>CATNUY010000075.1:407500-877500 GCA_951217065.1 Baccha elongata
TGTTCGGATGTTTGCTCCTCGTAAATCTGGGATTCGGATGTTTGCTCCTCGTAAATCTGGGAGTTTCAATTTCAATTATAAGAAATGTTTTTCAACAGTGTTGATGGCAGTTGTTGATGCAGACTATAAGTTTGTTATGGTAAGCATTGGAGCACATGGTTCTAACGCAGACTCAACCGTGTTTTCATCCTGCAATTTTGGTAAAGCTTGGATAAATAATCCCCAAAAATTGATGGTTCCTGCTGATGTACAACTGCCAGGAACAAATGAACTCCAACCCTACGTTCTGGTTGGAGACGAAGCATTTGGGTTAAAGTATAATTTAATGACCCCTTTACCAGGAGCCCATTTGACCCCCAAGCAAAGGATATATAATTACAGGTATTATTTAGTAGGATTTACATGCATAGACAGTAGACACTAATTGTAATTAATTCCTTAGACTTTCGAGAGCAAGACGAATTGTTGAAAGCACTTTTGGAATTTTAGTGCATACTTGGAGGATTTTGTTAAAGCCTCTGGAAGTTCAAACGAAACTAGCTAAACCACTAATTTTATGTTGCTAAATTTTAAATAACTTCCTTCAAACTACAAAGGAAAGTTTGCTGCCCGAAGAAAATTTAAACGAAAACTCAACAAGTGATTTGGTCAATCATGAAGCAAGAAAAAACCAACCAGCATCCAACGCTCTAAACATAAGAAACAAGTTTGCAGACTGGTTTGTGACTGAGGGAAATGTCGAATTCTAATGGGATAAATACTAACTATATACAATAATATGTTTAAAATAAGTTCTTCTTTTACCAAATTAAAATATAAAACAACTACAAAAATTGTGTTTTCTATCTTTATTTTATAAATATCTTAAAACTATATAGTAAAAAAAACTAAAACTAAACAAACAATTCATAAAAATTCATATATTAATACTAAGTAAAAAACTAAAACTAAAGAAACAATTCATAAAAATTCATATAATAAGACTAAGTAAAAAACTAAAACTAAACAAACAATTAACAAAAAATCAAGTAAAACAAATGGGAGTTTAGTGAATGAGATTAAGTCATCAATTTCAAGCTCTTCAGCCAAGATTTGTAAAATTGTGGCTTGAAATCGAACAGCTTTTCTCTGGCTAAAGTGCTCCACTTGAAGGGCAATGTTCTCCATGAACAGTTCCATTGGCTTCCTTCTATTGTTATTCTCAATGGCACAAAGCACTCTATCCAACGGCTCATCTTCATCGCCAATTTTCCGTTTTTTGTTTTTTGTCGTTCTTGGCCTCCTTGGTTGTTGAGATGGCATAATTTCTTCTATATCAACATCGACTTCAATTTGTTCGCTACAGCATTCTCTTGGGTTGTTCGGTGATTCACTAAAGTTTCCACAGTCACTACAAAATAAAGCCGTCACAAATGATTCATTTTAATAAAAATAACTTTAAACTTACTCTCCTGGAACTCTCACAAATGGGATTAAAAACTTCAGACTGTTGAAATGGATCCACTTTACAGCTGCAACAGCACCAGATCCACTTGGTGTGTTGTTTTCGAGCCTCAAGTAGGCTCTGAAGGAATCTCGAAGGGTATTCCATTTCTTTTGGCATTCGTCAACTGCAAATAAAAACAAAAGTGTTTAATTTAATTATAAACCAAGTTGTTAACGTAAGCCTACCAGTTTTACCCACAATGGACGCGACTTCATCCCATGCTCTGCTCCTTTTTATTTTGTTGCTGTATGCTGGGTCGTTTTTGGCAAACAAGCAACTGTGGCTTTTAACTTCCATAATGAGCTTTATTTCGAACTCATTTTGTCCATTATTTTTAATTATATTTGACCACTATCACTATTTTATTTGTTATGTTTCTTTGAATCGCGAACAAAAGAAACCGTAAACTTTGTTTTTTCTGGTTGTTTTGCACCATTTTTTTTTTACCGACGTCATTGGAACAGTAAAACACTGAAACGCACATTTGGAACAGAAAAAAGATTGAAATGCTCATTTGGAACAGTAAAAAATCAAAACGCATATCATTTGGAACGATTTGTTTCATTTTGTCGGCAATGACAGTCAGCTGATACGTAAAATCAATTTTCATCAGTAAAATAAATAAATAACTTTTTCCGCAAAAATATATACTTAAATACAGATTTTCTTTTAAAAAAAATTATTTTGTGTTATTCGTCATCGATTTACATCTTTATTTTGTGTCAAATAATATGCAAACATACAAAAAAAAGCAAAAGAAAATTTTTACTGATGCGTTTTACTGATAGCTATAACTGGCCCCTAAAACATTACCACCGTAAAACAACATCTGGTATTATCAACCATAATCATCTACTTGTCACTCTACTTTTCTCATGAACCATCATCACCTACTTTGCACCTATAAAAGGAGACATCAACCGAGTAGACAGTCGCACACGGAACGTGCTGCTATTATTTTAGTCCAACTTCTAAGATAATTTAATGTAAATAGTATTTGTTTAATGAATAAATTTTATTTTTTTATATAAACGCCGAACGCATTAATTTAATTTACATATATGTGGCAAAACATCGAATTTTCCCTCTTTTTGAACTTTCTGGCTCGTTGGATTTTCAATTTTCCGAAAATCCAACCGAACCTACGAAGCCATTAAAATATTTTGGCTCCATGACTCAATATTGAATGGTGAGCTTTGCGACCATATTATTCACTCCTTAAATTAAATCTAAATATGAATTTTTCATTTCACTAGTTTCTTAACTATTGTCGAGTTCCTTGGATTTTTTTAGATTTGATCGGAAAAGTTGACTTTTTTTCCTTCCCATGGATGTTGAAACAACGAAGTTGCTCTTTTTTGTAATTGTTTTGTTTATATTTTATAAACGCGATCTAAACATTTCACTGTAACGCACTTAATTCACAATTTTTACTATTAATAACGAAATTCATTTTTAATAGATTGTTTTAAATTTTTTTTACTTGCGAAATCCCTCTTAAAATAAACCAAATTACACAACTAAAAGGCTCGTCTGTCAGAAGGAATCAAATTTGTGAAATATGTATGCAAATACGTGTGAATCTTGCTATCAAATCGAGATTGAAGAAAAAAAAAATCCTCAAGCTTTTAACTAGTTTGCTGAAATACCTGTGTTGAAATTTCGTTTCAACTAAAACTCGATCTTTCGACCCTGCATATAAACTAGGTAACTGAAAATCCGTGTTTGGGTTTAAATAGAGCGATCGTTGATCGCGTGGTAGGCGACTTTGGAGTTGAATGAAATTTATGTAGTTAATTAAAAGGAAATGATGATGTGGGAGTTTTAAGTGATTTAGTGTTGAGCAATTACAGGAAATAATGAATATGGGAATTATAAGTCGATCGGATATTGGTCAATCAAAAGTAAATGATGATTGTGGGAATCTGAAGTGGCTATGGGTTGAATGAAATGAAATGAGATATTTTTCAAATTTTATATGGAACAAAACGAGTTTTACTTCCGAACGGATGCATTGTAAAGTACGCACCCTATCGAAAGTAAAACTCGTTTTCTTCCATATAAAATTTGAAAAATATCATCTTTTGTTTTGCCCTATTTGACACTTGTTACAACTTTTCATATTTCGTTCTATTTCTTTATCTATAAATGGCATCCAGGCGCTATCCCTCGATAATAATTGCATTCAAACTATGCCGATATGCTGATCATCTAAAAATTTTAAGTATTTTCTTGAAAAACTGATGGTATAACAATCCTGTCACCATAGCACAGCCATTTATCATTATAACTATACTTATCTTGACTACTTATTAAAGAAGTCATGAAAGAGTTGGGTTCTCTTTTGCCATTAAAATTTTGCCAACTTTCTTTTGTACATTTCATGACAGCAAGTAGCACTTTATCTTGAAGTGTTCAGTACCAATCTCATTCACATCTAAAGGAATACTTCCTTCAGAACCAAATAATTTAGATTACATACGTCTACATTAGACAAACTATTTAATATTGATAAAAAAAATTCACCTGTGGAAACGAATCGATACTATATTATTCAACTGCAAGAGCATAGCGATCAAACTGAGTATAACTTTTTTCAGCCGTACTGAGAGTGGCAGATATCATGTAAGATGTAACATGGTTTCTCCGAGCCATTATCCACAATACAGAGGATCGCTCCAACTCCGTATTTCTTTCTTTATTTCTTTATTAAATATTTTTGTTCTCTGTATAAATAAGAAATTACATCTTTTAAATACGCATACGTATGGTGAAGCATCACCAATTCACCATAGAGAAATCAGCCACGGATCTTCAATTTTTTTTAGGCGGGGCGAAAATTCTAAAATGTCGTCCCCCCCCCACTTAAATTTATTTGTACCTTTAAGTCCAGTCGGCAGGTAGGAAAAAAGGTTTTTTTTTAAAAAAAGGTCGGAGGTCCATGAAATTTTCAGATGTTGTTTTGCGATGGTTGATTAAGATTTTCTCAAGTTTTGAACATTAAGGACCCTGTGCTGATAAAGATTTTCTCAAGTTTTGAACATTAAGGACCCTGTGATAAAACATACCTAAACAGTTTTATTGTAGAACGTAAGATAAAAAAGGTATAAGAGAGGGAAAAACATGAAAATTTGGCATTTGAAAAATTACCCTTTTTTCGAGCGCTAGACATACAAACAAGTTTTTACAGTCAATATTGTAGATTATTTAACGCTCTACAAAAAACACCTGAACAGTTTCACCTTCGATTGTTAGAAAAAAAGGTATACATGACGAAAAAAGGTGAACATTTTTCTAAATATTTTTAGCAAAATTTAAAAAATTACTCCTCTTTGGAGCACAATATCTTGGTAAGGACGTGACATACAAAATGTTTGAACAACTAATTTAAACGTGAAAAAAGTATTCCAAGAAAATTCTCTTAACTACTTCGAAATAACAAAATTAATAAAACAAATGAAAAACAGGCATCTAAAAGACAAGCAAAAATAAAATGGTGAACATCAAATTGAAATTCTACCTATGTTATCGGCATTTACACACAAAATCCAGAGTGGCCCATATTAGAGTCACTTTTTGTTTTTTTTTTTTGTTTTTGTTCATTCAAACAAGTGAACGATTTTTTTTAATTTTTGGGTTTGTTTTACAATTAATTTGTAGTATTTTCGTCAATATCCAATAAAAAAACTGAATAAAATTTCGTTTTTTAGTTAAAAATGAGTTTATATTTTGGTATTCCATAATCAGTTAGTTTTGCTAAATCGTGGAAGAAAAAATTTCACCGTATGAGCAAAAAATTAAATATGACAAAAATAAAAAAAAACAATACTTAAGTTGAATTCAGCTCACTAGGCAACGAACAAAAATTTATTTAACGTTATTAAATACAAATCATTTTTCGGAATCTCGTGAATAGGAATTTGGGCAAACGGATATGACTGCGAGTGTAAGTCTTAAAGAAAAACTCACGCTTGCGGAATTAAGCCCCTGTTAGATGAAATTATAAAGATCATAAATAGTCCAGTCGCCAGGTAGTTTTAGGTGAAAAAAAGGTCACAGATCTATGAAATTTGCATATGTTTGTTGTTTTGGGATGGTTAATTAAGATATTCTCAAGTTTTGGACCTTGATGACACTGTTGTTAACATTTTTTAGCAACAAGCACCCGAAGATGGAGGGAGCAGGACCCCTTCCCTTCCCGGAGAGATTGTTTAACTTTATTACCTTAATACAAGCAACAAAAACTTACTTCTTACATCTATATAACTTCAGAACTACGGTTTCGTGTTAGAGGTAAAGGTGTTGAGAGCGAGCGAGCTGTTTAGGAATGGAAAGTGATAAGGTTAAGAGTTGGTATAGAGAGATATTTTAAGAGAGTGTTTGCTGAAATGAAAGTCAAAGAAATTTTGCATACTGTTAAAAGTACGAAGCATGCGGGTCATTGGTTCATTAATTCCATAGTATGTGCGGTGGAAGTTAGCGTCAAAGAGTGACACCGATCTCAGATTTCTAGGATAAGTGTGCAAAGAAATTTTATGAAGAAGCGCAGGGCAATCAATGTTACCTGCTAAAGGTTGATGAATAAATACAATGTCAGCTGTTCTAAAAGAGGGAGGGGGAAAAACTGTAAAATCTGCGGCCTTTTTTCGGTTTTTCCTCTATAACTTTTTTCCTTACTTTCAATGGTAGAAGTGTCCAAGTATTTTTTGTAGAACGTTAAATTTGCTACAATATTGACTGTGAAGACTTGATTTTGTGTCACGTCGTTATCGAGATGTGGTGCTCGAAAAAAGGGTAATTTTTCAATTACACGAAACCGTAGTTCTGAAGTTATATAGATGTAAGAAGTAAGTTTTTGTTGCTTGTATTAAGGTAATAAAGTTAAACAATCTCTCCGGGAAGGGAAGGGGTCCTGCTCCCTCCATCTTCGGGTGCTTGTTGCTAAAAAATGTTAACAACAGTGTCATCAAGGTCCAAAACTTGAGAATATCTTAATTAACCATCCCAAAACAACAAACATATGCAAATTTCATAGATCTGTGACCTTTTTTTCACCTAAAACTACCTGGCGACTGGACTATTTATGATCTTTATAATTTCATCTAACAGGGGCTTAATTCCGCAAGCGTGAGTTTTTCTTTAAGACTTACACTCGCAGTCATATCCGTTTGCCCAAATTCCTATTCACGAGATTCCGAAAAATGATTTGTATTTAATAACGTTAAATAAATTTTTGTTCGTTGCCTAGTGAGCTGAATTCAACTTAAGTATTGTTTTTTTTTATTTTTGTCATATTTAATTTTTTGCTCATACGGTGAAATTTTTTCTTCCACGATTTAGCAAAACTAACTGATTATGGAATACCAAAATATAAACTCATTTTTAACTAAAAAACGAAATTTTATTCAGTTTTTTTATTGGATATTGACGAAAATACTACAAATTAATTGTAAAACAAACCCAAAAATTAAAAAAAATCGTTCACTTGTTTGAATGAACAAAAACAAAAAAAAAAAACAAAAAGTGACTCTAATATGGGCCACTCTGGATTTTGTGTGTAAATGCCGATAACATAGGTAGAATTTCAATTTGATGTTCACCATTTTATTTTTGCTTGTCTTTTAGATGCCTGTTTTTCATTTGTTTTATTAATTTTGTTATTTCGAAGTAGTTAAGAGAATTTTCTTGGAATACTACGTTACTATAATGTGAAATCTTATTCCATATTAGGAACACGCTCGTATTTCATATAAGGAACAAGGGGGTTCGCTGAACAGAGTAAAACTCACTGATTTTTTACCTAGTATAAATTAATTACATACTTTTTATATTATAATATAGGCTGAGCTTTAACCTAGTGACTCATGAAAAAAAAACTTGTTTAAAGTTAACCCAATTACAAAATATAAGTAAAATAAACTGACAATAATATGTGATGTACTTTAGCAAAAAATTACTTTTAATAACAGGGCACGTATACAGCCGTTGCAAACCACAAGAATACTGTAACGTGTTCAATACGATATTCTCCGTTCTATTATTTTTTGTTTTACGATGCGTAAGCTCACCTTTTTGATTCCAACTTAAAGTGACAGCCACAACGAAGTTAACGAGACCCCATTTCTTAACGAAAGACTATAGACTAGAAAGCTCCAGAAGGCTCTGACTGGCACTGTACTAGAAGATTCTTAAGCGGAGTGCTGAATGCTGCAGCCACTATAAATACGAGCGCACCATGCGGCAAGAAATCAGTTTGAATTTGAAATCAGTCGTGAACAAGTCGGTAATTTGAAGTTCGAATTTAAAAATAAAGAAAGTAAAAAGGACATAAAGAGTGTTTTGAAATATTAAGTGGAATTAAAAGTAAAATGACGTAAAGTGAGTTGTATTAAAACGGAAATAAGTTTTATTTAATAAAACGAACCTAGATAAAACCTAACATTGGTGTCAGAAGTATAATTAAATAAAATGTTAGTGAAAAGTGATTGTGTTGAAAGTAAAAATATGTTTAAGCTTCTGATGGATTTAAACCCTGTTGAACTAAAAGTAGAACTAAGGAAACGGGGTCTTCCTACTGCTGGAACGAAAAATGACCTCATTATTCGTCTGCAAGATGCCATGAGACGACACGGTGAAAATCCAGACACATCCGTCTTGGAAATAGAAATGTCAGAAGAACAAGTAAGTACCAACACAGACTTGTCCAATATGTTGGCTCTTCTTCTCGAACGTTTTGAAGATCAAAGAAACGAACAAACGAAACTTCTCGAACGTTTTGAAGAGCAAAGAGAAGACCAAAAGAATGAATAAACGAAACTTCTCGAACGTTTCGAGGATCAAGGAAGCCAACAAACGAGACTTTTCGAAAATCAAAGAGAAGAACAAAAGAATGAAAAAACGAAACTTCTCGAACGTTTCGATGATCAAAGAACGAGCAAAAAGAGCTCTTTGAAGAACAAAGGAACCTTCTCGAAGGCAAACTCACTACTTTAGAGAACAAGTTTGTTGTTGCAGATGAACGTGTTGAAGGAGTTGAAAAACATTTACTCAAAGTAGACACAAGTTTGCAGAAGGTTGAAGAAAAATTCGAAAAAGTTGAGGATAAATTCAATTATTTGTCAAAAGAATTCGACAAGGTTAGAAAGAAAGTTCTGGTGAATCTTACAAGAGAAAAGAAATGCATCCGACAACTTTTGATGGGCAAACTGCTTGGTCAATATATATAAGACAATTCGAAGCACTAGCAATGAGAAACGGCTGGGACAATGAAGACAAGTTTGTTGCACTTACACTGGCTCTCAAAGGACCTGCTGCTGAGTTACTGCAAATAATACCAGCAGAGATGCATGGCAACTTTAGTGCACTTTCACAAGCCGTTGAAAAACGTTTTGGAGATGGCCATATGCAAGAAGTCCTTAGAGTTCAACTAAACACCAGAGTTCAGAAACGGGGTGAAACTCTTCAGCAGTCTCAAGCAGACATCGTTCGACTAGCTCACTTGGCATATCCAACTGCAGGCGAAGAAATCATAAACCAATTCGCCACGGAAGCCTTTGTTCGTACCTTGTCTGACATTAATCTCCAGAGAGCAGTACGAAAAGCTGGAAAATGAACACTTCCAGAAGCATTAACTTTCGCCTTGACTATGGAAGCAGCTGAACAGGCTTCACTAGGAGTACATCGGGTAAGAGAAGTTGCTATAGAAGAATGCTCTTACCAAAGAATAGCATTCCAGAACAATCGTCGAGATGGACAAATCCGATGCTTGAATTGCAACAAGACCAGGCATTTCCATCGTCAGTGTCAAACGCCACCAAGAAGAAACGCTTGTCAACATTGCGGAAGCAGAAATAATACATCAGATGAGACTACAAACAAGACCAACGCCCCACCTCGTCAAGTTTCAGAGAAGGGAAACGAGTAAGAACCAACTTTGGGGGGCAGAAGCTGGTTTCTGGTATCTATGGCCCCAAAAACATTATCCAAGTCTAGCAGACTAAACGAAACAATAAAAGTCTTACTGCAGCTATTAACAACAAGCAATACGTGGTTACCATCGATACCGGTGCCACCGTTTCCATTGTACGAAGAGACTTGGTCAAGATGGCATGGCTAAACAACACCAACAGCTATTTTCTGAAGACTGCAACAGGAGAAGCAGCAAGAGTGTACGGAGAAGTCCGTCTTCGAATCTGCTTGTCAGAACTAGAGTTTGAACATCCATTTCTAGTGGCAGATATGTGCGATGAGTCCATTATTGGAATCGACTTTATGAAAAAGCATCAAATAATTCTCGACATTGGTAACCAAATTCTTAAATACCGAAATATAGAGATTCCAATGGTTTATGGAAATCAAAACTCATCATTGATAAGAGCAATCATCAAAGAAGTTATGTGCCTACCTCCTTCGTCAGAAGTTTTTGTTTGGACAAACATCAAAGATGATTCTGGGAGCCATCGATATCTCATGGTGGAATCAGAGTCTGAGCATTGCTCCCAAAATTACATCGTGGGAAAGACGCTGGTGGCACCTCAAAATAACATGGTGCCCATACGAATACTAAACATCAAACCATATGAGATCAAGCTCAGAAAAGGAGAAGTTGTCGGTAAATGTGACCCTGTAGCGGCAATAACAAAGATAATCGAAGAACATCCCTAAAAATCAGTGAATCCAGATAAAGTCATTCCTTTGAAGAGAAAAATGTTTAACTGCTGTAATCACGATCAACAACAGCTACGAGCTGCTGGACACCTTCTACAAGAGTTTGCTGATGTTAACGCTTCACAGGACGGGCAATATGTACGAACACAACTTGTACAGCATCGAATCGATACTGGTGATGCAAGGCCGATGCGTCAACTAGCAAGGCGCATGCCTTTAGCCAAACAAGACGAAGTTATTGAAATAATATCGACAATGCAGAAAGATGGTTTAATCGAGAATTCAAAAAGTCCTTGGGCATCACCAGTCGTACTAGTCAAAAAGAAGGACGGAAGTACTCGATTCTGTTTAGACTACCGAAGACTGAACGATGTCACCAAGAAGGACAGTTATCCTCTGCCTAGGATAAGCGATACTCTGGATGCGATGGCTGCCGTTCTGTTCCAGGTTCAGGACGGTCAAGAAAAAGTTGTAACATACTTCAGCAAGGTGCTCTCAAAGACAGAGAGAAATTACTGCGTAACCAGAAGAGAACTTCTTGCTTTGGTTTTGGCCACAAAGCACTTTCATAAATACATCTATGGACAGAGGTTCCTTTTACGGACGGACCATGGAGCGCTAAGATGGCTTTTGCTTTTCAATTTTAAGAATCCAGAAGGTCAAGTAGCCAGGTGGATCGAGAGACTTCATACATATGACTATGAAATCCAACATCGAACAGGAAAACTACACTCGAATGAAGATTTGGACATCGAACCCATTCTTGCATGGAAAGAAAATGAAGAGAAACCGAAATGGGGAGACAGTTCTGATAGAAGTCCGACCCTCAAAGCCTATTGGGCACAATGGGATTCCCTTCATGCGCAGAAAGGTTTGCTCAAACAAAGATGGGAATTCCCAGGTGGCGAAACCTATGTGATGCAGCTTGTTGTGCCCCGGACAAAGGTTAATGACATTCTAAGTGAGATGCATGATGGATCCTCTGGAGGCCATTCAGGAATCAACAAAACTCTGGAGAAAATTCGAGAACGTTTCTACTGGCTGCATGCAAAAGACGATGTGGAAAAATGGTCCAGAAAATGCGTCACTTGTGCAGCCACCAAGGGACCAGGCAGAAAACTACAGAGTAAGATGCAACAGTACAACGTTGGAGCACCTTTTGAATGAGTTGCCATCGATATTGCAGGCCCATTTTCTGAGTCAAACAGTGGAAAAAGATTCATTCTTGTTGTCATGGATTACTTCAGCAATAGGCCTGAGGCGTTTGCCATTCCAAACCAAGAAGCGAAGACAGTTGTGGATCAGGTTGTGTACAATTGGGTCAGCAGGTTCGGTGTTCCTATGGAGCTCCATTCTGACTAAGGAAGGAACTTCGAATCCAAAATCTTTCAAGAGGTCTGTTCGCTCCTGACAACAAGAAGACGAGAACAACACCACTTCATCCGCAGTCTGACGGATTGGTTGAACGTTTCAAGTGGACTCTCAAAGAACACCTTTCCAAAGTAGTAGGTGACTTCCAACGAGACTGGGACCAACACATTCCACTATTTTAATGATCTAGTGTGGCTGTATAATGCTCATCGACAAAAGGGACTGTCACCAAAACTAAAACTAAACTGGGATGTGGTTTACCGAATTCAGCGAGGTCTAAGAGGCAAGCCGTTGATGGGCGAACAATCTTAAGATGAGGGCAATGTAACGTGTTCTATAAGATGTTCTCCGTTCTATTTTTTTTTTTACGATGCGTAAACTCACCATTGTGATTCCAACTTAAAGTGACAGCCGCAAACGCCGTTGTTAACGAAACGCCATTTTTTTATAACTATTTATTATTATTATAAATTCTTTATTTAACCTCTCGATATTTTTACAATAGTATAAATCTAAGAATAATTGCATGGCATATATTGCCGTCTGCCTTAATTGTAACGAGTATTTATTTCTAGTTTTTTTTCCAAAAATGGACAAAGCTAAAGTAAAAAAAGAAAAAAAAAGTTTAAAAAACATGATATTATTTTTAACCTAATATACAATTAAATTAAATAAACCTTATCTTTAATTATAACATTCATTTCTTTATACAAAATCTATAAAACTGTTACGGTAACCTAAGGCATGATTAATATAGTGACAAAGAGTTTTCCAACCTAAATTACCATTCAAAACCTGCTTTGTATCCTCTAGTGTAAGAAAGCTCTTTAAAAAATAAAGTCTGCGGATTTCTTGTAATATTGGGCATACAGCTAGAAAGTGATAAATATTTTCTATTTCATTTCGATTGCACAAACTACATATTGGGCGAAGGTCACTTCTGTGTGGTTTATAATTTAAGTTAATCATCTCTGTTCTAGTTTTAAAAACAGTATTGATATGGCTAAAGGAAAGTTCTTTAAGAATATTTGTGGTATACCGGATTCAACATGGATAGCATAAGTTTGAGTAGTACTAGCTAGTTTAAAAATGCGCTTAAAGAAAAAACGCTGGATTATTTCAAAACCTTCAATGTTTTGATACCCAAAAACTTGGTTTGCATAGCAGAGACATGTTCTTATGGTTGCATCAAATACCTTGAACTTGGCGGAAGCATCAACATATTTATTACAGTAAAATTTACTCCACATGAGGTTTATTGCTGTTTTTGCTGCAACACATTTTTCTTTAATATGTGGGCGGAGATCAAGGTTGTATGTTATTAAAACTCCTAAGTATTTGTATTCGCTGACAATTTCTAAAGGTTCACGATCTAAAAACCATTTTTCGTGAAGAAGTCTTTTTCGGCGAGAGCTTTCAAAAATCATTATTTTTGACTTTGTGACATTGATTGAAAGGTCCCATAAATCACAAAATCGTTTAAGCTTATTTATTTGAAGCTGCAAGGATGTTGGGTTATCGACCAGTATGACAATATCGTCAGCGTATAGAAACGTCTTTATTAGAATATCACCACACTTAACTCCTCCCGGGAAATCCTTGGATACATCATCAATAAATAATGCAAACATAATTGGACTAAGCCCACACCCTTGTGGAACACCAGCACATATATTAAAAAAATCGGACATTTAAACTCCATTCCATACAGCAGCAGAGGTATCGGTAATAAGTAGCTTATATAAATTAAGAAACTTTGTCGATAAATCTAAAGTTGATAGCTTATAAATCAAAGAAGCCCTATTGTATCAAAAGCTGCCCTAAAATCGACAAAAAAAGCATATAATTTTTTTTTCTTTCCTAAAAACATTTTGGCTATATTTGTTAGAGCAAAAATATGATCCACCGTGGATAGTCCCGCGCGAATTCCAGTTTCTTCTCTTCAACCCATCTCGTCAGCCTATGGTATAAAAGATGGATGAATATTTTTCTTAGACAGGGTAGTATCGATATACCCCTGTAATTACTTGGTAGCTGCGAATCGCCTTTTTTAAAAATAGCGCAAATCCACGCTTTCCGAAATGCTTTTGGTATTGCTTCTGCTTCTAGAAATCTGTTAAAGAGAGATGTTATTTGCTGCATGAAATTCGGTGTTGAATTCTTATAAAATTCAGCAGGTATGCCATCAACCCCTGCTGCTTTATTATTTTTCATTGATTTGAGGGTTTCCTGCAACTCTCTCATAGTAATTGGCCCATCAAGTTCAGGGATTACAACTAAAGGTAGAGCATACTGGAATGGCAAATGAGTTTCTACCGGATTTAGGAGCTCTTTGAAGTAGTCTGCAAGTTTTCCCACTTCAATAGCCGAAGCTGATATAATTTTACAGCCACCTAGCAGCCTCACCTTCGACCAAAACGTTTTTGAGTCCTTACAGAGTGAAAGAGTAGCAGCCACATCACAGATATACTTTTTTTGTTTTTGAATACAAATACTTTTGTATAACTTATTTGATTCTAAGTAGAGCCTTTTAAAAAACATTGAACTGGTTTTTCTGAAAAGGTTCAAATAGGAGAAAGATTTTTTCCGAAGTTTCTTACATTCCCAGTCAAACCATTCAGCAACAAACATACCAACAGATTGAGGTTTTTCCACAAACGAAGCCTGTCTAATACACTGTGAGATAATTTCCACGGCTTGATCACAATCACTATGCTCCTCAACAGGAAGGCAAATTAATTGAGCATCAAGTCGCCGTCTAAACACTTCAGCACGTTTTTCTACCCACTTTATGCTTTTGATTGCGTTGTTCGGTAACAATGACACACCTTCAAACCTCAGAGATGTTACTGTTGGCAAATGGCCAGAGTAACTTGCGAGTGGAACTTTAAAATCATTAATTAAACTAATCCAATTACCTCTCGCCAAACAATAATCAATAATTTTTATAACTAAAGACCATAGACTAGAAAGCTCCAGAAGGCTCTGACTGGGACTGTACTAGAAGATTCTAAAGCGGAGTGCTGAATGGTGCAGCCACTATAAAAACGAGCGCACTATGCGGCAAGAGGTTAGTTTGAATTTGAAATTAGTCGTGTACAAGTCGGTAATTTGAAAGTAAGAAAGTTTGAATTAAAAATAAAGAAAGTAAAATGGAAATAAAGAGTGTTTTGAAATATTCAGTGAAATTAAATGTGAAAAGACGTAAAGTGAGTTGTATTAAAACGGAAATAAGTTTTATTTAATTAAACGAACCTAGATAAAGCTCAACACTATAGGTGTCAATTTTTTACATTTTTTGGAAGAAGTACAGCGCATTTAGAGTACATTTCTCATTGTTCGGTGCTTAAAATAAATTTTTTTGTTGTTACATGGAGTCACTCGACTCGATCGCTATAAAGATTAAAAGCATAAATACCGTTAATCGATCCTATGTGTCAAAAGATAAAAAAATTATTTTTGAGGTTCATGAATAATAATGTTTAAAATGTATATTGTGTACCTCCCTACAGGTTTTCTGTAGATTACCTGAAAACAAAAAAGAAATTAAGAAAGGAAATTATATTGTTATTCGTGTGAGAACCACGTTATCAAAATAACGCACCTCGATCACACTTGTGATAAGAATAATTACGTGATATTGAATACCCGAATAAAATACGGTTCATCTGAAAAGATACAAGATATATTTCGAATTTACAATCGAATTTTACGAATGCAAAAATTTAACTAGAAACAATTATCTAAAGTGAAGTGTACTTGTCTATTTTGTGAAGTTTATGTTTGTAATTTTTTTGTGAAAGCCTTCCGTTGAAAAGAAAAAAAATATTGTCAAATATGTGTCAGGAATAGAGGCTTTTAGACTCACGAGCCCATAAAATGTACGTATCCGTAAAGTTTTATCTTGGTGTTGCTGAAATAATAAAGCATTCCATAAAGTAAAGGTTTTTTTTATGGCGAAGTGTCGAAAGTAAATTTAATTGATATCCTTCATTGACAATAAAGCTTAATTTCGATAACGATTAATTATTTTCACAAATAAATACTTCCGTGGGTACACTTAACGAAATTGTCGATCGTCATTAATTTTTTTTTGTTTTGTTTGGTTGAAAAAATTTTTTTTTGTGATTTTCGCGTCGAAGTCTAACCATATCCTGGAAAAGAAATAAATGTATATTGGGGAATCGATCCTAAACTTACTTATCGTCTCAGCGTCGGATGGTATATTCCAAAACTTGTTCTGATAATAAAATACCAATAACCCTGAAAGAAAGAAAGAACATGTTGAATTCTTTAAAATATATAAGAAAATACCTACTTTCATCATAGGGTTACCACTCATATCTTACAACCGGGGGAGAAATGCATTTCCTCTTCGAACGGCTGGAAATTGAATAAATGAGAATTATATTTTATCTTTATTATTGAGTTTACTATATTGGAATCAAATACATTTGTTTGATTAAACTAATCTTTTGAAATTTTTAGCTGGAGATCTAAAACAATTTAAATTTGTATATGGGCTCAGCCCCTTTTCATATTTTAGTGAGTCGTTGACTTGGGTTTGGTGAGAGGTGTCTTACACCATCACTCATGTCACGAGGGAATTCGTAAGGAGGAATTGTCGGAAAATTAAGCCTATAAATGTTATTAGTCTCGTTAACACTGTTACCAAAATTACGTAGATTATCAATTTGCGCTTAGGATTAGCCACGTTGTTAAACGGCAACAATACCAAATTCTGAAGTTAGTATTGCTAAATATTTTTTTTTTAAATTACCACGAAACTTATCCACCGGAATAAAATAGAATTCGTGACTGGAGGATAGTGAAGATATTTTTCACCCTCTTTAACTACTGAAGCTGCTCAAGGTCGTCCATAGATGGCTTTGATCGTTTATACCGGGTGAATTAATAAAAACATTTGATTTTAATTTCTGGTTCTTTGTTTTCACGAAATTATTTTTTTTTTTGGCTACATTAAGAAAGATTTTATATTAGTTGAATATTTGAACAACAACAACAACTTAGAGGTGCTACCACCAATTTTTAAACGAATTTTACTTACTCGTTTTTTACGAATTTTATTGTTGGTTTTTTTCCATTCTTGGCTGGAGCTATAGCTATTTCAAGAAGTGCCAATTCCTACCATCAGTCCCCTTATTAGTGGTGTCGAGCTTTAATCCAATTTTATTATGAAAAACTTTTTCACATGCACATCATGACATTCGAACCCACGCATTATCAGATTTGCTCAGTCTTCGAAGTCGTATGCACTACGCATTCCACCGCTTATGACCACTGACGTCACAGGTCGAGATATTATGTTTGTTTGTTTTTCAAACGCATTTGGAGCTTCAACATTTTTCTAAGCGCCTTTAAGTATGCTGTGTTGTTCCGCCTCCATTTTCTCCTAACCTTAATTTGATAGACTACAATTCGTAGCATATATTAAAGGGGGAGAGGTTGGAAGATTGGTACGACCAGACTATTTAAGTTATTATTGTTGTTATATTGTACTATTTGTACTATAGAATGTCAGTTTTATTACTGACTATTCTGTCAATTTTTCATTGAATGTTTGAACAACAACAACAACTTAAAGGTGCTACCAACAATTTTTAAACAAATTTTATTAACTCGTTTTTTACGAATTTTGTTATTCGTTTTTTTCCATTCTTGGCTGGAGATATAGCTATTTCAAGGGGTGCCAATTCCTATCATCAGTCCCTTTATTAGTGGTGTCGAGCTTTAATCCGATTTTATTATGAAAAACTTTTTCACATGCACATCATGAGATTCGAACCCACGCATTATCAGATTTGCTCAGTCTTCGAAGTCGTATGCACTACGCATTCCACCGCTTATGACCACTGACGTCACAGGTCGAGATGTTATGTTTGTTTGTTTTTCAAACGAATTTGGAGCTTCAACATTTTTCTAAGCGCCTTGTTTTGTTCCGCCTCCATTTTCTCCTAACCTTAATTTGATAGACTACAATTCGTAGCATACATATATCAAAGGGCGAGAGGTTGAAAGATTGGTACGACCAGACTATTTAAGTTATTATTGTTGTTATATTGTACTATTTGTACTATATGTTGTAACGCCTTATGAGCCGTGCTTTCCTTATGGGAGAAGAGCTCGAAAAGCGGACAGAAAATAATAGATTTTTGTTTTAAACTTTAAATACTTAAATGGCCCGCTGTCTTTAGCTAGGCTGCGACCAAATAAGTTATGTTTATTTCCAATTTTGTTCTGTCTCGAATGTTAAATATTCCTGTCTTTTTATACTATTTTAATCTACAAATTCTACCCCAATACACACGCACTTTTCCAACCATATATCCACCAACCGATAATTACATAATTTATTCCAATTGGTAATATTTCCTAGTTGGAATTATTTAATATAAATATTTCCCAACTGTTCTTCACAAAAGTGCCGCCGCATTATATTTCACATGTATTCACTCATAGCACCGCTTACCCCTGCTAAGTGCCGCCGCATCATATTTCACATGTATTCACTCATAGCGCCGCTTACCCCTTCTTAGATGCATTCTCAGCATTTAGTATCAATGCCTGCAATTAGTGCATTGGATTTGTTTACAATCCGTTGGACATTGGATATTCATTACTCATAGCAGTTTATGGGTTTTGACGTAACTATGGCGAGTGAGCATTATGATGGCCTAGTGACGATTTATTTATGAGTCAGTATGTTATGGTATTTTATTATTGGTGCAGTATCGTTGGTTGAAGTGTTTTGGGAAAATGCGTGGAAATAGAGCAAAATGTATTTGTTGGGAAGTTGGAATGTAGTGCGATCACTACATATAGAATGTCAGTTTTATTACTGACCATTCTGTTGTTTTTGTTCAAACATTCAATGAAAAATTGAACGAATGGTCAGTAATAAAACTGACATAGTTCACTTCTTCCTTTATAAATTAAGAATAAAATTAAATTTCTTAATATTGAAAAATAAATATTAGATATAGTTAAGAACTTAGTATAGTTGAGAACTTAGTATATTTTAGAACTCGTTCATTACGAAGAAAAAGAGTTAATATGGTTTATATTTTTTTTTGTTAGATAGTAATAACAATGTTAGATGTAAGATTATAAAAATAAAGTTGGTTAAGGGATTTCTTAACTGAAAATAATTTTTTCCCTTGATTTTTAGTAGTCATGTTTACTTTGGGAAGTTTTCCGGGATATATTTTTCAGGCTATTTTAATAATATGAAGTGTTAATAACCAAAGGTCCAGAGTCGTGGTTGGAGCCATCCACTGAGTCATGTAATCATCATCATCATCATCATCATCATCATCATCATCATCATCATAAACAAAACGTGAGTCCTTCCATCTTCATTGAGGGGGTTGCCGAATATTTAAGGTGCAATCGGGAACCATTTAGGGAGCTGATTAGGGATTTAATTTTTTGTTAGGTCCTTTGATCGACAAAGGTTGGGTAACAAAGCACCAAAGGGGTTCAATAACACCTGAATTCCCAAACTCTCGTACGGTTTTACTTTTATTACGAGAGGATAATATGTGGGGCTGAGCAAAACTATCTCATAGTAGTGACAACACCTATACTACTATATGATCTGTCCACTTGATATTTGAATTCTTTCCGAACGTCCTATTGAAACTTATCTCTGGGTCCAGCATAGATTCCAGGTCTGAATAAAAATTTTAATACTCGCTTTCACTTCCTGCAGCAAGAACTACACCCATAAGCCGACGAGCGTGGCAATGGCATACCAGCAGGCCTGACGCAGCAGCTGAGGCAAAGCAACCCTATTCCTACTGGCTTGGACGTACCCTCCTTTTTGAGAAAGGTACTAAAAGTCAAGAATAATAGGGATGAAGGATCCTAAATGGGTCAATCTAGTGTAACTTGATGAATATTAAGTATAGAAATCCTTTTTAGACAGGGTAGAGGGAATTTAAACCTCTCTCACAAATAATTTTTCCAATCCAAATTCATCTTCTCTAAAGTTATACTAGATTCACTCGATTTTCGTTTACTACTTTGAAGGTAAATTCTGAACTACGAACAATCCACTGAGGTTCTTAGAGGGGAAAAGAAAGTAATTTTTCCTGGGAGTAATTCCAGAACCCCGACCTTAAGAATTAGGTGATCAGAAGCAAGGTCAATTAATTTATAGATTTATTTACATATATGACACCGACATTTGTATAGTTCTTTTTGATCGCAAGAAAGAGGGAAAGGATTTCTAGAGTACCAAGACGTATGTGGATGATACTGAGCTCTAGAAGTACTTTTCAAATCTTTTCTTTCGATGAAGAAATACTTTCTTTTGTGTATAGGATCCAAAGGAATATTTATTTATTTTGTTGAATGGTGAATTTAAAGTTAAAGTCTTTTCTCGAATGTAACAACTACCCAGTGAGAAGAATTTTCAATGCATTTCTAGTGTATATGTGTTTCAATCTAGTTCAGCGTGGTTAATTAAAGATAGATTTAATTTTTTTTATGTGATTTAAATAGCTTAACATAAAATGGCAAACAACATGGTGACGCAGAACTTCGCAGATCGGAAGTTTCTGCAATAACAAAACTAGAGACACAGATAATTATTATTATTGTGGTTATGAATTCGTTCTGTGTTGATGAGAAGTTGTTAAGAATAGATTCGTGCATTTTTCTGATAATTTAATTTTTCATCAATAAAATTCAAATTCTATTTATTTCCTTTATTCGTTTATTTATATATCGTTATCGATAGTAATAGCGAAAACAATATATTAAATTTTTGCTTATTACACAATTATTGAATATGTTTCTAATATAGAATAATGTGATATTATAAAAAAAACGTTATGTACACATTCCAGTTAAATCTTTCTTTTCATGCATATATTCACTGTTGGTATTGTTCGGTTTTATCTAGGTTCGTTTTATTAAATAAAACTTATTTCCGTTTTAATAAAACTCAATTTACGTCTTTTTACTTTTAATTCCACTTAATATTTCAAAACACTCTTTATTTCCATTTTACTTTCTTTATTTTCAAATTCAAACTTTATCACTTTCAAATTATCTATTTGTACACGACTGATTTCAAATTCAAACTGATTTCTTGCCGCATGGTGCGCTCGTATTTATAGTGGCTGCACCATTCAGAACTCCGTTTTAGAATCTTCTAGTACAGTGCCAGTCAGAGCCTTCTGGATCTTTCTAGTCTATAGTCTTTCGTTAAGAAATGAGGTTTCGTTAACTTCGTTGTGGCTGTCACTTTAAGTTGGAATCAAAATGGTGAGCTTACGCATCGTAAAACAAAAAATAATAGAACGGAGAACATTTTATTGAACACGTTACATTGATCTCCTCCTAAAATTGTTCGCCCCGAGCAATTTCTTCACCATCTTCTCCACTGTAGCGGTATAGCCGGTCAATGTGAACTTTGGTTTGCCTCTTAGACCTCACTGAATTCGATAAACCACATCATTGATCCTTGTAACAACACGGTAAGGTCCTTCCCAATTTTGTTGAAGTTTTGGTGACAATCCCTTTTGTCGATGAGGATTATACAGCCACACTAGATCTCCCTCATGGAAAGGTTTCGTTGTGTCGTTTGCATCATAGCGTGTTTTCACTCGGTCACTAGCTAGCTTTATTTTAGACCTTGTCCTGTCATGGATGTCAGTGAGTTTTTCCTTAAGGTAATCCACGTATTGATCTTCATTTTGTTTTTCGCCCGTTGGACATCCGAATTTAATTTCGCTAGGCAACCGGATATTTGTACCGAACACAATTTCTGATCGAGTGTGACCAGTTGTGCTGTGCACCGCATTTCGGTATGCCATTGAAAATAGAGGAATGTGTTGGTCCCAGTCTCGTTGGAAGTCTCCTACTACTTTGGAAAGGTGTTCCTTGAGAGTCCTGTTGAAACGTTCAACCATTCCGTCAGACTGCGGATGAAGTGGTATTATTCTCGTCTTCTTGATGCCAAGGAGCGAACAGAACTCTTGAAAGATTTTGGGTTCGAATTTCCTTCCTTGGTCAGAATGGCGCTCAATAGGAACACCGAATCTGCTGACCCAATTGTTTTTCCAATAAGAGGTGTTATGGGAAAAGGATATGGTCCTGTAAGCGTGGTTGTGGCGGCCATTTGGCTAATGTTGTGTTCCATTATTAGCGGCATACCTTTAGTACTGGATGGTTTCAAGACTGAAATCTTCAATATAAATGCTGGTGTGTCCCAAGGCTTCGTCTTGTCTCCGACTCTCTTCTTGATTTTTACTAATGATCTTTTGTCTGAAACTTCTTATCCACTAAATTGTTTCGCTGACGACAGCACCCTCAGCTTTTCATATTCGTTTCCAGATTCACAACCCAGCTCTTCGGTTGTGGAACTGGAGCGGCAGCATATGATAAGCTCATTAAATTCCGATCTTGACAGCATTGTTCAATGGGGAATTAACAACCGCGTGGAATTTAATGCTTCTAAAACTCAATGTTGCCTTTTGTCGTTAAAGCGAAACTTACACCTTATGCCACTATCTTTAAGTGGCACTTGTATAGACGGAACAGAAAAGCTTTCAATTCCCGGTATGTGTGTTACCAACCACCTTCTGTGGAATGATCACATATTTGATGCCGCCAAAAACGCTGCGAAATGCTTAGGTTTCTTACGACGATGCAAGAAACTTTTTTCTCCCAATGATCTGGCTGTTGTCTATAAGGCGTATATTCATCCAAAACTAGAGTACAATTCTCATGTCTGGGCAGGAGCTCCTGTAACTCATTTGAATCTCCTAGATCGAATTCAGAAAAGACCTTAAAAATGATAGGGGACAGGATTATAACGGAAACATTTGTGTCATTTAACACCACCGGAATGTTTCTTGCCTCTCCTTATTTTATCGCTTTTTGTATAAAGAGTGCTCCGCCAAAATAGCCAGTTGTGTTCCTCCCCTAAAACAATTCAACCGCAATACTTGTACTGCAAGGAATGCCCATGAGTTCACCCTTGAGCCCAACTTTGGACGAACAGTTAAGTACAGAGACTCTTTTTTTAGCTGCACTACACGAATGTGGAATGCTTTACCCGGCTCTGTTTTTCCCCTCCATTTTAATCTTCAAGCATTCAAAACCAATGTGCATCGGTATCTCCTTTCAACCCCTATCCAATTTTCCTAAACGCTCGTACTGTGTTAATCATATAAAGGGTATCCATAATCCCTTGAGTGCGCGCAAAATATATACATAAAAAAAACAAACTTCGAGTGGCAGAAGCTGGTTTCTGGTACATATGGCCCCAGAAACATTATCCAAGTCTCGCAGACTAAACGAAACAATAAAAGTCTAACTGTAGAAGCAGCTATTAACAACAAGCAATACGTGGTTACCATCGATACCGGTGCCACCGCTTCCATTGTACGAAGAGACTTGGTCAAGATGGCATGGCTGAACAACACCAACAGCTATTTTCTGAAGACTGCAACAGGAGAAGCAGCAAGAGTGTATGGAGAAGTCCGTCTTCGAATCTGCTTGTCAGAACTAGAGTTTGAACATCCATTTCTAGTGGCAGATATGTGCGATGAGTCCATTATTGGAATCGACTTTATGAAAAAGCATGAAATAATTCTCGACATTGGTAACCAAGTTCTTAAATACCGAAATATAGAGATTCCAATGGTTTATGGAAATCAAAACTCATCATTGATAAGAGCAATCATCAAAGAAGATATGTGCCTACCTCCTTCGTCAGAAGTTTTTGTTTGGACAAACATCAAAGATGATTCTGGGAGCCATCGATATCTCATGGTGGAATCAGAGTCTGAGCATTGCTCCCAAAATAACATCGTGGGAAAGACGCTGGTGGCACCTCAAAATAACATGGTGCCCATACGAATACTGCCTTAAGCCAAACAAGACGAAGTTATTGAAATAATATCGACAATGCAGAAAGATGGTTTAATCGAGAATTCAAAAAGTCCTTGGGCATCACCAGTCGTACTAGTCAAAAAGAAGGACGGAAGTACTCGATTCTGTTTAGACTACCGAAGGCTGAACGATGTCTCCAAGAAGGACAGTTATCCTTTGCCTAGGATAAGCGATACTCTGGATGCGATGGCTGCCGTTCTGTTTCAGGTTCATGACGGTCAAGAAAAAGTTGTAACATACTTCAGCAAGGTGCTCTCAAAGACAGAGAGAAATTTCTGTGTAACCAGAAGAGAACTTCTTGCTTTGGTTTTGACCACAAAGCACTTTCATAAATACATCTATGGACAGAGGTTCCTTTTACGGACGGACCATGGAGCGCTAAGATGGCTTTTGAATTTAAAAAATCCAGAAGGTCAAGTAGCCAGGTGGATTGAGAGACTTCATACATATGACTATGAAATCCAACATTGAACAGGAAAACCACACTCGAATGAAGATTTGGACATCGAACCCATTCTTGCATGGAAAGAACATGAAGAGAAACCGAAATGGGGAGACATTTCTGATAGAAGTCCGACCCTCAAAGCCTATTGGGCACAATGGGATTCCCTTCATGTGCAGGAAGGTTTGCTCAAACGAAGATGGGAATCCCCAGATGGCAAAACCTATGTGATGCAGCTTGTTGTGCCCCGGACAAAGGTTAATGACATTCTAAGTGAGATGCATGATGGATCCTCTGGAGGCCATTCGGAGGCCATTCTGGAGAAAATTCGAGAACGTTTCTACTGGCTGCATGCAAAAGACGATGTGGAAAAATGGTCCAGAAAATGCGTCACTTGTGCAGCCACCAAGGGACCAGGCAGAAAACTACAGAGTAAGATGCAACAGTACAACATTGGAGCACCTTTTGAAAGAATTGCCACCGATATTACATTCCCATTTCCTGAGTCTAATAAGGGAAACCAAATCATTCTTGTTGTAATGGATTTCTTCAGCAAGTGGCCTGAGGCGTTTGCCATTCCAAACCAAGAAGCGGAGAAAGTTGTGGATCAGATTGTGTATACAATTGGGTCAGCAGGTTCGGTGTTTCTATTGAGCGCCATTCTGACCAAGGAAGGAACTTCGAACCCAAAATCTTTCAAGAGTTCTGTTCGCTCCTTGGCATCAAGAAGACGAGAATAATACCACTTCATCCGCAGTCTGACGGAATGGTTGAACGTTTCAACAGGACTCTCAAGGAACACCTTTCCAAAGTAGTAGGAGACTTCCAACGAGACTGGGACCAACACATTCCTCTATTTTCAATGGCATACCGAAATGCGGTGCACAGCACAACTGGTCACACTCGATCAGAAATTGTGTTCGGTACAAATATCCGGTTGCCTAGCGAAATTAAATTCGGATGTCCAACGGGCGAAAAACTAAATGAAGAGGAATACGTGGATTACCTAAAGGAAAAACTCACTGACATCCATGACAGGACAAGGTCTAAAATAAAGCTAGCTAGTGACCGAATGAAAACACGCTATGATGCAAACGACACAACGAAACCTTTCCATGAGGGAGATCTAGTGTGGCTGTATAATCCTCATCGACAAAAGGGATTGTCACCAAAACTTCAACAAAATTGGGAAGGACCTTACCGTGTTGTTACAAGGATCAATGATGTGGTTTATCGAATTCAGTGAGGTCTAAGAGGCAAGCCAAAGTTCACATTGACCGGCTATACCGCTACAGTGGAGAAGATGGTGAAGAAATTGTTCGGGGCGAACAATTTTAGGAGGAGGGCAATGTAACGTGTTCAATAAAATGTTCTCCGTTCTATTATTTTTTGTTTTACGATGCGTAAGCTCACCATTTTGATTCCAACTTAAAGTGACAGCCACAACGAAGTTAACGAAACCTCATTTCTTAACGAAAGACTATAGACTAGAAAGATCCAGAAGGCTCTGACTGGCACTGTACTAGAAGATTCTAAAGCGGAGTTCTGAATGGTGCAGCCACTATAAATACGAGCGCACCATGCGGCAAGAAATCAGTTTGAATTTAAAATCAGTTGTGTACAAATCGATAATTTGAAACTGATAAAGTTTGAATTTGAAATCAGTCGTGTATCAGTCGGTAATTTGAAAGTGATAAAGTTTGAATTTAAAAATAAAGAAAGTAAAATGGAAATAAAGAGTGTTTTGAAATATTAAGTGGAATTGAAAGTAAAAAGACGTAAATTGAGTTTCATTAAAATGGAAGTAAGTTTTATTTAATAAAACGAACCTAGATAAAACCTAACAATACCAACAGTGAATATATGCATGAAAAGAAAGATTTAACTGGAATGTGTACATAACGTTGTTTTTATAATATCACACTATTCTATATTAGAAACATATTCAATAATTGTGTAATAAGCAAAAATTTTATATATCGTTTTCGATATTACTATCGATAACGATATATAAATAAACGAATAAAGGAAATAAATAGAATTTTATTGATGAAAAATAAAATTATCAGAAAAATGCACGAATCTATTCACAACAACTTCTCATCAACACAGAACGAAACCATAACCACAATAATAATAATTATCTGTGTCTCTAGTTTTGTTATTGCAGAAACTTTCGATCTGCGAAGTTCTGCATCACCATGTTGTTTGCCATTTTATGTTAAGCTATTTAAATCACATAAAAAAAAATTAAATCTATCTTTAATTAACCACGCTGAACTAGATTGAAACACATACACACTAGAAATGCATTAAAAATTCTTCTCACTGGGTAGTTGTTACATTCGAGAAAAGACTTTAACTTTAAATTCACCATTCAACAAAATAAATAAATACTCCTTTGGATCCTATACACAAAAAAAAGTATTTCTTCATCGAAAGAAAAGATTTGAAAAGTACTTCTAGAGCTCAGTATCATCCACATACGTCTTGGTACTCTAGAAATCCTTTCCTTCTTTCTTGCGATCAAAAAGAACTATACAAATGTCGGTGTCATATATGTAAACAAATCTTTACTCTTATCGGATTAGTCGACCTTGCTTCTGATCACCTAATTCTTAAGGTCGGGGTTCTGGAATTACTCCCAGGAAAAATTACTTCCTTTTCCCCTCTAAGAACCTCAGTGGATTGTTCGTAGTTCAGAATTTACCTACAAAGTAGTAAACGAAAATCGAGTGAATCTAGTATAACTTTAGAGAAGATGAATATCGATTGGAAAAATTATTTGTGAGAGAGGTTTAAATTCCCTCTACCCTGTCTTAAAAGGATTTCTATACTTAATATTCATCAAGTTACACTAGATTGACCCATTTAGGATCCTTCATCCCTATTATTCTTGACTTTTAGTACCTTCCTCAAAAAGGAGGGTACGTCCAAGCCAGTAGTAATAGGGTTGCTTTGCCTCAGCTGCTGCGTCAGGCCTGCTGGTTTGCCATTGCCACGCTCGTCGGCTTATGGGTGTAGTTCTTGCTGCAGGAAGTGAAAGCGAGTATTAAAATTTTATTCAGACCTGGAATCTATGCTGGACCCAGAGATAAGTTTCAATAGGACGTTCGGAAAGAATTCAAATATCAAGTGGACAGATCATATAGTAGTATAGGTGTTGTCACTACTATGAGACAGTTTTGCTCAGCCCCACATATTATCCTCTCGTGATAAAAGTCAAACCGTACGAGAATTTGGGAATTCAGGTGTTATTGAACCCCTTTGGTGCTTTGTTACCCAACCTATGTCGATCAAAGAACCTAACCCTAAATCCCTAATCAACTCCCTAAATGGTTCCCGATTGCACCTTAAATATTCGGCAACCCCCTCAATGAAGATGGAAGGATTCACGTTTTGTTTATGATGATGATGATGATGATGATGATGATGATGATGATGATGATGATTACATGACTCAGTGGATGGCTCCAACCACGACTTCGGACTTTAGGTTATTAACACTCCATATTATTAAAATAGCCTGAAAACTATATCCCGGAAAACTTCCCAAAGTAAACATGACTACTAAAAATCAAGGGAAAAAAATATTTTCAGTTAAAAAATCCCTTAACCAACTTAATTTTTATAATCTTACATCTAACATTGTTATTATTATCTAATAAAAAAAAGTATAAACCATATTAACTCTTTTTCTTCTTAAAGAACGAGTTCTAAAATATACTAAGTTCTTAACTATACTAAGTTCTTAACCATATCTAATATTTATTTTTCAATATTAAGAAATTTAATTTTATTCTTAATTTATAGAGAAAGAAGTGAACTATGTCAGTTTTATTACTGACCATTCGTTCAATTTTTCATTGAATGTTTGAACAACAACAACAGAATGGTCAGTAATAAAACTGACATTCTATATGTAGTGATCGCACTACATTCCAACCTCCCAACAAATACATTTTGCTCTATTTCCACGCATTTTCCCAAAACACTTAAACCACCGATACTGTACCAATAATAAAATAGCATAACATACTGACTCATAAATAAATCGTCACTAGGCCATCATAATGCTCACTCGCCATAGTTACGTCAAAACCCATAAACTGCTATGAGTAATGAATATCCAATGTCCAACGGATTGTAAACAAATCCAATGCA
This sequence comes from Baccha elongata, assembly GCA_951217065.1. Classification (NCBI taxonomy): domain Eukaryota; kingdom Metazoa; phylum Arthropoda; class Insecta; order Diptera; family Syrphidae; genus Baccha; species Baccha elongata. Next base: position 435,559 of record CATNUY010000075.1, read on the forward strand.
CTAATTGCAGGCATTGATACTAAATGCTGAGAATGCATCTAAGAAGGGGTAAGCGGCGCTATGAGTGAATACATGTGAAATATGATGCGGCGGCACTTAGCAGGGGTAAGCGGCGCTATGAGTTAATACATGTGAAATATGATGCGGCGGCACTTTTGTGAAGAACAGTTGGGAAATATTTATATTAAATAATTCCAAATAGGAAATATTACCAATTGGAATAAATTATGTAATTATCGGTTGGTGGATATATGGTTGGAAAAGTGCGTGTGTATTGGGGTAGAATTTGTAGATTAAAATAGTATAAAAAGACAGGAATATTTAAAATTCGAGACAGAACAAAATTGGAAATAAACATAACTTATTTGGTCGCAGCCTAGCTAAGGACAGCGGGCCATTTAAGTATTTAAAGTTTAAAACAAAAATCTATTATTTTCTGTCCGCTTTTCGAGCTCTTCTCCCATAAGGAAAGCACGGCTCATAAGGCGTTACAACATATAGTACATATAGTACAATATAACAACAATAATAACTTAAATAGTCTGGTCGTACCAATCTTTCAACCTCTCGCCCTTTGATATATGCTACGAATTGTAGTCTATCAAATTAAGGTTAGGAGAAAATGGAGGCGGAAAAAAACAGCATACTTAAAGGCGCTTAGAAAAATGTTGAAGCTCCAAATTCGTTTGAAAAACAAACAAACATAACATCTCGACCTGTGACGTCAGTGGTCATAAGCGGTGGAATGCGTAGTGCATACGACTTCGAAGACTAAGCAAATCTGATAATGCGTGGGTTCGAATCTCATGATGTGCATGTGAAAAAGTTTTTTATAGTAAAATCGGATTAAAGCTCGACACCACTAATAAAGGGACTAATGATAGGAATTTTCACTCCTTGAAATAGCTCTAGCTCCAGCCAGGAATGGAAAAAACCAATAATAAAATTCGTAAAAAACGAGTAAGTAAAATTCGTTTAAAAATTGGTGGTAGCATCTCTAAGTTCTTGTTGTTGTTCAAACATTCAACTAACATAAAATCTTTCTTAATGTAGCCAAAAAAAAAATAATTTCGTGAAAACAAAGAACCAGAAATTAAAATCAAATGTTTTAATTAATTCACCCGATATAAACGATCAAAGCCATCAATAGACGACCTTGATGCAGCTTCAGTAGTTAAATATCTTCATTATCCTCCAGTCACGAATTCTATTTTATACCGGTTTATAAGTTTCTTTCGTACGAAGGCGTGGTAATTAAAAAAAAAATATTTAGCAATACTAACTTCAGAATTTGGTATTGTTTCCGGTTAACAACGTGGCTAATCCTAAGCGCAAATTGATAATCTACGTAATTTTGGTAACAGTGTAAACGAGACTAATAACATTTATAGGCTAAATTTTCCGACAATTCCTCCTTACGAATTCCCTCGTTACATGAATGATGGTGTAAGACACCTCTAACCAATCCCAAGTCAACGACTCACTAAAATATGAAAAGGGGCTGAGCCCATATACAAATTTAAATTGTTTTAGATCTCCAGCTAAAAATTTCAAAAGGTTAGTTTAATCAAAAAAATGTATTTGATTCCAATATAGTAAACTCAATAATAAAGATAAAAATATAATTCTCATCTATTCAATTTCCAGCCGTTCGAAGAGGAAATGCATTTCTCCCCCGGTAGTAAGATATGAGTGGTAACCCTATGATGAAAGTAGGTATTTTCTCATATATTTTAAAGAATTCTACATGTTCTTTCTTTCTTTCAGGGTTATTGGTATTTTATTATCAGAACAAGTTTTGGAATATACCATCCGACGCTGAGACGATAAGTAAGTTTAGGATCGATTCCCAAATATACTTTTATTTCCTTTCCAGGATATGGTTAGACTTCGACAATTTTCACAAAACGACGATTTTCACAAAAAAAAAAAATTTAACCGAACAAAACAAAAAAAAAATTAATGACGATCGACAATTTCGTTAAGTGTACCCACGGAAGTATTTATTTGTGAAAATAATTAATCGTTATCGAAATTAAGCTTTATTGTCAATGAAGGATATCAATTAAATTTACTTTCGACACTTCGCCATAAAAAAAACCTTTACTTTATGGAATGCTTTATTATTTCAGAAACACCAAGATAAAACTTTACGGATACGTACATTTTATAGGCTCGTGAGTCTAAAAGCCTCTATTCCTGACACATATTTGACAATATTTTTTTTCTTTTCAGCGGAAGGCTTTCACAAAAAAATCACAAACATAAGCTTCACAAAATAGTACACTTCACTTTAGATTATTGTTTGTAGTTTAATTTTTGCATTCGTAAAATTCGATTGTAAATTCGAAATATATCTTGTATCTTTTCAGATGAACCGTATTTTATTCGGGTATTCAATATCACGTAATTATTCTTATCACAAGTGTGATCGAGGTGCGTAATTTTAATAAGATGGTTCTCACACGAATAACATTATAATTTCCTTTCTTAATTTCCATTTTATTTTCAGGTTATCTACAGAAAACCTGTAGGCAGGTACACAATATACATTTTAAACATTATTTTTCATGAACCTCAAAAATAATTTTTTTATCTTTTGACACATAGGATCGATTAACGGTATTTATGCTTCTAATCGAGTCGAGTGACTCCATGTAACAACAAAAAAAATTATTTTAAGCACCGAACAATGAGAAATTTACTCTAAATGCGCTGTACTTCTACCAAAAAATGTAAAAAATTGACATCTATAGTGTTGAGCTTTATCTAAGTTCGTTTAATTAAATAAAACTTATTTCCGTTTTAATACAACTCAACTTTACGTCTTTTCACATTTAATTTCACTGAATATTTCAAAACACTCTTTATTTCCATTTTACTTTCTTTATTTTTAATTCAAACTTTCTCACTTTCAAATTACCGCCTTGTACACGACTAATTTCAAAATCAAACTGACCTCATGCCGCATGGTGCGCTCTTATTTATAGTGGCTGCACCATTCAGCACTCCGTTTTAGAATCTTCTAGTACAGTCCCAGTCAGAGCCTTCTGGAGCTTTCTAGTCTATGGTCTTTAGTTATAAAAAAAATGGCGTTTCGTTAACTTCGTTGTACAACGGCGTTTGCGGCTGTCACTTTAAGTTGGAATCACAATGGTGAGCTTACGCATCGTAAAAAAAAAAATAGAACGGAGAAAATCTTATAGAACACGTTACATTGCCCTCATCTTAAGATTGTTCGCCCATCAACTTTTGGCTTGCCTCTTAGACCTCGCTGAGTTCGGTAAACCACATCATCGATCCTTGTGACAACACGGAAAGGTCCTTCCCAGTTTAGTTTTAGTTTTGGTGACAGTTCCTTTTGTCGATGAGCATTATACAGCCACACTAGATCTCCCTCATGGAAAGGTTTCATTGTTGCGTTTGCATCTTAGCGTGTTTTCATTCGGTCACTAGCCAGCTTTATTTTAGTCCTTGTCCTGTCATGGATGTCAGTGTGTTTTTCCTTTAGGTAATGCACGTATTCCTCTTCATTTCGTTTGCCATTAAAACAGAGGAATGTGTTGGTCCCAGTCTCGTTGGAAGTCACCTACTACTTTGGAAAGGTGTTCTCTGAGAGTCCTGTTGAAACGTTCAACCATTCCGTCAGACTGCAGATGAAGTGGTGTTGTTCTCGTCTTCTTAATGCCAAGGAGCGAACAGACCTCTTGAATAATTTTGGATTCGAAGTTCCTTCCTTGGTCAGAATGAAGCTCCATGGGAACACCGAACCTGTTGACCCAATTGTACACAATCTGATCCACAACTGTTTTCATTTCTTGGTTTGAAATGGCAAACGTCTCAGGCCACTTGCTGAAGCAATCCATGACAACAAGAATGAATAGGTTTCGACTGTTAGACTCACGAAATCTTCCTGCAATATCGATGGCAATTCTTTCAAAAGGTGGTCCAACGTTGTACTGTTGCATCTTACTATGTAGTTTTCTGCCTTGTCCCTTGGTGGCTGCACTAGTGACGCATTTTCTGCACCATTTTTCCACATTGTCTTTTGCATGCAGCCAGTAGAAACGTTCTCGAATTTTCTTCAGAGTTTTGTTGATGCCCAAATGGCCTCCAGAAGACCCATCATGCATCTCACGTAGAATGTCATTAACCTTTGTCCGGGGCAAAACAAGCTGCATCACAAGGGTTTGCCATCTGAGGATTTCCATCTTCGTTTGAGCAAACTTTCCTGCACATGAAGGGAATATCCCCCCATTCTGGTTTCTCTTCATGTTCTTTCCATGCAAGAATGGGTTCGATGTCAAAATCTTCTTGCTAAGCATTCCTGATTTGCTCCTTACTCCAGCCGCCAATGGGTTCAACTCTTGTTCTCTGTATGGCAATAGATTCCTTTTCTTCTTGGCGAGTGCAATGCTTGCAGCCTTGGTAACATGGCCGACGAGATAGGGCATCTGCATTCGAGCGTAGTTTTCCTTTTCTTTTCTTTTCGATGTTGGACTTCATAGTCATATGTCTGAAGTCTCTCGATCCATCTGGCTACTTGAACTTCTGGATTTTTAAAATTCAAAAGCCATCTTAGCGCTCCATGGTCCGTCCGTAAAAGAAACCTCTGTCCATAGATGTATATATGAAAGTGTTTTGTGGCCAAAACCAAAGCAAGAAATTCTCTTCTGGTTACGCAGTAATTGGTCTCTGTCTTTGAGAGCACCTTGCTGAAGTACGCTACAACTTCTTCTTGGCCGTCATGATTCTGACATTGCTTGCATTTGCATCGATTATAAACTGTTTTCCAGGAGTTGGATAGGTAAACACTGGAGCATCACACAAGCGTCTTTTAAGTTCCTTAAAGCTTTTCTCGCACTCATTTGACCACTTGAATTGTTTTCCTTTTTCTGTTAGTTGGTGCAAGCTTTTGGCGATTCCGGCAAAAGCGTCGGTAATATGTAGCTAGCCCAAGAAAACTTCTAAGTTTATGCTCGTCTTGTGGATTTGGCCAGTTTTTCACAACTTCCACTTTTTCGGGATCAGTTCCTTCCCCTTGAGACGAGATGATATGACCCAAATACTTAACTTCAGTCTTAAACAGCGTACATTTTTCTGGATTGAGCTTCATATGAGCATTTTTCTTACCCTTTTTAAGTTTTCACAATGCTCGTCAAATGTTTTCCCAAACACGATGTCATCATCCAAATAGACTAGACAGGCTTTTCAAGTAAGGCCTAGTAGTACGCATTCCATTAAACGCTCAAATGTTGCAGCGTTACACAGGCCAAAAGGCATTAATTTATACTGCCATAAACCGTTACCTATCGAAAATGCAGTTTTCTCCCGATCTTCTGGGTGAATTTCAATCTGCCAGTAACCACTCTTCAGGTCCAATGTTGAAAACCATTGAGCTGCAGCCCTCGCATCCAGAGTATCGCTTATCCTAGGCAGAGGGTAACTGTTCTTCTTGGTGACATCGTTCAGCCTTTGGTAGTCCACACAGAATCGAGTACTTCCGTCCTTATTTTTGACAAGTACGACTGGTGATGCCCAAGGACTTTTTGAATTCTCGATTAAACCACCTTTCTACATTGTCGATATCATTTTAGTTTCTTCGTCTTGTTTGGCTATAGGCAGGCGCCTTGCTGGTTGACGGACCGGCCTTGCATCACTAGTATCGATTCGATGCTGTACATGTTGTGTTCGTCCATATTGCCCATCCTGTGAAGCGTAAACATCAGTGAACTCTTGTAGAAGGTTTCCAGCAGCTCTTAGCTGTTGTTGATCGAGATTACAGCAGGTAAACATTTTTCTCTTTAAAGCGATGACTTTATCTGGATTCACTGATTTTTCGGGATGTTCTTCGGTTATCTTTATTATTGTCACTACAGGGTCACATTTAATGACAACTTTTCCCTTTCTAAGCTTGATCTCTTATGGTTTGATGTTTAGTATTCGTATGGGCACCATGTTATTTTGAGGTGTCACCAGCGTCTTTCCCACGATGTAATTTTGGGAGCAATGCTCAGAGTCTGGTTCCACCATGAGGTATCGATGGCTCCCAGAATCATCTTTGATGTTTGTCCAAACAAAGGAGGTAGGCACATATCTTCTTTGATGATTGCTCTTATCGATGATGAGTTTTGATTGCCATAAACCATTGGAATCTCTATATTTCGGTATTTAAGAACTTGGCTACCAATGTCGAGAATTATTTCATGCTTTTTCATAAAGTAATTTAGTAATTTATTTTATTGAATTAAGCTAATACAGTAAGATACAATATCTTTTTAATTTGTATAAGTTTCATTGAAATGATTTAAATACATGTGTGCTTACTAAGAAAATATTTTAAACAGCATTCAAACAATTATTTATAAAAGGAATAAAATCATCATAAACATTGAGTTAAGAGAAAATGACTAAATAAGTAGGGTATATAAATGATATTACAGTTGAAATATTTGTCATTAAACATTTACTATTAAACAATATAAAAAGAAAATAAACAAAAAAAAAAATCATCATCATCATCATCATCATCATAGTGCCGCCAAATATTGCTTGAGTTTCTGTTTGAACAAGGAAGTACAGCTTACCATCCTTAAGGGACGGGGAAGGGAATTCCACAGCCGTATCGCATTTATAAAAAACTGACGCTCTGATACTAAAAATGTATACCGCATTGGTACGAGGTCACAACTTCTGTTTGAACGCGAAAATCTTATCCTGTTATAAAGGTACGAAGGTTGTCGTGTTTGCATTATACCATGGAGCAAAGTTAAAGTTCTTAATTTAAAGAGGTTTTCTAACGTTAGTTCATAAATTGATTTAGAGAATGAAGAGAATGAAGTCAATTCCAATAATGCACTCATCGCATATATCTGCCACTGAAAATGGATTTTCAAACTCTAGTTCTGCCAAGCGGATCCGAAGACGGACTTCTCCGTACACTCTTGCTGCTTCTCGTGTTGCAGTCTTCAGACAATAGCTGTTGGTGTTGTGTAGTGATGCCATCTTGACCAAGTCTCTTCGTACAATGGAAGCGGTGGCACCGGTGTCGATGGTAACCACGTATTGCTTGTTGTTAATAGCTGCTTCCACAGTTAGACTTTTATTGTTTCGTTTCGGAGATTAATGTCAGACAAGGACCGAACTCCATCTTAGGCAGCAGTCGTAGAAATCGGAACGACTGGTTTGATGATGAATGCAAGCTAGCGAATGAACGTAAGAATGTTGCGTACCGAGCAATGCAACAATCTCATAGAACGCGGGCACGCGAAGAAGAATATAAAGAGCTCAGAAGAATAGAAAAACGGCTTCACAGACAGAAAAAATCAGCCTGGGAGAAGAACTTAATCTGTGAAATAGAAAAAAGCCGAGAGCGAGGTCCGCACCAGGCGCGGAAGTTCTACCAATCCGTCCGAAACATGAAGCAGTACACACCACGCTGCACATACTGCAAGGACGGAGAGGGAAATCTGATCACCGATCCACAAAGCATACTGGAGCGATGGGAAGTGTACTTTAATGAATTGCTAAATGGTCAATTCACTGCAGAAGTGGAGGCTCCACTGCTTCAAGACGAATAACCTATGTTGCCGTCACCAAGCATAGAAGAGGTTGAGAAGGCTATAGACCGGCTAAAGAAAAACAAAGCCACGGGAGCTGATGGTATACCAGCCGAATTATTTCAACACGGTGGGCCAGCTCTACGTCAGGCAATTCATGATATTATAGTGCACGTGTGGGAGCATGAAAAAATGCCAGAAGACTGGCGAAAAGGTATAATATGCCCCATACATAAGAAAGGAGATGTCACAACGTGCAGCAACTATAGAGGTATCACGTTGTTGAGTACCGCCTATAAGATACTCTCCTCTATCCTACAAGACCGGATAACCCCATACGCTAAAACCATCATCGGACAATATCAGTGTGGTTTCATTCCAGGCAAATCAACAACTGATCAGATCTTTACCCTTAGGCAGGCGATGGAAAAATGTCTAGAATTTAACATCCCAACATACCACCTGTTTATAGACTTTAAGGCCGCCTATGATAGCATAGCCAGGGTAGAACTTTACAAAGCCATGAGAGAATTCGGCATCCCAAATAAATTGACACGACTATGTAGGTTGACCATGACCAACGTAACAAGCCAAGTAAAAATAGCCGGATTGCTATCCAGACCAATCAACATCTTTAATGGACTCCGACAAGGGGATGGTTTGGCCTGCCTCCTCTTCAACCTGGCGTTGGAGAAAGCAATCCGTGACTCTGGCACGGCAACAAGAGGGACCATCGTTGACAGGATCAGCCAGATACTGGCTTACGCAGACGACATTGACATCATCGGAAGAACCGAGCAAGCTGTACACGATTCCTTCATCCAGATCGAGCAGGCGGCACAAAATCTGGGGCTGCACATTAGTGAAGGTAAAACAAAGTACATGGTTGCGTCGAATGCGAGAGGAACAGTTGGTCAAACAATCAAGGTAGCGGAGCACGAATTTGAAGTGGTGCAATCCTTTAAATACCTTGGGTCAATAGTAGCAGCCGATAACAAAATAGAAGAAGAAATACGCGGGCGGCTTCTCAAATCCAACAGAGCCTATAACAGTCTGTCAAAGCTCTTCAAATCCAGAAATCTCACCATAACTTCAAAACTACTGCTGTACAGGACCATGGTCCTGCCAGTACTCACATATGGATCCGAGACTTGGGTGCTTAGCAAAAGGCACTCTGACCTCTTAGCCGCGTTCGAAAGAAAAGTCTTAAGGAGAATTTTTGGCCCCATATGTGAGGAAGGACGATTCCGGAGACGGTACAATCATGAATTGTACGCAATCTACCTTGAAGCAGATATAGTGACAAAAATTAGGCTCGGTAGACTTCGGCAGGGCACCTAGCTCGCATGAGCGAAGAGGAACCTGCTCGGAATGTTCTTTGTGGTACATTCTATGGCAGACGACAGCGTGGTAGAACATGCTTGCGCTGGAGAGATGGCGTAGACCAGGACGCCCGGAGCCTTGGGGTGCGCAACTGGATGGCGTCGGCTCGAGACCGGGATAGGTGGAGAAACTTGTTGAAGGAGGCCAGGACCGGACCCCGGTTGTCGAGCCGATGATGATGAAGGACCGAACAAAGGCTTCCGCTGCGAATTAGTTTATGATTTCTTCGCCCGCAGTTAGATATGCCAAGTGAGCTAGTCGTTCGATGTCTGCTTGAAGCTGCTGAAGAGTTTCACCCCGTTTCTGAACTCTGGTGTTTAGTTGAACTCTAAGGACTTCTTGCATATGGCCATCTCCAAAGCGTTTTTCAATGGCTTGTGAAAGTGCAATAAGGTTGATATGCATCTCCGCTGGTATTGTTTGCAGTAACTCAGCAGCAGATCCTCTAAGAGCCACTGTAAGTGCAACAAACTTGTCTTCATCGTCCCAGCCGTTTGTCATCCTGCTGCTTCGAATTATCTTTTATAGATTGACCAAGAAAATGGCGATCAAAAGTTGGCGGATGCATTTCTTTTCTCTTGTAAGATTCACCAGAACTTTCTCGCACCTTCAATTTTCTAACCTGAATTTAATTTATCCTCAACTTTTTCGAATTTTTCTTCAACTTTCTGCAAGCTTGTGTCTAATTTGAGTAAATGTTTTTCAATTTCTTCAACACGTTCATCTACAACAACAAACTTGTTCTCTTAAGTAGTGAGTTTGCCTCCGATAAGGTTCCTTTGTTCTTCAAAGAGTTCTTTTTGCTCGTTTCTTTGATCATTGAAACGTTCGAGAAGTTTCGTTTGTTCATTCTCTTGTTCTTCTCTTTGATCTTCGAAAAGTTTTGTTTGTTCGTTTCTTTGATCATAGAAACGTTCGAGAAATTTCGTTTGTTCGTTTCTTGGATCTTCGAAACGTTCGAGAAGAAGAGCCAACATATTGGACAAGTCTGTGTTGGTACTTACTTGTTCTTCTTCCATTTCGATTTCCAAGACAGAAGTGTCTGGATTTTCACCGTTTGGTCTCATGGCTTCTTACAGACGAATAATGAGGTGATTTTTCGTTCCAGCAAAAGGAAGACCCAGTTTGTTTAGTTCTGCTTTTAGGTCAACAGCGTTTAAATCTTTCAGAAGCTTACCCATTTTTACACAATCACTTTTCACTTAAGTTTTATTTAATTACAATTCTGAGACCAATGTTGAGTTTATCTAGGTTCGTTTTATTAAATAAAACTTATTTCCGTTTTAATACAACTTTTTACTTTTAATTCCACTTAATATTTCAAAACACTCTTGATTTCCTTTTTACTTTCTTTATTTTTAAATTCAAACTTTATCACTTTCAAATTACCGACTTGTACACCACTGATTTCAAATTCAAACTTTATCACTTTCAAATTACTGACTTGTACACGACTGATTTCAAATTCAAACTGATTTCTTGCCGCACATTTCTTTCAGCACTCCGCTTTAGAATCTTCTAGTACAGCGCCAGTCAGATCTGGATCTTTCTGGTCTATGGTCTTTCGTTGAAAAAAATGGCGTTTCGTTAACTTCGTTGTACAGCGGCGTTTGCGGCTGTCACTTTAAGTTGGAATCACAATGGTGAGTTTACGCATCGTAAAACAAAAAAAAAACGGAGAACACGTTACAAACGTATAATTCACCCTTTATAGATATTATTTTTCATCGATCTAAAGTAAGTAATATTTTTTTTTGTTTGACAATCTTTCTTTTCAACTTTTACGTAGTGGTGCAAATTAGGATTGTGGGAACAGCAAATAATTTATAAGACCTTCAGGTATTTATTTTTTTTTTTTCAAGGGATCAATATTTTAGTCAGTTTAGTACTTTTTTTATTAATAAACTTTTATTACACTACACTGCAGTTTTTTGATCGGTGTTTTTGGGTGGTATGAAATTTAGCTTTGCCCTAATTGAATATATAACCCCAGAAACAATTAGTTTCAAGTGACACAATATCTGGTATCCAAGATAATTTAAAAAAAAAATCTTGATGTTTTAAAGATGAACAATTATGATGATCCAGGGTACAATACCTCTACAGATATCATTTTTGATGCTGCTGTCGGGTGCTTACAGTACTCCCACCGTTTCTGTTGTTGAGATTCCACTTAATTAGTCGTATGGCCAACGAAATAACTTTTCGGTCGGCGTTTTTGTTTTGTCTGATACACGACGAAGATGTTGACTACTATATATATCTCTCTGACTGAATAGAGTTGGTAAAATACTGAGCGTTTAAAATGCCTTACGATATGATGTGCATATACGTTAAACTCATGAATGAAAGAATACAAGATTACGACACTTTGGCATTTTCACTTTGTTGTTGTTTCACTTGTGACGTAATTTTCACTTGTGACGTTAGCACCTTCCACTCATTTTCCCTTTGGTTCAGGTAAATTCAAAACAAGATTCCATCATTTAATTGTTTTTTTTGTTTTTGCTTACGTCACAAGTGAAAAAAACAACAGCAAAAAGCAGAATAAAACCAAGTGTCGTAATCTTGTATTCTTTCATTTATGCGTTAAACTGATGGTTTCGATGATTTTATATTTGCAATTGAGGTACACAAAAAATACCAGGCAGCGCAGCCATGATTGTATGTTTCTTGAGGTATCTGTAATGTCCAAGTGTAAACGAGGTCTTAATCAACGGATAACACAAACAGACCGATAGACAGATGTTTGTCTGTTTGAAATATAATATATACATACACACAAAATGGTCAACCGCCAAGCATTGTTATAAGCGAAACACTGTATTTTATTACAATTTAAATACATAATTTTACAGTATCTATTAGGATCTTGGCGTGACTTGTTCAGGATTTCCTTTTAACTTTGGCATAGATCCTGTCGTTGTTGTATGATACCTTAGAAACACTTCTAGACTGCCTACGTAGCGGACACAATGTGAAAAAATACACATTAGTTGCATGTCTTAGGGCCAGTCTTTTCAGTTCTGGTTAAGTTTAATCATTGATTATTTCAGCTGGTATCCATAGATTCTGTCTTTTCAACAAAATCTTAACCAGAGAATCTATGGTTACAATAGATTACTTTAACCAGCTAATTTTACGTGGTTTGTGTCATTATTCCAGTCGGTTATCAGAGATTTAGGCTTTTCAACAAAATTTTAACCAGAGAATCTATGGTTAACAGAGATTTCGTTAACCAGTCAATTTTGCTTGGTTAACCACAGGAATTCTATGGAAAGCGATTATTTTTTTTCACATTTGTGTTGAATGATAAATAATATATTAGATACTTACTGATTATTACTACTAAAAAAAAAAAATGATCTACCATTTTAATAAATTCCACCCCTATATTATATGTATATTTTTTTGTTTTCCTTTGTTCGTAAATGAATCAATTCAGTTTATATGTGTGCATCGAAATTAGACAGGCTGTTATCAGTTATTGACAAAATCTTCGATCTCTTTCTCTCGCATTCAACAAAATAAAAACAAACTTTACCAGAGATTCCGTTTCACAACTGGAAAACACTGGAAAACTGGAACTATGGCGAATAGACGAACTGAGTTTCGAAACAACTGGTTAAGAAAATTCTATGGTGAGCAAACCAGAAATTAAACCAGAACTGAAAAGATTGGACCTTAAGTCTGTTACACCGGAGTGTATGTTATAAGATTCCATTGTCACGATAGACATTACAAACAAAAATGGGTTCTAATGGATTCTGATAATCCCAAAACTAATTACATTGTTTAGTTTTAGCTACCTGTTATTGTTGATGCTTTGGTTTTTATATTTTTGCTATTCTGTTTAATTTTGCTCCTTCTCTCTCCGACACTTTATTGATAGCGGTAATGCCCAAATCTGCGATCGAATACTCTGTGCCGTCTTCTCGAGCGTTAAACGGTGGCGGTTCAACCATTCGCCGCAAAAAGAATAAAAATGTACCCTGTGGAAACAGAATTCATAAAAAAAATATCTATGAAGAAAAGTTTCTATTCACACTTACTTTTCTTGGTGTTTTAATTATATAGCGGAGTTACCTTTTTGCGGTATTTGGCTTTCTTCGTAATGATGCGCTTCTACAATTATAAGTCGTGTTTTGTTGGTAATTTTTAGTTAGTCAGCACTGGAAAGAACCAATGAAACGCTATATTCACTTTTGTATCCACTTTTTTATTTTATTTCAAAGTTGGTATTCTTGACTTTATGCCAAGCCGAAGTTTCAAATAATTTTATGGATGTGTCTGCAAAGTATGGCTATTTGTATATGCCGAGTTGGTCAACTTGTACCCCACCTTCCACTACAAACAAATAAAAACCGGATAAATAATCATTATTTAGCTTGAATATTACCAAATTAAATTCCAAATTATATAACTTTTTTTAAAGATCTGCTTTAACCAATTTTTATTTGTTTTTAAGCGAAAAGTTCAAAATCATCAAACCTTTTTTGCAACTTTCGTAGGTTGAAAGCTTCTTACTTCTTCCGCAAAACGCCGCCCTAAAGGAAAACACAATGAACACAACCATAAATAATCATTGTATATGGAGTCCATGTCTTAAGCTGTCGTAGGTGCCACCAAACTTTAAGCAAAAAATGTATTGACATTATATTTCGCGCCAAAAATTTCCAGGCATTCCAGTATTTTATCTTCACTTTTATGTTCACTTTAATTACTGACCAATTTATCGCCACTTTTCGTATCCCATACAAAATTTTGCTAAAGTGACTAAACACTTACCAACAAAACACGACTATAATATTCCTAAGAATATATTATTTTTGCGACGGTTTAGATGGAAAGTGTTTCGAGAAAGAAATTCTCAGACGTTTCTAGATTTCTTTTCGGCTCAGACAGATGTTCTAGTTGCACCCGTTCCGCTTTTAAACATCGAAGAGCAGGTGGGGAAAAAGCTTTCCGGTGAGATAAAATAATATTTGCTTAACAAAATCAATAAATGTTGGATGACTACATGGACTATACGTAGAGACTTACTGGCAATTTTTTTTCTCAATCCTTCGTATATGATAGTTTACAGATATTTTTTTGTTACGTCATTTCTTCTTTTGCTTTTTATTATTGTTTTCTTATTTTCTTTTCGTAACGTATAAACAGGTAAGTATCAAATCATAATAGGTATTTTTATTGTTTTACAGTAAGAGATTTTACAAGTAAGTACTAGTATATTTTGATATCAGGTTTTAGTCGGATAGGTAAGTATGTGTATGTGTTATGTATTTTTAGTTATGGGTTAGAATTGTTTAAATATGTTTCTGTATGTGAAAGGTAAGTATTTTGCAAGTTTGTTGATTTCGTTGTGAACGCTAGCACTTTCGAAGATAATTCGTTTAGTCATGTAGTAAAGTTACTTTGTTTGACATTTTCCTGTACATTCAGTAGTGTTTGTAATGATTTGTCATATTTACCGCTAGGTGTTGTCATATGTTATTTTTGGCGGTTGGACTACTTTACACTCTTACACTTTTATCTACTATTTTAGTTCTATTCTTTGACTGCCTTTATTATTAAAGTTTTCCGTCTTAATACTCCAGTAGTGAAAATTAACATTACCTCAACAGATATCTACAATAAGCCCTATGTGAATATGCCCTCTCTGTCTACTGTGGTTGAGTTAGTTCACAGAGGAGCTAACAGAGAGGGTAATCTTGTCATTTTATTTGACGTTACCTACAAGCTTCGACATCAGCTGATCTCAGCTTAAGTGAAAAAGTGTGCGTGAGAACAAAGGAAAACTGCACACACTCTCACCTAAGCTGAGTGGTGGATTATTTTTTCCCGCCTTTTTCAAAATCATCAGCTTTTTGGGTCTGTTTACCAGATGGGTTGCATTCGATGTGGTGTCATAAGAATGCACATATATTTGATGCTTACGTATGACTAGTATACGGCATGTAGTCAAATGTTTCACTGCACACTATTTGACATTTAAATGTGGTTTCCTAGTACACGATATGGAAACATTCTAAAGCGCTATCATTTTTGAAACATTATTTTTGGTGTTGTGTCCTAGTTCAATATAAATTATACAAGAATATATAAGAAATAACTAAAATAATTAGTTTAAAGTGCCAATTACCAGAAGAAACATTCCAAACTGAAAAAAATCTAAATTTCATTACAACTCTTCATAATAAGAAATTATCAAACAGTTATTCGCACAAAAAGCCAATATTAATTTTGTTTAGATAAGATTTAGACACAACTTTATTTTCCATTAACATAATACATACAAAAAAATTTTTAAGCATTTGAAAGCATCCGTCTCCCGAACCCAAAAATATAAGAAAAAAACTAAAATATTCTTTGAAAAAACACGAAATAAAAATATGTTCTCAATAAATATATATATAAGTTACGATTTTGCTTACCAGCTCAAAATACAAGTGTGATCATAGCTTAGCGTGCATTTATGAACATATCCTTATTCGGGAGAATTCTACCTAATTTCATGAACGAAATCCACCGCAGCTCATGAGTTTAAGGGGAAACGTAAAACTTAAAAAAAATCATGAACTGATTGCCGTGTTACATATTGGAATTTTATTTAATAAAACAAGAGAAGTGAGTGTTTTAGAGCAATCTGTAATATTTACAATACGTTTAAAAACATTCAGAAAAATTTATTAAAATAAATCTGATGCCGCAAATACTGTTAAATCAATATGCATTTTATATTTATACTTCTAGAGTTTTCAAATAAGATTCAAACTCTTTGGGTCTGTTCATAAACTTGTTTATTTGTTGGTTAGGCTGTTTCTACACTGGTGACTCACAAGTTAAAGTTAGGCTTATAATGAGAAATACTATATTTGTATTTGCATTTTCGTTTCTTTGTTTGTTTCGATATAAAAAGAAAAGAAGGTAACGAATTCCCTTCAATTGAACTATCAGTTCAAAACCTACTTGCAAAAGAAAAACGAAAAACAGTTCTTTTTTGGCACCATTGAAATCGACATTAGTCCTTTCATATTATTTGATGCAAAATATGGAAGTGAATCGATGACAATAATAACATAGAATATTTTTTCCGTTTTTTTACTGTTTCAAACACATCAGTAAACGTTTTATTTAAACAATTTGAATCCAGAGAATAAGTTTAAAAGGTATACAGTCTATTTTTACTACTGATGCTATAAACGCGACGCGCAAATGTAAAAAAAATCATTTTTTTGTTTTCATAATTTAAAGATTGTTTTTGCTAATAACTATAACCATTGGCGCAAAATTATAGTCGATTTAACTCGAAACTAAAAGCAATTTAATGTGAAACTTGGTTAAAAATACATTTTTCCGTATTATAAACGGCATAAAGTATACATTTTCTTAATAAAGTTGTCTTACTTTAAAAACAGCAAACCTTAGCATTATATTTTTAATGCAGCACAATAAAATCTCTGATAGATTGACAGCTCACTCTCTTGAAATCGCTTTTGTGGAATGTAACTACGCACAAATACTGCATAAATTCATTAACAACCCCTTTCAGTGGAATAAATAACTGGAAGTTAAAAAAGTGTTTATTCTTGAGTAAAACTGTTCTAAAATTGAAATAATGTTAAGTAGTGTGACGTTAATTCCTTAAATATAGGTTGACTATAATTTTGAAATCATGTGGAAGTTTCAAACTTTGCTCGTAGGATGTCTTTACTATCGACTTGTGTTTTTTTACTATAGTAGCAATTATTCTGGAGTTAAAAGGCAGAAAACATTTGTTCGGTTGGGGTTGAGGGATGTTCGTTACATGGAATTATTGCAATAATAATTACTCGATATGATCATTTAGCGACATATACTTCGGTGAGTTTGAAACCATCTTGATTTCTCTATGTTTATAAACTCAATGCTAAAACCTAGCTATAATCCGGGAATGCGCAAAGCTGTATCTGATCTTGCACTTGTGTCGTGTCTTAAAAAGTTTAGATACGTAAATAAAGTACAAGGATATCCGATATTGAAAAATAAAAATAAAAATTGAAAAAACACGAAATAAAAATACAAGTTGGTGTTTTGCTTCTATTACGAGATATGCGGGCTAAAATAGTACCAGGGGCCCAACTATGTAACTCGATTCTACTTTTGATTCTATTCGCAAATCATTTCCGATTCTACTTTCAACTGGCACTATGTATGAAATGAGAATCGAATAAAACAAATCCCAAAAATATCCCACAATATTTCCGATTTTCGAACGAGTCTCGCATTCTATTTGACAGATGAATTGAAAAAGGAGTCAATAAACATTTTTTTTGTGAAACATTTTAAATTAAATCAAGTTTTTGAATGAATATTAACTTAAGTTGTTGAGTTTTATCAGATTGTTTCCAATGGGAAGTAAATTGGAACAAGAAAAAACGCTATAAATGTAATACATTGTACTTTGTACAAAACACGGAGGTAGGTATAATGGTGCTTATCGCAAAAAGAATGATTCAAAATGCAAGTACATATATTAAAGCGATTACAGAGTGAAATGTTTTATTTTCAGTTTTGCAATAAAAATAGCGCTTTTAGAAGATGAATTTATGTGTTGTTCCTTGAATTTTTTTTTTGTAAAAATCGGTGCGTTTCGTCATTGTGTTGGCCAAGAACATTAACTTCAGAAGCTTTTGTGTTCGCACTTTAAATTGAGTCCTTACGTTGAAAATGTGTTATTAATTAGTTAAAAACACTTAAATAAATATTAACAATTACAAAAAATATGTTTTCATGCATATTGTATGCTTTCGTTTAATTTTAAATGATTGCTCGCAAACACATTTGCATGCGAACAATATTATGCGAATTCGAATGGTTTTGACATCTACTTTCGAGTTAGGTAGTGCCAAATTTGCGAAAGGAAATTTTTTTCATTCGACTTTCGTTTATTAGAGCGTTCTTATAGAATTACAGAGTTCGGATTTTGCGAATTCGATTATTTTAATTGTAGAATCGAGTTACATAGTTGGGCCCCAGCTAAAAATACAAGTGTGATCTAAGCTTAGCGTACATTTATGAACACATCCTTATTCGGGAGAATCCTACCTCCATTCATGATCGAAATCCACCGCAACTCATTATTTTAAGGGGAATGTAAAATAATCATGAACTATAATTGCCGTGTTGCGTATTAAAAAACAATCTGTAATATTTGGAATAGATTTAAAAAACATCCAGAAATATTTATGAAAATAAAAATAATACAGCAAATAAGATAAATCAATATGCATTTTTTATTTTAAACAAGATTCTTGACACTGGCATTTAATGTTTAAAATTCTTCTTTTCGAGTGGCATCAAGCGTAGCGATTCCTTTTGATTTCTGAGGAAAATCATTTTGTTGTTTTAAGGGAAAAATATTAATAAAAACGATTCAGACTTGTTTTTAAAAATTTTATTTCAAATATTGATAGCATGTATTATTATTATTTTGTTGCTAAATATTACAAAAAGACAAATGAAATTTACTAAAATAACAAAAGAAAAAAATTGAACCGTCAAAACAACAAAATCTACCTCGATTTGTTGTTGTGGAGTTAAGACAAAAAAAAATCATGAGGGGGGTCTATTTCCCCCCATTTAGGAGGGAGGGGCAATTTTCTAAAAAATTTACTTAAATCAGAAAAAAAATTATTTAAAAACAACGGTGAATGATACAAAGCCTTGTTTTATTTCTTTGGAAAGCCAGAAAACTACTCTTTTATTAACTTTTTAAATAAAGTTGTTTAAATGAACAGTTTAAAAAAAATTAATTTTCAAACTTAAAATTTTGAAAAAAAAAAAACAACAAAAAAAATGTTTGAACTAATTTTTTTCAAAATTATATGTTATTATCTATTATTTTTATTTTCAAGATTCAATGCTCTTATTAATTTTTAGTCAAAAACAGAAAACCGGATGCCAAAATGTATCTTAATTTTTGAGAAATTAAGAAAAACTAGTATTTTTTTCCACGAAAAACCCTTTTTTTTTTTTTGGTTTTCTCAAATTTGACCTGCTCAGGTCAATTATTAATTAGGGGATTATCCCTTTTTTATTTTTTATTACATACCATCCGATTTTAATCAAATAATAAAAAAAAAACGAATTAACTTTTTACTTTACTTACTAGTTTTACTTTTAATTTTTTTTATTTCTCAAAAACTAAGATACATTTTGGCATCCAGTTTTCTTTTTTCAAAGTTTTTTTTTTCAAAATTTTGAGTTTGAAAATTATTTTTTTTAAAACTGTTCACTTACACAACTTTATTTAAAAATTAAATAAAAGAGTAGTTTTCTGGCTTTTCAAAAAAATAAAACAAGGCTTTGTATCATTCACCGTTGTTTTTAAATAATTTTTTTCTGATTTAAGTCAATTTTTTAGAAAATTGCCCCTCCCGCCTAAACGGGGGGAAATAGACCCGCCCTTCCGTACGATTTTTTTCTTGTCTTAACCCCACCTACACGCTCAAGCTTTTTGGTGCACCTTAAACCAATGACCCTGTATAGATACTTTAAAGGTCATGTATGGTAGCATACAAATAATTGGCTTATCTAATGTCCACTATATAGGTGGTAAGTGGTGGCTTCCCTACAATTGGTACACTACCTCTATATATTTTAAACACAGACAGTATATTAATTTTTAATTAGTTTTAGTTTGCTGAAACTTTGCTCATAGCTTACTATGTAGAAGGGCAATACAAATATTTGGAAAAGCATCTTTCAAATCATGCAGATTGATCGGTGGCAAGAGATAAAAACCTTTATTTTTTTCTTTATCACCAAATAAAAGCAGAACTTGCTCTTTAAAAACGTAGAGTAGCTCTTTAAAAACGTACATGGTAGCATAATAAAGCCTCTTTTTAATTTCTAATATGATTCAATCAAATACCATCATTATTTTCTTAGAACATATTTGAACAGGTGGAATGGAAATGTTTTGTATGTTTCGGAATTCGTTTGTTTCGCAAAATAGGGTCAACACCGCTTTTTCAGCAACTTCACCAGCCTATTTTATCAAATATTTCATAGGATTTTGTCTCATTTTTTGCAAATGATTTGAGCAGACCCTCCATTAATGCAACGGAACGTACAGCGTGCTGACTCCGCACTCTCACCGTGCCCTGTGGCGTTGTCTGGTGTAAACCAGGATATCGGTCGACCAAAATAAGAGGGACATTTCTTTACTTTTATTTATTCTGTGGTCAAAGTTAAGTGAATGTTGAGTTGTCCATTTGTCTGCAAAGTGTAAATTTTGCAGCCCTCTGAACTTGCCGCCCTCCTATTAGCGGCAATTGAATTTTCATTTCGTTGGGAAAAAGGCAGGCGAATTTAATATATGATTTTTGATCCTGAGTATATAAACCCCATTGTTAAAATCCCAACACCTCACATGTGGCCTATAACAGAACGTGAAAAATACTTACAGGACAAGTAAAATCTGACAACTTGTAAAAAATCCTGTAATAAAAAAAATTCCTTCGTACTTTTTGTTTCACCGAGTGATTGTGCTTGTATATTTTCAAAATTAAGTTTCTTTGCTAAACACAGACTTTTATATTGGAAATTTGATTGAATGTACTATTTTCGTAATTCGTCATTGTTGGAGTTTCTTAATGAAAGAGCAAATGATTTTTTTCTTGCTCTCATACACGCAATATCAAACCATTTTTGTTTGAACGTTTTCGTTACGTTAGAGCTTGATTTGCTTGCCGAATTTCTTATGCATGTCATTAATTCATTCGAAAGAATATGGGTAGATTCAATGCCAGCAGGAATTCTTGTGAGCCAAATGTCTAGATTCCGTTGAAAGATTCAGCTTCTCCATCTCTCCATTTAAGACGAGGTAACAACTGTAGATTTGTTTGCGAAAAGTCACGTTCGTTTTTCCATTGTAATACAATCATTGGCATGTGATCAGAAAATTTTTTACATAAAACCTCAAACTTATTTATGAATTCAAGCCATTCATTATTCGCCATACAGTAATCAATCACTGACTTGCCTTGTCCTCCAATGAACGTATATTAACCCTCTATGTCTCCTTCGGTACAACCATTCAAAATAATAAAAACATACAATTGAAGCGTTTCATTACTACTGCATATTGTATCTTTAGAAGTTTTAGAGTTTACGCTTAAACAAACATTGTTGATGTTTTGAATTGAAGTGATTTGATTGTTGCTAGTTCTAGCGTTGAAGTCTCTTGCTCGCTAAAAGAGATAGATTATTGTGGAGTTTCTCAAAATCATCGGCCCACTTATTACAGTTTAGATAAAGAGGCATTATATA
The DNA here is from genome assembly GCA_951217065.1 of Baccha elongata. Taxonomy (NCBI): domain Eukaryota; kingdom Metazoa; phylum Arthropoda; class Insecta; order Diptera; family Syrphidae; genus Baccha; species Baccha elongata. The sequence goes on from CATNUY010000075.1 coordinate 456,819, forward strand.
CATATGATTTCTTTTTAAAAGTTTGATTACAGTTGTTTCATTGCAAAATCGTATAATTTAAGATGTGATGTATTTATTTCATACAAGCAACCTCCGCTTGCACGTTCCTTGATAGATGTTTTGGTAGCAGGAATCCAGTGAAGTTTATAACCGTTAAAATAATTTATGAATTATGATGAATTTTCTATGGTGATATGTGTTTCAAAAAGACAAAAAATATCAAGAGTTTTAACAACATTCAAAAAATTTACATACAATTATTTATTATTAAGACCAGATATGTTATAGGCTAATATTTTACATGAACTACTATTTCTTGAGCAAGTGGCATCCCTGGTTGCCTAGAAGTAAGTGTTATCTAGTACTTTCAATGTGACGTCCATTTGACAACTTCGTTTTTGTGACATTTCCGATTGACCAAACATATGTTGTAGCTCTTGTTCACCGTCATTGTCATTAATTTTTAGCTCATTATTACATTATTATTATTTAAATAAAATATATTATCTTCAATAAGAAGAGTGTTGTTTTTTATTAGCATTCGAGCATTTGGTTTATTCTGTTTAATTGATTTTCTATATTGTAGCAAGATTCTTTGTTTTAACTGCATTTGCTTAGTGAGATCTCGTTGGATGTAAACCCCTGTGTTCTTCAGCTTAGCAGAGTTCTTAAGCATTTTCATCGCGGTTTCGTTACAGCTACTGTTTAGTTTCATTTTGATTAAGTTGTTGCTTTTGCTTATTGTAATGGGCTTAGACATTCCTTGTATATCTTCATTGTCCAACAGCAGTCGAGTTATGCATCGTACTTTTCCTTCTGGATCAGTGTTTTCAGATGGAATTGAAAAAATAATATTTTTGCCTTTTAGTTCACGGCTTTACGCTTCAAGTTCTTCTTCTAATATAGTGCATCTAGCTCCAAATTGATGAACTTTGCGCTAAGTCTTCATTTTGTTTTCTCAAAGAGGTTATCTATGCATTTAACATACTGAGATCTTCCTTCGATGCTAGGTTTGCGGTTGCCTTTTTGAGTTCGTTTTAGTGAGAATCATCGATAATGCATTTGATTTTGATCAGATCAGAATCAGACATGGCCATTTTTGAACTATTTTTAAACAATTTACTCGCTCTGTTATTAATAAATGCGTTTTGTTGGTTGCCGTCGGGTGAAATTTGACAGCTCTTACCTTTGTTATAGCTCATGAGATTTCTCAAAACTTAAAGATTATTTTATGCGATTTTATATTTTGTTACCTCTTATAAAAATCGCTGAACAAGTAATTTAGATAAAAAAGAATACATTGGTTTAAAATAAATATTAAAAATTTGGAAATTAAACTGAATTTTAAAAATTTAATACGGGAGAGATATTTGTATACAACTTTTCACTTTCACAGCAGCGTTGCCAGTTGGAGGGGACCTACAATTTTACGTCGAATAGGAACGACTAAGGTGAGATGCACTTTTTCTAGCCATATACCAAGGTACTTTTCTACATCTTTACTCGCCAGTTGATGTCCACTTGGTCCAACGATCACTAGATTTCTCCAGTTCTTTCTTGTATCCCTAGAAGCCTTAGATAAAGGGGTTCTAAACAGGATAGTTTCTGATTTCTGAAAGTTAATTTTTAACTTCCAGTCATCACAATATCGCTGAATCTTATTGAAATCACGGTGCAAGAGAATTCTGATGACTTCAACTTTTGGACCCGTCCTGTACGCAATCGCATGAGTTAGACTACCTATCAGATCGCTGGTGTAAATAAAGGGTTTTCCAATAAGAGGTGTTATGGGAAAAGGATATGGTCCTGTAAGCGTGGTCGTGGCGGCCATTTGGCTGATGTTGTGTTCCATTATTAACGGCATACTTTCCTCTTAATAATGAAATAAACATTCGATCATTTATCTCAAAAAATGCCATTTTTCTTTGAATATCAAAATAACACCTCTTATTGGTAAACCCTTTACTAAAAAGGATCGGTGAGTTCACAGCTCCTTGCTGTAGACCATTTTTAATATCAAAAGTTGTGGTCGAAGTTACATTGCCACTTTTGACAACAAACTTTCTACCATTGAGCATGTCATGAAGCATATATAACAGTGGTTTACTTATGCCAAATCTAGTTAATTTCAGATAAAGACCCTCTAGCCATACGGTGTCGAAAGCCTTCTCTAAATCAACAAGAACGGCACCCGTGCATTGATTTTTTGTTCCATTGAACATCAGAAACTAACTTAGACGCGGCATGAATAGTGTCATGTCCCGCCTTAAAGCCAAACTGATTGTCTGGAATAATATTCTTGTTCTCAGCCCACTTGAACAGAGCTCAATTGAGAATCTTTTCGAATACCCTACTGATACTTGGAAGAAGACTTATCGACCGAAGATTTGCCGGATTGTAGCTGTCCTTTCCCTTTTTGGGGAGAGGATGGACCACAGCTGTCTTCGTACTCACTGGATAATATGCATTATTCAATGCGTTGTTGAACAGTGTGGTATAAATGTCTATGGCTTCCTCAGGGAGATGTCGTAACACAATGTTGGGTATACCATCGACCCCCGCAGATTTCTTTTTCTTTAATGTTTTACGTCTTCGTTATCTGTTGTCCTCTGGAGTTTATGACATGGAAGATCGTTTTGATCATTTCTTCTAAATATCTTATTTATTTGGGGAAACATACTAGGGTCGCTAGAATTAACAGCCCGAATTCTGTTATCCCAATATAAATTAATAGATAATCTATAGTTTTGTCTAATCAGAACGTTAATGTTTTTGATCGACGACTTCAATCTCCAGGTCAAGTGCGTCCGTGAAACGTCGGTAAAGAAGTTTCAACCTAGTCAGCAGTCCACTTTTTTGTCGGTGTAGTGCGTCGATTGTCGCGTTCTTGTATAAACCAGTAGGATCTTGTTCCTTATATTTTGGGATTGTTCTGTCTGATGCGGCTAGCTTTTTAGCCGAATATTTATTTGCGATAATTTAGTGCGAGAGAGCAAAAACAAACGATAATGATTTCCGATTGAAATAAAATGCAAATACTACTATTGATAATTTTTATTGTGTCATCAAGGTGACTGCTAATAGTGGACTGTGTTTTCTTTCTTAAAATATAGGCTTTATATAATAACATCTTCTAGTTGAATTTTGTTGCTTTCGTTGAAGTGGAGAAATAACCACCGCTATTCGGGAACGACATCAGATGACCATGAAGAATGTTCAAAGGGCGATAGTGCAAATGCACTAGACAGCTTGTCGTCGTCGCCGGTCGCAACTACCGCTACTTTGGAGCGGCCGATATGATGATGAAACTCAAGGCAATGATGCTAGTGCAGATAGCTCATCGTCGTCGTTGTCGGTCGCAAGTGCCGCTATTTGGGATCGACATCGATGATGTTGACAAAAATATTCTTGAAGGGTGTGGCCTTTGTACCTGCTGTGTTGGTTGCTGCTATGTATATTTAATGCTGTTGCTTGGTGATGATGCGAATTAGTTGCAAAAATAAAAACGGTGCTATTTCGATGGCATGATGCTACTGTGTTTTTGTTATTCGGTAGGTAATCTAAATTAGCTTTGTATATAGGGTAATATATGGTTGATTGGCAAAAAAGGAAAAAGTGAAATTATGATAGTGCAATTTTGTATTAATAGGTATTATTATAAATGCTTGCTTATTCAAGCAGCAACACTGTCCATTGTTCGTTTTATAGTCGTATCCATTTGAGTCAGGAACCCGTCGATCTCGAGGTTCGTCAGGTATCTGTCATTTGGTGGAGAAATGTCATCGGAACGTATTTCTCTTGCCATGGCATTGGAGAAGCGTGGCCAGCGCGTCTTACTGAAATTGTAAGAGTGCACAGGCACATACTCATCCAACTCCACAAGTTCGCTCGGAAGCTGTATTACGGTGGCAAGTCCGCAGTGATCACTGTCGTATTCAATCGTTCGTAAACAGTTTCTTGTCTGTTGATTTGTTGCGTTAGTTATAACTAGTCATGAGTCAAGCAGTTAAAGATCCAGAAAACTACCACTTCTCGGAAATGACGGTCTATCTGTAGCCAGAAGGTCGATCCTACACTCAACACTGTATCGACCCATCCAATTAAAAAGATGGTCCCCTGCCATAAGATAATAATTCTCATCCAAGTTCAGTCTGAAGCATTCGGAAAGTTTTTCGAGCTCTGCGATAAAATTAGCTGGCTGAGGTGCGTCAGGTGCGTACACCGCGATTGCGTACATTCTTTTCCCCTGCTGGAGAGGAATGCAAACGATGCAGGCTTCTAGCAACCCGAATCTTCGCACTTCACTATTATATATAACTTTATGTTTAATACACTTTCGTATGAAGATTGCGACCCCACCCCCTTGAGAGGAGTTGGGCCGATCCCTTCTTACGATATTGTAATTTTTATTATTCAGTTTGTGTTTCTGGTTTAGCTTAGTTTCGCTAGCCATAAACACATCAGGACTTTGGTCTTGCAGCAAATGAAAGAGGTTTGCTCTACGTTCGGTCCTAATCAGCGAATTTACATTCACAGCTAGGATCTTAAAGGGTCGCTCAGGCAGCGCGCCTTTAACCATTTCGCGTTGCCGGCAGAATAGAGTAGAGGTAATCCACCCTAGCCGCCTGCTCTGTTTTTGCACGTCGGTTAACTGAACATGAATGGTCAGCAACACCTGCATCAAATCTGCCTCTGGCACAGGAGCCGTAGGCACTTGGACCTGTTTGGCTACCTGTGGTTGAGGCTGTACCGTTTTTCCCTTTCCAGACGCCATTTGGGCGTAAGAAATTGCGGGATTGACGGAAGTTGTTGTCTGGCGTACTTCAGGGCGTCTCACCTCAACTGTTTTCTTTTGGGCTTTGTTTTTCTTTATCTCCTTAAACTTCGGACATCCCCGATAGTTAGCGAGGTGCCCGGAGACTTGGCAGAGCGCACATTTTAACTGGGTCATATCTGTGACCCTATCTTGGCCGAGTGTATACTCCCCTGTTTTGTGGGTATCTCCACATTTAACGCAGACTGGGTCCATACCACAGTTAACTGCAACATGTCCAAACCCTTGGCAGTTCATGCATTGAAGCATGTCTTTCTGCTTGTTTAATTTTTCCCATCGTACAACTTGGTAATCCAGGACTGTTATATTCCTTAGACCACTCAATTTACTTTGGGGCGAGAGTTGAATTAGGAAGAATGGTAACTTCCGTTTCTCCCGTCTGGCTTTGACTGTGGTAAACGGTCTGACCCCGATAAAATCGAGATCGTCGCTCGCCACTTGACGGAGCTCAACTAAGAGCGCCTGCGGATCCGTAGAGGATTCGATACCCTTCAGGAGGACTGTTTGAAGCTTGTCTTCCTTTGGGGGTGAAACTATAATACTCAGTTTTAGTTTGAGACAGAAGGTCTTTAACTTTTTTGTAGTGCTCTAAAGAAGAACACTGAATAGAATGCCTGTCTGCGTTTAGCCGCTTATTTATAAAATTGTTGCCTACGACCGACCTACATATTTCAATAGTTTCTTTAATTTCCATTTTGTAAGTATTTATAGGTGGCACCATACCTTTCTTTGCTTGTGGCTGTTGCTGTTGTTGTTGTGACTGCTGCTGTTGTCGCTGCTGCTGCTGCTGCATCGGCTGCTGTTGGGTCTGCTGCTGTTCTTATTTCTGCGGTTGTTGCTGCTGCGTTTGTTGCTGCTGCTGTTGCTGCTTCTGTGTCTGTTATCGTTGTTGTTGTGGTTGTGGTTGTTGTTGTTGTTTTGCCTGCGGCTGCTGAGGTTGATGCTGTGGTTGCCGAGGCTGTTGCTGTTTGTGAAGCTGTTGTTGTGGGCTGCTTCTTTGATTGCTGCTTATGTGGCTTCTGCTGGTCTGGGAGTGGCGTTGTTCCTGAGGAGGCTTCTGTTGTTGCGAAGCTTGCTCTTGGAGCGCTTGTTGGCGGGTACGCTGCTCAAGAGAAACTATGCGCTCCTTCTCCCGTCTTGCCTCCTGCTTCTTTTTGAGCGCTTCGACTAGCTCTATGAGCGAAGAGATTTGCTCCGTCAAAGCCTCAATCTGCTGTTCCTCTTCTTCGTCAGACAGCTCGAATACCCCGCCACTGACATAATGTCCTTCTCCTTCCACAGACATATATGAGATGTCGTCAGCATCTGCGTCAGCGGCGTTTTCTTCGGTCGTTTTGATTGTCGGCGGCGATCGCTCCGTCAGCCTCTTCGACGTGCATGTCATCCGCCTCAGCTTCATCGTCGCCTTCTTCGTTCTTGTCGTTGTTACTGTTATTGTCGTCATCGTCTTTGGAGGAGCTATCCAGCTGCCTCTGTATTTTGGCCTGAGCCGAAGACTTGGCTGAACGCCCGCGCCCTCCTATTTTCTGGACTGCCTCTACATCTGAGGTACGCTTTTTAACTTCCAGATTTGGCTTATATCTGATATAGCGCCTTCTCTTCAATGGGTCTGGTTCTTCGACACATGCCAGTTCTGTGTTTTTCAGTTTAATAGGGCTCGACGTTTTTGCAGTTGCCATGCTGCTGGTTCCGACCTCGACATATGCCGATGACGATGTTGTTGTCGTTGTAGTAGTTGTTGTTGCTGCTGCTTTCTTGGACACAGATGGTCCAGCTTCTGTCGTTGTTATTGCTCTTTGAGCTTTTGACTGCTGAGCTGTAGTTGCCCTAGTTGTTGCTTGGCGTGATGGCCCCGCTACTTGGCTGTCGGATGATACATCACCTGATGCTTCTCCAACTGTCTTCCTTGTTGTTGGGGTACTATCCTTCGATGACCATGTTGGTTTTGCCATCTCTCTTTCTTCTTGCTCCTTATTTCTTGGAACTTTTTCCCAGAAATTATTTAAAAAAAAGCCCGGACCACAGTGGGACTCGAACCCACACCCTTCAGATCCGTCGTCTGCCACTCTTTTTTTTTTTTTCAAATTCAATTTTTATTTTTAATTCAACTTATAACTTCTTAAATGCTAGACAAAAACCTTAAAAACTAGCTTACAGAATAACTTAACTAACTTACTGGCCCCATGCGGGCGCTCTAAATTATACTATAACTATATTAAAAAATGCCTTTCGGCGTAAAGACTAACTTAACTAACTAATATTAAAATTCAATATTATTTAAAACTAAACGAGAAATTCTTTAAAACTCGTTTTTCTTCGACATTTTTATATAAAACTTAAAACTACCTTTTACCTAAATAAAACTAAATAAACCTAAATAAAACTAAAATATACGTAAATAACTTAAAACTACTTAAAAATACTTCAAATAACTTAAAACTAGAACAGCCACCAGCAGCTTTTTTTTTTTTGGCCATCAGCCTGTGCACATGCACACACGCGCAGACATATGCATATATTAACACATATACATACGCTTAATTATAAAATTTTTGCCTACGACCGACCTACATATTTCAATAGTTTCTTTAATTTCCATTTTGTAAGTATTTATAGGTGGCACCATACCTTTCTTTGCTTGTGGCTGTTGCTGTTGTTGTTGTGACTGCTGCTGTTGTCGCTGCTGCTGCTGCTGCATCGGCTGCTGTTGGATCTGCTGCTGTTCTTATTTCTGCGGTTGTTGCTGCTGCGTTTGTTGCTGCTGCTGTTGCTGCTTCTGTGTCTGTTATCGTTGTTGTTGTGGTTGTGGTTGTTGTTCTTCTTCGTCAGACAGCTCGAATACCCCGCCACTGACATAATGTCCTTCTCCTTCCACAGACATATATGAGATGTCGTCAGCATCTGCGTCAGCGGCGTTTTCTTCGGTCGTTTTGATTGTCGGCGGCGATCGCTCCGTCAGCCTCTTCGACGTGCATGTCATCCGCCTCAGCTTCATCGTCGCCTTCTTCGTTCTTGTCGTTGTTACTGTTATTGTCGTCATCGTCTTTGGAGGAGCTATCCAGCTGCCTCTGTATTTTGGCCTGAGCCGAAGACTTGGCTGAACGCCCGCGCTCTCCTATTTTCTGGACTGCCTCTACATCTGAGGTACGCTTTTTAACTACCAGATTTGGCTTATATCTGATATAGCGCCTTCTCTTCAATGGGTCTGGTTCTTCGACACATGCCAGTTCTGTGTTTTTCAGTTTAATAGGGCTCGACGTTTTTGCAGTTGCCATGCTGCTGGTTCCGACCTCGACATATGCCGATGACGATGTTGTTGTCGTTGTAGTAGTTGTTGTTGCTACTGCTTTCTTGGACACAGATGGTCCAGCTTCTGTCGTTGTTATTGCTCTTTGAGCTTTTGACTGCTGAGCTGTAGTTGCTCTAGTTGTTGCTTGGCGTGATGGCCCCGCTACTTGGCTGTCGGATGATACATCACCTGATGCTCCTCCAACTGTCTTCCTTGTTGTTGGGGTACTATCTTTCGATGTCCCCGTTGGTTTTGCCATCTCTCTTTCTTCTTGCTCTTTATTTCTGGTAACCTTTTCCCAGAAATTATTTAAAAAAAAGCCCGGACCACAGTGGGACTCGAACCCACGCCCTTCAGATCCGTCGTCTGCCACTCTTTTTTTTTTTTTTTTTTTCAAATTCAATTTTTATTTTTAATTCAACTTATTAATTCTTAAATGCTAGACAAAAACCTTAAAAACTAGCTTACAGAATAACTTAACTAACTTACTGGCGGGCGCTCTAAATTATACTATAACTATATTAAAAAATGTCTTCGGCGTAAAGACTAACTTAACTAACTTATATTAAAATTCAATATTATTTAAAACTAAACGAGAAATTCTTTAAAACTCGTTTTTCTTCGACATTTTTATATAAAACTTAAAACTACCTTTTACCTAAATAAAACTAAATAAACCTAAATAAAACTAAAATATACGTAAATAACTTAAAACTACTTAAAAATACTTCAAATAACTTAAAACTAGAACAGCCACCAGCAGCTTTTTTTTTTTTTGGCCATCAGCCTATGCACATGCACACACGCGCAGACATATGCATATATTAACACATATACATATGTATGCGCTCAAGTGCATATCCACAAACAAACAATTTTTTGGATTTTTACCTTTTTTTTTTGTGCCACCGTCACTGTCCTACTTAATCTACCTAGTTATACCTTAGAAATACGTAGGTCGGCCAAGGCAACATCGGGCGGGATGAAACCGTTCAGACAAACGCTCTCACTCTATTCTTCATTGGCTTAATTAAAAAGTTATCTATCCTGTTTTTATTGGCCCCGTTGTATAAGACCTCGTTGGCATAATAATGTTTGTACTCCGACTCTGGTGTTCTGTGTAATCCAAGACAGGTCCTAACACACTGTCTCTCAAACACCCGAATCTTTTCCATTTGAGATGGGGCAACGTTAAACCACACAGGGCACCCATAGGCAATCATGGGCCGGATGAGGGCCATGTAGCAAATCACCTTTACCCTGTTTTCAAGGCGGCTGCTATAAAACAACCGGGAGCAAACGCTCCCCTAGCTCTGGCCAGAGCAGCATCTATATGTCGATTGAAATATAGATACTGATCTAGCCAGATACCAAGGTACTTTACCACATCTTTACTCGCCAGTTGATGTCCACTTGGTCCAACGATCACTAGATTTCTCCAGTTCTTGTATCCCTAGAAGCCTTAGACAAAGGGGTTCTAAACAGGATAGTTTCTGGTTTCTGAAAGTTAATTTTTAACTTCCAGTCATCACAATATCGCTGAATCTTGTCGAAGTCACGCTGCAAGAGAATTCTGATGACTTCAACTTTTGGACCCGTCCTGTACGCTACAAGGTCATCGGCATACGTAATCGCATGAGTGAGACTACCTATCAGATCGCTGGTGTAAATACTAAAGAGAATCGGCGAGTTCACAGCTCCTTGCTGTAGACCGTTTCTTATATCAAAAGTTGTGGTGGAAGTTACATTGCCACTTTTGACAACAAACTTTCTACCATTGAGCATGTCATGAAGCATATACAACAGTGGTTTACTTATGCCAAACCTAGTTAAGTGTCGAAAGCCTTCTCTAAATCAACAAGAACGGCACCCGTGCATTGATTTTTCGCTTTGTTCCATTGAACATCAGAAACTAACTTAGACGCGGCATGAATAGTGTCATGTCCCGCCTTAAAGCCAAACTGATTGTCTGGAATAATATTTTTGTCCTCAGCCCACTTGAACAGGGCTCTATTGAGAATCTTTTTGAATACCTTACTGTTACTTGGAAGAAGACTTATCGACCGAAGATTTGCCGGATTGGAGCTGTCCTTTCCCTTTTTGGGGAGAGGATGGACCACAGCTGTCTTCCAACCCACTGGATAATATGCATTATTCAATGCGTTGTTGAACAGTGTGGTATAAATGTCTATGGCTTCCTCAGGGAGATGTTGTAACACAATGTTTGGTATACCATCGACCCCCGCAGATTTCTTTTTCTTTAATGTTTGAAAAATTAACTGAAGTTCTACCTTCGAAATTAACAACGAACTGGGTCCATTTCGCTCGGCGATGGTGGCGTTTGCCAAGCTTTCGTCATTGAATCTGGTGAAACCAGTATTCTCAGATCGCCATTGCGTTATGTTATTTCCAAGATAGAAATTGTGCAGCAAGGCTCTGTTTTCCAGGTCATGATTCGGACGAATGCTAGCATTCACCTTAAACACTTGCTGGAAAGCAGCCCCTACAGCTTCTACCTTTTCTATCTTCTATCATATAAAAATTATCAGCGAAAACGGCACCTTCCGCATCAATTCCCGCAATCGTTAGTACGTCTTCGTTTTCTGTTGTCCTCTGGAGTTTAAGACATGGAAGATCGTTTTGATCATTTCTTCTAAATATCTTATTTATTTGGGGAAACATACTAGGGTCGCTAGAATTAAAAGCCCGAATTCTGTTATCCCAATATAAATTAATAGATAATCTATAGTTTTGTCTAATCAGAACGTTAATGTTTTTGATCGACGACTTCAATGTCACGTGTGTCCGTGAAACGTCTGTACAGAAGTTTCAATCTAGTCAGCAGTCCACTTTTTTGTCGGTGTAGTGCGTCGATTGTCGCGTTCTTGTATAAACCAGTAGGGTCTTGTTCCTTATATTTTGGGATTGTTTTGTCCATTGTTCGTTTTATAGTCGTATCCATTTGAGTCAGGAACCCGTCGATCTTGACGTCCGTCAGGTTTCTCTCATTTGGTGGAGAAATGTCATCGGAACGTATTTCTCTTGCCATGGCATTGGAGAAGCGTGGCCAGCGCGTCTTACTGAAATTGTAAGAGTGCACAGGCACATACTCATCCAACTCCACAAGTTCGCTCGGAAGCTGTATTACGGTGGCAAGTCCGCAAGTGATCGCTGTCGTATTCAATTGTTCGTAAACAGTTTCTTGTCTGTTGATTTGTTGTGTCAGTTATAACAAGTCGTGAGTCAAGCAGTAAAAGATCCAGAAAGCCACCGCTCCTAGGAAACGAAGGTCTATCTGTCGCAAAAAGATCGATCCTACACTCAACACTGTATCGACCCATCGAATTAAAAAGATGGTTCCCTCTAGGAGTTTGTATTTGGTTTCCTCAATCTACATGTTTGGCGTTTAAGTCCCCTGCCATAAGATAATAATTCTCACCCAAGTTCAGTCTGAAGCATTCGAAAAGTTTTTCGAGCTCTGCGATAAAATTAGCTGGCTGAGGTGCGTCAGGTGCGTACACCGCGATTGCGTATATTCTTTTCCCCTGCTGGAGAGAAATGCAAACGATGCAGGCTTCTAGCAACCCGAATCTTCGCATTTCACTATTATATATAACTTTATGTTTAATACACTTTCGTATGAAGATTGCGACCCCACCCCCTTGAGAGGAGTTGGGCCGATCCCTTCTTACGATATTGTAATTTTTATTATTCAGTTTGTGTTTCTGGTTTAGCTTAGTTTCGCTAGCCATAAACACATCAGGACTTTGGTCTTGCAGCAAATGAAAGAGGTTTGCTCTACGTTCGGTCCTTATCAGCGAATTAACATTCACAGCTAGGATCTTAAAGGGTCGCTCAGGCAGCGCGCCTTTAACAATTTAGCGTTGCCGGCAGAATAGAATAGAGGTAATCTACCCTAGCCGCCTGCTCCCTGATCTGTTTTTGCACGTCGGTTAACTGAACATGAATGGTCAGCAACACCTGCATCAGATCTGCTTCTGGCACAGGAGCCGTAGGCACTTGGACCTGTTTGGCTACCTGTGGTTGAGGCTGAACCGTTTTTCCCTTTCCAGACGCCATTTGGGCGTAAGAAATTGCGGGATTGACGGAAGTTGTTGTCTGGCGTACTTCAGGGCGTCCCACCTCAACTGTTTTCTTTTGGGCTTTGTTTTTCTTTACCTCCTGAAACTTCGGACATCCCCGATAGTTAGCGGGGTGCCCGGAGCCTTGGCAGAGCGCACATTTTAACTGGGTCATATCTGTGACCCTATCTTGGCCGAGTTTACACTCCCCTGTTTTGTGGGTATCTCCACATTTAACGCAGACTGGGTCCATACCACAGTTAACTGCAACATGTCCAAACCCTTGGCAGTTCATGCATTGAAGCATGTCTTTCTGCTTGTTTAATTTTTCCCATCGTACAACTTGGTAATCCAGGACTGTTATATTCCTTAGACCACTCAATTTACTTTGGGGCGAGAGTTGAATTAGGAAGAATGGTAACTTCCGTTTCTCCCGTCTGGCTTTGACTGTGGTAAACGGTCTGACCCCGATAAAATCGAGATCGTCGCTCGCCACTTGACGGAGCTCAGCTAAGAGCACCTGCGGATCCGTAGAGGATTCGATACCCTTCAGGAGGACTGTTTGAAGCTTGTCTTCCTTTGGGGTGAAACTATAATACTCAGTTTTAGTTTGAGACAGAAGGTCTTTAACTTTTTTGTAGTGCTCTAAAGAAGAGCACTGAATAGAATGCCTGTCTGCGTTTAGCCGCTTAATTATAAAATTGTTGCCTACGACCGACCTACATATTTCAATAGTTTCTTTTATTTCCATTTTGTAAGTATTTATAGGTGGCACCTTATCTTTCTTTGCTTGTGGCTGTTGCTGTTGTTGTTGTGACTGCTGCTGTTGTCGCTGCTGCTGCTGCATCGGCTGCTGTTGGGTCTGCTGCTGTTCTGACTTCTGCGGTTGTTGCTGTTGCGTTTGTTGCTGCTGCTGTTGCTGCTGCTGTTGCTGCTTCTGTGTCTGTTGTCGTTGTTGTTGTGGTTGTGGTTGTTGTTGTTGATTTGCCTGCAGCTGCTGAGGCTGCTGCTTCGGTTGCCGAGGCTGTTGCTGTTTGTGAAGCTGTTGTTGTGGCTGCTACTTTGATTGCTGCTTATGTGGCTGCTGCTGGTCTGGGAGTGGTCGTTTTTCCTGAGGAGGCTTCTGTTGTTGCGTAGCTTCAAGTTGCTCTTGGAACGCTTGTTGGTTGGTGCGTTGCTCAAGAGTCACTTGGCGCTCCTTCTCCCTTCTCGCTTCCTGCTTCTTTCTTAGTGATTCAACCAACTCTACGAGTGAAGAAATCTGCTGCGTCAGTGTTTCAATCTGTTCGTCGTCTTCTTCCTCCGACAGATCCACTATCTCGCCACTGACGTAGTGCCCTTCTCCTTCTACTGACATGTAGGATATGTCTTCTTCGGCATCTACGTCAGCTACATTTTCTTCGCCTGTTACGCCGGCGATCTCGTTGGCTGGCTCTGGGATCTTCGATACTTCTTCTTCAGCCTCTTTGATGATTACGACATCAGCCTCAGCCTCGTCGTCTTCTCCCTTGTTGTCGTTGTTGTTGTCTTCGTCGTTGGAGGAGCTGTCCAGCTGAATCTGGATTTTGGCCTGAGCCGATGACTTGGCTGACCGTTCACACCCTTCAATTCGCTGGGCTGCATCACCGATGCGCTTCTTCACAACAAGGTTTGGCTTGTAGTTTATGTAGCGCCTCCTCTTGTTTGCATCAGTTGCCTCGGCACATGCCGGCCCTGTTGATTTGCCTTTGGTAGGGCTTGTTGTTTTGGCTGTTGCCATGCTCATGGTTTTGGCCTCGACACGTGCCGATGACTCTGTTGTTGTTTTTCTTGACCTTGAAGGTCCAGCAGATGCTACCGTATTTGTTGTTTGGCCTCTGGATGGCCCCGCTATCTGTTTATCGGCTGTTGCTGTTACATCGCCTGATGTTCCAGCACCTTTTGTTGTTGTTGGGGGACCATCTTTCGATGTCCCCGTTGGTTTGACCATCTGCTCTTCTTGTTGTTGCTGCTGTTTTCTTCTCCTAGAAACCTCTTGCCAGAAATAATTTAAAAAAAGGCCTTTCCCGGGGTGAGAATCGAACCCACGACCTTCCACTTTAATTCTGCTCCTCTCATTTCTTCATTTTAATTCATTTTTTTTTCCGCTCCTCTACCACCTAGGCTAACTTGCCACTTGGTTTTGGTAGATCTAAATCACTACTATTAGCACTCGCGCCTCTATGTAAAATTTCCACTATGAAAGTCGCCAACGATGTGCACACTTCCACGGTTGCTGAACGACTGCCACTCTACCACCTAGGCTATCTTGCCACTTGGAAACTTTTCGGCGGCTTAAAGGCTACAAGGGCTCTATCACTAGAGCCTTAACTTTCTCGGAATCCATCGATGATTCTACTTCTCTGGACATGATAGAGATTCAATTAAAAAGATGAAGCTTGGTCAGAATTTATTTCGCTGCAAAATAGTTTATATGAATTCTGCGACGCGGAAGGGTTCGTAGACCCTGAACCCGAATACGGAGAGTATGAAATAAAATACTTTCAAGCCTTTTCTGTTATTTCTATTTCCATTCGAAAGCATCCAGACGCTTCACTTTTAGAAAAGTTGGAGCAAAAGAACTCTCATAAATCGGTCGTGCTACCTAAACTCGTTATTCCAGTTTTTACAGGAGATTATAAAGACTGGCCGGTATTTAAAGACTTGTTCACAGGAACAATAGATTGCAACCCCAACCTGACCGCAACACAAAAATTCCAATATTTAAAATCATTCCTGGGTGGGGAAGCTTCTAACCTTTTAAAACATGTATTGTGCACGGATGAAAATTATATTGAAGAATGGGATAAGCTTGAATCGCGTTACGATGAAAAGAATTTAATTATCCATTCATTTGTTAAAAGTTTTATGTCATTGCCATCGTCTTCTAGCTCCAATTCAAATCTTGAAATTCTCCGTAAAATTACAAATGGAGCTGATGAAGTTATTCGCTATACAAATAATCTCTCGCAATCCTTGGTTGATCTATATTCTTCTTCAAAAACTAGACAGTGAAACAAAGCAAGCTTGGTCTGAAAAGGTAGAATGTCGGGATGATTGTATCGTCCAAAAATGTCTTAGCTTCCTACAAAATCGGTGTAGTTGTCTCGAATCGTGTAACTCGTTCACTCGTCCGCCAAAAACAATAATCAACAAAGGTCAAAACAATATTCGTGCTCATTTAGTTGCAACAAACTCAAACTGCCCCAAGTGTTAAGAGAATCATCTACTTCCATATTGTAAAGCATTCCTCGATCTTGATACAAATGCGCGTCGCGAATTTGTTAAAGAAAATTCTATTTGTTTCAATTGTCTGCGAGTTGGACACGCATCAAACAAATGCATTTCGAAGTTTCGGTGCAGATCATGCAACTCTCGACACCATTCCTTGGTACATGGTCCCCAAAATACATCGATTTATCATCAAAATGAACAATCGTCGTCGTCGTCTTCGTCGATACAAAACCCTTCGAATTCATCTCTCGTTACTCATCACTCTCTCGAATCCAATCTTAATTCGTCAACTATTCTTCCAACAGCTGTTGTCAAAGTTCAAGAAAAACTTGGCTCGTTCCAAAATATACGCGTACTACTCGATTCCGGATCCCAAGTTTCGTTCATTACGGAGAGAGCTCTCCAACGTTTGGGGCTTCCTAAAAAACCATTACGCATTCCTATTCTCGGAGTTAAATCGACTTCTGTTGGCACAACCAACGGTTTGGTTTCATTGAAATTACATTCTCGCTTTAATTGAAACAACATAGATATTGTTTATCATGTGATATCAAAACTTACATCAATGCTTCCTCCACTTTCGGTCAAATTAAAGACAAATCAATTTCTTTCGTTGGATCTCACAGATCCAAATTTCAATGAACCCGGTCCTATCGATATGCTCATCGGAGCAGACAACATATTCAACATTATTCTCGAAAATTCGAAACCAGATCCGAGTGTTCCTAACTCCTTCTCAACTATTTTCGGATGGGTTATAGCTGGAAACTGTACTCAATTTCCATCCAGTGAATCTGCCACGGGTGTGAGGACATTTCACGCACAACTTGATTATACTCAAGAAATTGATCTAGAGTGCTTTTGGCGTCTAGAGGAAGTTAACTATGAGCCTCCTTTATCCATTGAAGAACAAAGAGCTGAAGATAATTTTATCCAAACTCATCGTCGTCAATCAGATGGTAGATATATGGTAAATTTACCATTCAAATCTGATTCCAATCCAAAATTTGGAAATTCGTTTCGAATCGCGCTTAATCGGTTTCATTCAATGGAAAAAAGATTTCTCCGTGATCACGATCTCCAAAAACAATATTCTTTCTTCCCTAATGAATACTTATCTCTGGGTCATATGCAAGAGATACCTTTAGACGAAATAAACAATTCAAATGCTTATTATTTACCTCATCATGCTGTGTTCAAGGCTGACAGCAGCACAACAAAGGTGAGAGTTGTTTTTGATGGCTCCGCAAAGTCAACACCTGATTCAATTTCCTTAAATGAATCTCTTTTCGTTGGCCCTGAAATTCAAAGAGACATTTTTAGAATATGTCTTCGTTCTCGTCGTCATACATATACCATGCCAGGAGACATTGAACAAATGTATCGACAAATCTGGATTTCACCAAATCATACAAATTATCAAAGGATTCTATGGAGAGAAAACCCTGAAGCCCCTATAAAACATTACAGACTTTTGACTGTTACATACGGAACTTCAGCTGCTTCATTTTTAGCAAAACGCGCTTTGAAACAACTGGCTTTAGATTCAACGGAAACACACCCTCGCGCTTCTTCAATAATTCTTAGCGACTTTTACGTCGATGATTTAGTTACAGGCGCTGACACCATTGATGATCTCATCGTAATTCAAAAGGAGCTTGTGGAATTGTTGTCTTCTGCTGGCTTCAATCTTCGCAAGTGGACAACTAATTGCTGGCCACTTCTACTATCTTTACCTGAAGATCAAAGGGAGCTAACTCCTATCGATTTTGAAAACTCTCAGACGGTAAAAGTTCTCGGGCTACAATGGTGTCCATCTAAGGATTCTTTTTCATACACGGTGAATCTTGACGAGTCAACATCTTGTACGAAACGTCGCATTCTTTCGGAAGCATCTAGAATTTTCGACCCTCTTGGATTTCTTTCTCCGGTCGTGGTTGCTGTAAAAATATTTTTCCAGGATTTATGGAGACATGCTTTACGATGGGACGATGTAATCCCAGAAGAACTCTCTGAAAGTTGGGTCATTAGTCGGGATGAACTTCATTTACTCGAGTCAATCCAGATTCCGAGAATCATCTGGACCAATAAAGTGAATTTTGAATTTCACGCATTTTGTGATGCTTCACTTGATGCATATGCAGCTGTTATTTACTGTCGAAGTGAAAATCAAGACGGAAGTGCCTCAATTTCATTAGTCGCTGCTAAAAGCAAAGTTGCTCCAATCAAAATACTTTCGCTTCCTAGACTTGAGCTCTGTGGAGCTCTTTTGTTAACTCGCTTATTAAACAAAATCAAGACTCGTCCATCGTGTTACATTGGCTTTCCGCACCGCCAAAAAAATGGTCAGTTTTCATTGGGAACAGAACTTCGGAGATCATATCAACTATCCCTGTGAAATCCTGGAATCATGTTCCATCTGCAGACAATACTGCTGATGTTCCCTCAAGAGGAATCCCACCATCTCAACTTGCTCTCACTGACATCTGGTGGAACGGTTCATATTGGTTCAAAATGGAAAGAAGCAAGTGGCCCAAATCCCGACATAAATTGGAAAACGTCTCAAGTGAACAATTGGAGGAACGTAAATCGAGCACGATCCAGGTATTCGTATCACATATTAATGAAAATAACATTTTAAGACAAATATTGGCTAAATCGTCGAACTGGATGAAATCAGTGCGCGTGATTGCATACGTTTTTCGTTTCCTAAAAAATTGTTGCCTGTCACCTGAACTACGAAATCTAAATTTCCTCTCTACTAAAGAATTGAATAGTGCTTAAATTGCTCTCATAAAAGCTGCTCAAACGAGTTTATTTTCGGTTGAAATTGAATTTCTAAAAAAGAAAAATCGTTGCCTTCGCGAAATAAGCTGTCGTCAATCGCCCCATTCCTTGATACTCAAAATGTGCTTCGCGTAGGTGGTCGTTTGGAAACTAAAACGCGGTCGCGCTAAGGGCTCTATCACTAGAGCCTTAAATTTCTCGGAATCCATCGATGATTCTACTTCTCTGGACATGCTAGAGATTCAATTAAAAAGACTTGATAAAGCTTGGTCAGAATTTATTTCGCTGCAAAATAGTTTATATGAATTCTGCGACGCGGAAGGGTTCGTAGACCCTGAACCCGAATACGATAAGTACGAAATAAAATACTTTCAAGCCTTTTCTGTTATTTCTGTTTCCATTCGAAAGCATCCAGACGCTTCACTTTTAGAAAAGTTGGAGCAAAAGAACTCTCATAAATCGGTCGTGCTACCTAAACTCGTTATTCCAGTTTTTACAGGAGATTATAAAGACTGGCCGGTATTTAAAGACTTGTTCACAGGAACAATAGATTGCAACCCCAACCTGACCGCAAAACAAAAATTCCAATATTTAAAATCATTCCTGGGTGGGGAAGCTTCTAACCTTTTAAAACATGTATTGTGCACGGATGAAAATTATATTGAAGCATGGGATAAGCTTGAATCGCGTTACGATGAAAAGAATTTAATTATCCATTCATTTGTTAAAAGTTTTATGTCATTGCCATCGTCTTCTAGCTCCAATTAAAATCTTGAAATTCTCCGTAAAATTACAAATTGAGCTGATGAAGTTATTCGCGGTTTAAATGCTATACAAATAAACTCTCGCAATCCTTGGTTGATCTATATTCTTCTTCAAAAACTAGACAGTAAAACAAAGCAAGCTTGGTCTGAAAAGGTAGAATGTCGGGATGATTGTACCGTCCAAAAATTTCTTAGCTTCCTACAAAATCGGTGTAGTTGTCTCGAATCGTGATCAATAATCAACAAAGGTCAAAACAATATTCGTGCTCATTTAGTTGCAACAAACTCAAACTGCCCCAAGTGTAAAGAGAATCATCTACTTCCATATTGTAAAGCATTCCTCGATCTTGATACAAATGCGCGTCGCGAATTTGTTAAAGAAAATTCTATTTGTTTCAATTGTCTGCGAGTTGGACACGCATCAAACAAATGCATTTCGAAGTTTCGGTGCAGATCATGCAACTCTCGACACCATTCCTTGGTACATGGTCCCCAAAATACATCGATTTATCATCAAAATGAACAATCGTCGTCGTCGTCTTCGTCGATACAAAACCCTTCGAATTCATCTCTCGTTACTCATCACTCTCTCGAATCCAATCTTAATTCGTCAACTATTCTTCCAACAACTGTTGTCAAAGTTCAAGAAAAACTTGGCTCGTTCCAAAATATACGCGTACTACTCGATTCCGGATCCCAAGTTTCGTTCATTACGGAGAGAGCTCTCCAACGTTTGGGGCTTCCTAAAAAACCATTACGCATTCCTATTCTCGGAGTTAAATCGACTTCTGTTGGCACAACCAACGGTTTGGTTTCATTGAAATTACATTCTGGCTTTAATTCAAACAACATAGATATTGTTTATCATGTGATATCAAAACTTACATCTATGCTTCCTCCACTTTCGGTCAAATTAAAGACAAATCAATTTCTTTCGTTGGATCTCGCAGATCCAAAATTCAACGAACCCGGTCCTATCGATATGCTCATCGGAGCAGACAACATATTCAACATTATTCTCGAAAATTCGAAACCAGATCCGAGTGTTCCTAACTCCTTCTCAACTATTTTCGGATGGGTTATAGCTGGAAACTGTACTCAATTTCCATCCAGTGAATCTGCCACGGGTGTGAGAACATTTCACGCACAACTTGATTATACTCAAGAAATTGATCTAGAGTGCTTTTGGCGTCTAGAGGAAGTTAACTATGAGCCTCCTTTATCCATTGAAGAACAAAGAGCTGAAGATAATTTTATCCAAACTCATCGTCGTCAATCAGATGGTAGATATATGGTAAATTTACCATTCAAATCTGATTCCAATCCAAAATTTGGAAATTCGTTTCGAATCGCGCTTAATCGGTTTCATTCAATGGAAAAAAGATTTCTCCGTGATCACGATCTCCAAAAACAATATTCTTTCTTCCCTAATGAATACTTATCTCTGGGTCATATGCAAGAGATACCTTTAGACGAAATAAACAATTCAAATGCTTATTATTTACCTCATCATGCTGTGTTCAAGGCTGACAGCAGCACAACAAAGGTGAGAGTTGTTTTTGATGGCTCCGCAAAGTCAACACCTGATTCAATTTCCTTAAATGAATCTCTTTTCGTTGGCCCTGAAATTCAACGAGACATTCTTAGAATATGTCTTCGTTCTCGTCGTCATACATATACCATGCCAGGAGACATTGAACAAATGTATCGACAAATCTGGATTTCACCAAATCATACAAATTATCAAAGGATTCTATGGAGAGAAAACCCTGAAGCCCCTATAAAACATTACAGACTTTTGACTGTTACATACGGAACTTCAGCTGCTTCATTTTTAGCAAAACGCGCTTTGAAACAACTGGCTTTAGATTCAACGGAAACACACCCTCGCGCTTCTTCAATAATTCTTAGCGACTTTTACGTCGATGATTTAGTTACAGGCGCTGACACCATTGATGATCTCATCGTAATTCAAAAGGAGCTTGTGGAATTGTTGTCTTCTGCTGGCTTCAATCTTCGCAAGTGGACAACTAATTGCTGGCCACTTCTACTATCTTTACCTGAAGATCAAAGGGAGCTAACTCCTATCGATTTTGAAAACTCTCAGACGGTAAAAGTTCTCGGGCTACAATGGTGTCCATCTAAGGATTCTTTTTCATACACGGTGAATCTTGACGAGTCAACATCTTGTACGAAACGTCGCATTCTTTCGGAAGCATCTAGAATTTTCGACCCTCTTGGATTTCTTTCTCCGGTCGTGGTTGCTGTAAAAATATTTTTCCAGGATTTATGGAGACATGCTTTACGATGGGACGATGTAATCCCAGAAGAACTCTCTGAAAGTTGGGTCATTAGTCGGGATGAACTTCATTTACTCGAGTCAATCCAGATTCCGAGAATCATCTGGACCAATAAAGTGAATTTTGAATTTCACGCATTTTGTGATGCTTCACTTGATGCATATGCAGCTGTTATTTACTGTCGAAGTGAAAATCAAGACGGAAGTGCCTCAATTTCATTAGTCGCTGCTAAAAGCAAAGTTGCTCCAATCAAAATACTTTCGCTTCCTAGACTTGAGCTCTGTGGAGCTCTTTTGTTAACTCGCTTATTAAACAAAATAAAGATTTCGTTGCAGATGTATCAAATGAAGGTTTTTGCTTGGACAGACTCGTCCATCGTGTTACATTGGCTTTCCGCACCGCCAAAAAAATGGTCAGTTTTTATTGGGAACAGAACTTCGGAGATCATATCAACTATCCCTGTGAAATCATGGAATCATGTTCGATCTGCATACAATCCTGCTGATGTTCCCTCAAGAGGAATCCCACCATCTCAACTTGCTCCCACTGACATCTGGTGGAATGGTCCATATTGGCTCAAAATGGAAAGAAGCAAGTGGCCCGAATCCCGACATAAATTGGAAAACGTCTCAAGTGAACAATTGGAGGAACGTAAATCGAGCACGATCCAGGTATTCGTATCACATATTAATGAAAATAACATTTTAAGACAAATATTGGCTAAATCGTCGAACTGGATGAATTCAGTGCGCGTGATTGCATACGTTTTTCGTTTCCTAAAAAATTGTTGCCTGTCACCTGAACTACGAAATCTAAATTTCCTCTCTACTAAAGAATTGAATAGTGCTAAAATTGCTCTCATAAAAGCTGCTCAAACGAGTTTATTTTCGGTTGAAATTGAATTTCTAAAAAAGAAAAATCGTTGCCTTCGCGAAATAAGCGCCCCATTCCTTGATACTCAAAATGTGCTTCGCGTAGGTGGTCGTTTGGAAACTAAAACGCGGTCGCGCTAAGGGCTCTATCACTAGAGCCTTAAATTTCTCGGAATCCATCGATGATTCTACTTCTCTGGACATGCTAGAGATTCCATTAAAAAGACTTGATGAAGCTTGGTCAGAATTTATTTCGCTGCAAAATAGTTTATATGAATTCTGCGACGCGGAAGGGTTCGTAGACCCTGAACCCGAATACGGAGAGTATGAAATAAAATACTTTCAAGCCTTTTCTGTTATTTCTATTTCCATTCGAAAGCATCCAGACGCTTCAATTTTAGAAAAGTTGGAGCAAAAGAACTCTCATAAATCGGTCGTGCTACCTAAACTCGTTATTCCAGTTTTTACAGGAGATTATAAAGACTGGCCGGTATTTAAAGACTTGTTCACAGGAACAATAGATTGCAACCCCAACCTGACCGCAACACAAAAATTCCAATATTTAAAATCATTCCTGGGTGGGGAAGCTTCTAACCTTTTAAAACATGTATTGTGCACGGATGAAAATTATATTGAAGCATGGGATAAGCTTGAATCGCGTTACGATGAAAAGAATTTAATTATTCATTCATTTGTTAAAAGTTTTATGTCATTGCCATCGTCTTCTAGCTCCAATTCAAATCTTGAAATTCTCCGTAAAATTACAAATGGAGCTGATGAAGTTATTCGCGGTTTAAATGCTATACAAATAAACTCTCGCAATCCTTGGTTGATCTATATTCTTCTTCAAAAACTAGACAGTGAAACAAAGCAAGCTTGGTCTGAAAAGGTAGAATGTCGGGATGATTGTACCGTCCAAGAATTTCTTAGCTTCCTACAAAATCGGTGTAGTTGTCTCGAATCGTGTAACTCGTTCACTCGTCCGCCAAAAACAATAATCAACAAAGGTCAAAACAATATTCGTGCTCATTTAGTTGCAACAAACTCAAACTGCCCCAAGTGTAAAGAGAATCATCTACTTCCATATTGTAAAGCATTCCTCGATCTTGATACAAATGCGCGTCGCGAATTTGTTAAAGAAAATTCTATTTGTTTCAATTGTCTGCGAGTTGGACACGCATCAAACAAATGCATTTCGAAGTTTCGGTGCAGATCATGCAACTCTCGACACCATTCCTTTGTACATGGTCCCCAAAATACATCGATTTATCATCAAAATGAACAATCGTCGTCGTCGTCTTCGTCGATACAAAACCCTTCGAATTCATCTCTCGTTACTCATCACTCTCTCGAATCCAATCTTAATTCGTCAACTATTCTTCCAACAGCTGTTGTCAAAGTTCAAGAAAAACTTGGCTCGTTCCAAAATATACGCGTACTACTCGATTCCGGATCCCAAGTTTCGTTCATTACGGAGAGAGCTCTCCAACGTTTGGGGCTTCCTAAAAAACCATTACGTATTCCTATTCTCGGAGTTGGATCGACTTCTGTTGGCACAACCAACGGTTTGGTTTCATTGAAATTACATTCTCGCTTTAATTCAAACAACATAGATATTGTTTATCATGTGATATCAAAACTTACATCTATGCTTCCTCCACTTTCGGTCAAATTAAAGACAAATCAATTTCTTTCGTTGGATCTCGCAGATCCAAAATTCAACGAACCCGGTCCTATCGATATGCTCATCGGAGCAGACAACATATTCAACATTATTCTCGAAAATTCGAAACCAGATCCGAGTGTTCCTAACTCCTTCTCAACTATTTTCGGATGGGTTATAGCTGGAAACTGTACTCAATTTCCATCCAGTGAATCTGCCACGGGTGTGAGGACATTTCACGCACAACTTGATTATACTCAAGAAATTGATCTAGAGTGCTTTTGGCGTCTAGAGGAAGTTAACTATGAGCCTCCTTTATCCATTGAAGAACAAAGAGCTGAAGATAATTTTATCCAAACTCATCGTTGTCAATCAGATGGTAGATATATGGTAAATTTACCATTCAAATCTGATTCCAATCCAAAATTTGGAAATTCGTTTCGAATCGCGCTTAATCGGTTTCATTCAATGGAAAAAAGATTTCTCCGTGATCACGATCTCCAAAAACAATATTCTTTCTTCCCTAATGAATACTTATCTCTGGGTCATATGCAAGAGATACCTTTAGACGAAATAAACAATTCAAATGCTTATTATTTACCTCATCATGCTGTGTTCAAGGCTGACAGCAGCACAACAAAGGTGATAGTTTTTTTTGATGGCTCCGCAAAGTCAACACCTGATTCAATTTCCTTAAATGAATCTCTTTTCGTTGGCCCTGAAATTCAACGAGACATTTTTAGAATATGTCTTCGTTCTCGTCGTCATACATATACCATGCCAGGAGACATTGAACAAATGTATCGACAAATCTGGATTTCACCAAATCATACAAATTATCAAAGGATTCTATGGAGAGAAAACCCTGAATCCCCTATAAAACATTACAGACTGTTACATACGGAACTTCAGCTGCTTGATTTTTAGCAAAACACGCTTTGAAACAACTGGCTTTAGATTCAGCGGAAACACACCCTCGCGCTTCTTCAATAATTCTTAGCGACTTTTAAGTCGATGATTTAGTTACAGGCGCTGACACCATTGATGATCTCATCGTAATTCAAAAGGAGCTTGTGGAATTGTTGTCTTCTGCTGGCTTCAATCTTCGCAAGTGGACAACTAATTGCTGGCCACTTCTACTATCTTTACCTGAAGATCAAAGGGAGCTAACTCCTATCGATTTTGAAAACTCTCAGACGGTAAAAGTTCTCGGGCTACAATGGTGTCCATCTAAGGATTCTTTCTCGTACATGGTGAATCTTGACGAGTCAACATCTTGTACGAAACGTCGCATTCTTTCGGAAGCATCTAGAATTTTCGACCCTCTTGGATTTCTTTCTGCGGTCGTGGTTGCTGTAAAAATATTTTTCCAGGATTTATGGAGACATGCTTTACGATGGGACGATGTAATCCCAGAAGAACTCTCTGAACGTTGGGTCATTATTCGGGATGAACTTCATTTACTCGAGTCAATCCAGATTCCGAGAATCATCTGGACCAATAAAGTGAATTTTGAATTTCACCCATTTTGTGATGCTTCACTTGATGCATATGCAGCTGTTATTTACTGTCGAAGTGAAAATCAAGACGGAAGTGCCTCAATTTCATTAGTCGCTGCTAAAAGCAAAGTTGCTCCAATCAAAATACTTTCGCTTCCTAGACTTGAGCTCTGTGGAGCTCTTTTGTTAACTCGCTTATTAAACAAAATCAAGATTTCGTTGCAGATGTATCAAATGAAGGTTTTTGCTTGGACAGATGCGTCCATCGTGTTACATTGGCTTTCCGCACCGCCAAAAAAATGGTCAGTTTTTATTGGGAACATAACTTCGGAGATCATATCAACTATCCCTGTGAAATCCTGGAATCATGTTCGATCTGCAGACAATCCTGCTGATGTTCCCTCAAGAGGAATCCCACCATCTCAACTTGCTCTCACTGACATCTGGTGGAACGGTCCATATTGGTTCAAAATGGAAAGAAGCAAGTGGCCCGAATCCAGACATAAATTGGAAAACGTCTCAAGTGAACAATTGGAGGAACGTAAATCGAGCACGATCCAGGTATTCGTATCACATATTAATGAAAATAACATTTTAAGACAAATATTGGCTAAATCGTCGAACTGGATGAAATCAGTGCGCGTGATTGCATACGTTTTTCGTTTCCTAAAAAATTGTTGCCTGTCACATGAACTACGAAATCTAAATTTCCTCTCTACTAAAGAATTGAATAGTGCTAAAATTGCTCTCATAAAAGCTGCTCAAACGAGTTTATTTTCGGTTGAAATTGAATTTCTAAAAAAGAAAAAATCGTTGCCTTCGCGAAATAAGCTGTCGTCAATCGCCCCATTCTTTGATACTCAAAATGTGCTTCGCGTAGGTGGTCGTTTGGAAAATTCGGATCTATCCTTCAGTGAAAAACACCCAATAATTCTCTGCAAATCGCACTCAATAACAAAACTTTTATTGGAATATACACATAAACATTATTTACATGCAGGTGTATCATTAATGGTGTCTTTACTAAAACAAAACTATTTCATTCTAGGAAGCCGAAACATTATCCGAAAAGTGGTCAGTGAATGCATTATTTGATTTAAGCAACGAAAAGCTACCTCCGAACAAATGATGGGCAATCTTCCTATCAAAAGGGTTCGATTCTCAAGAGCATTTAGCAAAGTCGGATGTGATTATGCTGGATCCATCACACTACGTTTAGCTCGTGGAAGGAATCCCAAATTTGTCAAGGGTTACATAGCCCTTTTCGTTTGTTTCTGTCATCCAGCGCTTTTCTTCTGGCCCTAGATCGCTTTGTATCGCGAAGAGGAAAACCAACTGAAATTTGGAGTGACAACGCAACAAATTTTCATGGTGCTAAGCGCTTGCTCAGTGAGATGCATCAGCAGCTGATGAGTAAACAGCGAAATAAGATCATCGCAGATCATCTATCTAAGGATGCCATTCAATGGAAATTCATACCACCTTCTGCATCCCACTTTGGTGGGCTGTGGGAGGCGGGTGTAAAATCCGTGAAGCAGCATATTAAGCGTGTTATTGGTGAACATATACTGACCTATGAAGAAATGTACACTCTTCTTTACAACATTGAATGCTTACTAAATTCACGACCCATGTGGCAAACCTCTGATTCGGAGCCAATCGCCCTTACTCCGTCTCATTTCATGATCGGAGAATCATACTGTTCAATTCCTCAACCTGATTTTAACTTTTCAAATGTTTCGATAAGTTCTAACTATTGTCTCTTACAGACTCTAATGCTAGGATTTTGGAAAAGGTGGCACAGGGAATATTTAACCTCGCTACAAAACCGCCCCAAATGGCAGAAGATTGTGAGAGACATCCAGAAAAACGACATGGTACTACTGAAGGAACAGAATCTTCCACTTTCGAAGTGGATCCTAGGACGAATCATAGATGTACTTCCGGGGAAGGACGGCAGGTGTCGTGTCGTCACCGTACGAACCAAAACCGGAAATTATGTTCGGCCCATTGCCAAGTTGGCTCCTTTGCCTTTTTCTGAAAGACCTGAGTCTTCCAGGGGGGGCTGAATGTTTTGGAATAAAACGCAACCTATAAATTTTTATTTGTATTGCCAAACGTGTACAATAATACCCTATCTAAACTAACTGATTTTAAATTCATAAACTCTCTCGCTATGTTTGTTAATCCTAACGTAAATTTATCCTGTTTTATTTTGCTTTTTCTTTCACCTTTCTTTCTTTTGCCTATTCAAATTGTCAAAACTAAGATTCGATCTCTTTGCTGTTTGGACATCACACAATACACATCTTGGAAATTTTATACACATTATACACGTAACATTGAAATAAAATTGAACATATACACTACATATAACATTAAGAAATTTATTAGAATTTTTATTCATTACAAAGACATTACATTAATATAAAAGAATATAAAAACATTATACAGTCCACAATAATTTAACACAAAATACCCAATCCAAAACAGTAAGATTATGTAAAAAGCAAATCAAACATTTAGTAATAGTAATTTTTTCAAAAACTGAAAGCCATAAATCCATTTGGTTTCATGAGTTCGATTGAAAAATTAAGTAAAATTGGTTCAGTAAAAAGAATAATACATTTTAAAAATTCACGACAAAATTTGATGAAATAGGTTTCTTAAATTATTAGTGTACTAAATATGCGAAATCAGTATGATTTTATTAAAAACTAAATTGAATAACTATTTTATCTTATAAAACACTTTATTTTTTAATTTTCTGAACACAATCTGATTTTATTGGTAGGATTCAAAAACATCTTGATGAACACTAGCTACCCCGCAGAAATACGAATACTCTTATCGAATTCGGATGTCGAACATACCAAATCAGACCAAGCGATTGATCAATTGGTCGGAAGTAGTAATCAAGAATTAGATAACAAGAAATGCTTTGTTAATTGTCAGAGGTGCTCAAGTTCAAGCTTTTTGGTTAATGAAGTGTATAAAGTTCATGACTCAAATTTCGACGAAGAAGAAAATAGCGCTGCTTTTCCAACATCGACGACAAAATGCAAACATTTTAAAACGAAAGATATGGATGGAGAGA
Source organism: Baccha elongata (assembly GCA_951217065.1). Taxonomy (NCBI): domain Eukaryota; kingdom Metazoa; phylum Arthropoda; class Insecta; order Diptera; family Syrphidae; genus Baccha; species Baccha elongata. Next base: position 485,258 of record CATNUY010000075.1, read on the forward strand.
CGCAGTCGATGAATGAGACGAAAATTAATAAAAACAATATCTGTGATAATCTGATTGAAAATTCAAATTCTAACTTGAGTGTGATAGAAAAACAACATGAAATTTTAAAAAAATCATTTTATTCCGATGGAGAAGCAACGACAGCAGTACCAGCTATAACAGTGGCCTCGCAAAGTAACCAAATGATTTGGAAAGCCATTAAGGGTGGTTTTTTTATGATAAGTGGAGCCAATATAACATGTGCTTGTTCTCGTAGTCCTAATGGTATGGCCAAGTATTCTCATCTAGGTGATGGCTCCATTGATTTAATCTTAGTTCATAAAACATCATTTATAAATAATCTTCGCTTGCTCATTAAAATGTTCAACAAAACCGGTGATATTGTAAGTATACTATATAGTATATAAACCGTAAGCTATATTGCAAAACTCAAACATTTCATACTATTATTATTTTTTTGCATAATTTAAAGCGTGACTTGCCATTTGTCGAAGTCTATCGTACTAAGCAATTCTATTTCCGAGCACATCAAAATGAGGATTTCGCTTGGGACGGTTCATGCCATCCGATCAATGATGAAACACCTTCGAGGACAAGCCAATGGAATTGTGATGGAGAGATCGTCCATGATCTAGAAATATTTATGAGGTAAGGTTGATTCCGTTGGTGTTGGTTCGCTACGATTTGGTTTAATTTTATCCAACTCTAGTTTCTACTGCGGTTCTTTTTCATTACGTTATTTTTTTCATTTTCAATTGGAATTTAAAGGTTTCTAGAGATTTCTTTCCAGAACAAAACCGTATTGTATTAAAAAAATATAAATTATTATGTCAAATTAAACAAGAATAAAATTTTACCAAGCTTTTAGCTTAATTGACAAATTTATTAATTTGTTTCAACTTATTTTCTGTAATATAGCTCACATTGTCAATTGTTGGATGTATTTATGAGAGGACCTTATCCTTTTCATGAGGAAGTACCTGAGAATGCATGTTGTCCGGGATTTTGTAAAACATAAAGTATAAAAGATGGTGGTAGAAGAATATTTCTTGTAAGCAAACACAAAAAGCATTTGCACAATTATATTTTATTAAACTAGTTTAAAATATATAGAAAATATATATACGTTATATTTCGGGTTTCCTCTATTTTCGTAAAAAGAATAAAATAAAATATTTTAGAAACTACTAATTTTAAAAATGTATGTTTTTGATCAAATATCCAAACAAAAAAACTGTTTGTTATGTCGCGTCGGCAAAATGTACAGAAATAATATAAACATTACACATTATTTTGAATATAATATGCATACATCATATCTACAATATGTAATGGTAATTTTCGAAAAATTCCAATCAAAATCATTTTGATTCGCAAATGATCGTTATTTTATATCATAATCAATCATCAAAAATGCTTTCGTCCCTTTAACAGAAATTCTTTTTGATCTAGGCTCAATGATTCTATTACAAGCGTATTTTACTTTTTCGAAAAAGATCAAACTTTAAGAAAAAAGGAATATTAAAGTAAATAAGGTAAGTACAAGGTTAATATATTTGCCTTTAGTCCAGTCAAATGGTGTTTTAGACAGAACAAAAATACAGAAGTTTTTTTCTCGATTGTTATTTGTGTTTAGGGTATCTTCACTATGAAAATCGAAAAAAGCTTCGAAAATTTTTAGATTTTTTTAGTTTTTAGCCAAAAAAACATAAAATAATGCACTTTTCAAGGATACTAGCACAGTTAATAGAGTTACATAGATATCGCATCCAGTGAAAGAACAAATTTCACCATTTTCAAATAAATAAAAAAGATGTTTTGTTGCAACCAAACCATCCAACCAACATCAAACCAGTGAAATACGTAACGAGCTATCAAAAAGCAGCTCAACCAGTGGGTTGCAATCACGGTCATCAACTTGTACTCCTCCGTCCCCTCCCGTGAACAAAAACTGTTTTCACCCGCTTGCCTATCTGTGAATACGTGTGAGTTCGTTTGACAAGAATGTCAAATCAATTGTCAAATAAAATATTTTTATAATCTTTTTAATAAACGTGCATTTAATAATGCGCTAGTGCGGATTATTAAATGCATTATCGCATTGTCTTCGATCGTACAATATATATAGAACAGAGTGATTTTAATCTAAAAGCAGAAAAAGACTATCTTTGTACCAGCCAGTGGGTCTTAAGCATGTTGGGCTTGTTACAGAAGTGATAAAAGATTTAAAGTGCAAAGTAAAAAAGATGATTTATAAATGCGAGGAATCAGAGAAGGCAGATAAGCCAAACGAATTCGGAGAGTGGGTGTCGCAACCAATCAAAATCGAAATCAGGTTGTATGAGTTGCTGGTTAGGCAAAAAAAAACCAGAAGACGCTAACGAAGTCCCTGAATCGTTTCTCAGCGACTGAAAATCGGAAACGGGTACAGTTCTCAGTTTGTATGTTGATAGTTTTATTGCTGGTGTTAACGTTTACAGTAACTTTCAGTTTGAACGAATTGATTTTTTTTGTTGATCCAGACGCCACTAAGGACTTAAAAGAACATTAAGTCTGAAAGAAGATGCTGGCAAAAAAAGATATTAAAACTAAAAAAAAAAACGTTGGTATCGTTTGATTTTAAGACTGTGCGAGTTTATCTCGACTCGACAAGTCAGTGAAGATCTTTGTCAACACAATATGAAATTGAGTTCATTGAAGTGAGCTGCATAAAACAATCAAACAATGCTGTTAGTCAAATGTAATTATCTTAAGCCACTCAAATTTAATTGAATTAACCTGGCAACTCTCTATTAATGTCAACTTAATCTTTTATCTTTTAAGCCGACTCTCGGCTTAAAGTTCTTTTATGTGTCACTTTGTTCTCAAAGTTTTGATCTAGATTGCTCTACCTCGTGTTTTTCTTTCATCTCAAGTTCTTCTCGGCCGGATCGGAACAGATTAATTTCCCAATATAAACACGCGTTTCTCTTGGTAAAATGTCTGCATCTTATGAAGCCTTAATTGAAAAACAAAAAGAGCGCTATAAATCGATTTGTGCTAGTTTGGGTAATTTGTGTGCTCTTGGCGATGACAAAATAAATAAATCGCAAATTCAAACCCGATTGAAAATCCTCGATGTGAATTGGGAAAAGTTCGTAGCTGCTCATGAACGCCTCACATCACAGACGCAATCAGAGCACTTCCTTAAAAAAAAATCTGAAAAATCTTCTCGCTGTAACTAAAGAGTCTCTGTGAGCTTTAAATTTACTTAGTGCTCCTACTCAGTATGGGGACTATATTATTGTTTACATTATTGTATGCCGCTTAGATTCGTCATCTCACGAAGCTTGGGAAGTATATATCGTGGTGCTTCAGTTAACCTTGCCACATTTAATGAACTTGAATCATTTCTTGGAGGAAGAATACGTGCTCTTGAAATTGTTGAAACTCGAACTTCAATTTTATCATCTAACAAAGTGAGTAGAACTGAAAATCAATCATCAAAAAACTTTTCTGCTAAAGAACACATAGCTTCCACTGAAAATTCATCAGGTGTAGCACAAACTTCTCATCCTAGTTCATTAACACAGAAATGCTTCATGTGTAACAAGTCACACTATCTATCTGCTTGTACAACATATATAAACTTAAAGCCAAATCATCGTCACGACTTTCTCGTGCAAAAGGCCCTTTGTTTCAATTGCCTTGGCCAGCACCGAATAGCAGCTTGGCGTTCATCGGAGCGTTGTCTTTTGTGTGACAACCAACATCATACGTCAATACATCGATCACTATCAAATCCTAATCCTATACAGTTCACTGCATCAACATCATCTTCATACAAATCCATGAATGACTCAAGCAATCGAATGAATGTAAATTAACAAAGTGCAGTTGTTGAAGAAGTTCCAAGGGCCCTATCACACCAAGCAATTCCACTGTCTACCATCAAACGTGTTAGCACATTTTTGGCAACCGCTCTCGTTAGAATAATTTCTCCAGAAGGTGCCGAACTAGAAGTTCGTGCTCTTATCGATCCCGGTTCACAAATTACAATTATAAGTGAAGCTGTGACCCAACATCTTCATCTCAAACGTCAATGAGCATGTAATCCACTTTATGGGGTTGGTGCTCAGTTATCTGGCTAAAGGTATTGTCAACTTTATTCTTAAGCCTCATTTCACATAAGCACTGGAATGAAATGTAGCAGCATATGTATTACCCAAACCTACTGCAGATTTGCCTTCTTTAAAATTAGATCAAGGGAATTGGACTCATCTTCACGGGCTTACGCTAGCTAATCCCAACTATCTGCATTCAGGAAAAATTGATCTGGTTATAGGCATCGATATTTATGCGCAACTCATCGAACCTGAACTCGTAAAAGGACCTCCAGGGACACCATTTGCAAGGCATACTGGCTTCGGTTGGATTATTTTTGGTCCAGTTGAAGAATCTTCTCTACGAAATTCGACGTAACTCTAATTCCAGGACAGAGTTATCAATGTTATACAGACGACGATCTACTTGAAGCCATTCAACGTTTTTAGCTACAAGAAGAAATATCATCATCATCGTTGCCTCCTCGTGAAGAAGAGGAATGTGGGAATCATTTTCTATCTACACACTCAAGGAATGCATCAGGTAGATATATCCTTCGGCTACCCTTTAAAAATTCTCCTATCGAACTTGGAACTTCACAGCAGATTGCTTCTCGAATGTTATCTAGAATGATAACGAAATTTGGATCAAATTTAAATTTTAAAAATCTCTATTCAGATTCCAAGAACATTATTGTAGTAGCAGCTGATAAAGGTAATGTGACAGTTGCGATGAACAGGGCAAAGTATGAAGATGACGGAACTATTGTCGGACCGCTCTATATACAGAGTCACCAGAGCGACTCCTCTCACCACTCTACAAAACAAAAATAATGATTTTGTAAAATGGTTGCACTCTAACAAGATCATCGATGACTGGGGAAAAACAAAGAGGACTACCTACATAGCAGAAATACCTGCTATATATGAATTGCCAAAGATCCACAAAGAAAACATACCTCTCAGGCCGATTACGTCATCAATGAAAGTACCTTGTTATGAAACTACAGACCGAAGTTTATTGTAAAATACGTCGACGATATTTTTGCGATTGTTGACAGAGACAAAATAGATAATGTGCTCCGATGCCTGAACAAATTTCACGAAAAAATCCAATTTACTATCGAGAGAGAAAAAAGTAGATCTACAGCGTTCTTAGATATCATTATACATCGTGAAAACAATCAGCTATCTTTCGATTGGTACCAGAAAGATGTGGCACCTGGAAGACTCATCAATTTCCGGTCTAATCATGCAAAACACATGCGTATAAACACTGCATCCAACCTTATAAACAAAGTCTTTGCGTTGAGTGACCGAAAATTCCACTCCGTTAATGAGAAAAAAGTTACACAAATACTCTTAGACAATTGTTTTCCGATAGAATTAATAAGGAACTTGATACTACGACAAAAATACAAAGTTCCTTCTGAAGATAATTTGGAAGAGAGGAGTGGTGTTTATAAAAGTGTCGTGTATGTACCCAAACTCTCCGAGAATTTCAAAGAAATGATAGCCAAAAACAACACAGAAATCAATTTGGCATATAAGTCAAACCAAACCGTTGCGTCGCTATTCACCTGCCTAAAAAAGAAGACAGAAATCGATCGCCGTTCTGACGTAGTCTACAAAATAAACTGCAATGGAAAAACAAATGAACCGTGCAATGCTACATAGGCACAACAAAACAACTTCTTCGTCAAAGAATAGCGAACCATAAATGAGACGTACGCTTGAAAAGTTCTGAGAAGACGGCACTGGCTAGTCATAGCGTCGAGACTGGTCACAAACTGGACTTTGAAGGGGTAAAAATCCTGGCAACAGAAAAACACACATCTAAACTCTATACAATAGAAACACTTCACATAATAAACAACAAAAATACTATGAACCGTAAACAAGACATACAAAACATATCATCGGTTTACTGTTCCTTGGTTGCTGAGAACAAATCAAACTGTTGAAAGTTCAAACTCAACGGACTAATCTCTCATTAAGGAAGTGTTTAAATTTAAGTGTCCAATAAATTGTGTTATCAAAAAAAAAAAAAATTCTATTTGTGCAATTAAAAAATTGTTTAATATTATTATTGTGTTTTTTTATATATCCAACTCCACATATTATGTAGTTATGTATGTTAATTTTTTTTTTTTAATTTTATAAATAAAGCTCCCCTGAAGACGGCAACCACCGTCGAAACGTTGGGAAAAATACAAATGAAATTTTTTTTCATTTAAAACATTAATACGACCAAGACAGCCGAATAGAATCAATATAAATATTCTCAAATATTCATATAATTATCAACTTGGTCAAAGCTACATATATATATTCAGATTTCCTTCTAGAGTATCTACTTGACGCTAGGTCATATGCGTCCCATACCTGACGACATTACAGAACCGAAACACGCCTACTACTTGCCACATCACGGAGTACTTAAGGAATCAAGTACATCTACTAAACTGAGAGTCGTTTTCAATAGCTCATCTCGTTCAAGTAATGGCCAATATCTCAACGACCTACTTCATACGATTAAAAAACTTTACAACGATCTGTCAGATGTTATAACAAGGCGTCTTCTATTTCCATATGTTTTTTCTGCTGATATGGAAAAAATGTTTCCACAAATACTTATCCATGAAGATGATTGGGATAACCAACCTATTCTTTGGTCAGAAACTCTTGAAACATATCCCATCAACAAGTATCATTTTTTAACAGTGACGTATGGGTTAGGTCCGGCTCTACTTCTCGGCAATACAGTTGTCCAACGGCTAGCTAATTATGAAGGTCATCGTTTTCCATTGGCAGCAAATGTTCTCCAAAGGGGTAGATACGTGGATGATTGTTTTGGTGGAGCTGACTCCGCTCTCGAAGCTAGACAGTTAGTTCAGCAACTCAACGACATTTGCATGGTGGGCGGCTTCAAACTACTCAAATGGACGTCTAATGATCTTGACATTCTCTCGGAACTCACATCTGATCGTCTTGTAAATTCAACTAGCAAATATCTTGATGGAAATCTTCTCTTCAAAACATTAGGAATTGCCTGGCTACCAAAATCTAATGAATTTGTTTTTTCATTACTTTGGGACAAGGATAATACACCTCCTACAAAAAGAAAAGTACTCTCTCAAATACCACAACTTTTTGATCCTCTAGGATGGATGGCACCAGTAGTCATCCGTGCGAAAATCTTTATTCTTTGGCTTAAATACTGCTTGGGATGCAGAGCTCAGCGATAAACTCTCTTCTCAATTGAGGTATTTTATTAATCAACTGCAAGATAGAAATCTTATAAGCATAACTCGATGGATAGGACTCTCATCAACCGCTTGTGCTGCGGAAATACACTGCTTTTCTGAAGCTTCTCAAAATGGCAGCTGTTCTCTATCAGCAAGTACTCAAGACTTTGGAAGACGTCCAAATTACTCTCATCTCAGCAAAGACAAAGGTTGCTCCTATCGACAAGACTAAGACAAAGAAGATGACAATCCCTCGTCTTGAACTTAATGCTGCTGCTATGCTCGTTGGATTGGCTGATGTTATGTGCAAGACTCTTAATATTAGTGACGCTCCAGTACATTTATGGACAGATGTTACGCTCGCTTGGGTTAAGTCTCATCCATCTCGCTGGAGAGATTACGTTCAAAATCGTTTTGTCATCATACAAGACACTCTTCATAACGTACAAGGAAGAGAAAACCCGGCTGATTGTGCCTCTCGAGGGGTATCACCTCGACATCTTAGCGAAAGTCCTCTGTTGTGGAAAGGACCACACTGGCTTTTTCAACACTCAACATCATGGCAAACAACTGTTTCGCGATTAGAGCATAATATCGATTTAGAAGAACGTGCTCAGATTACCACTACCTACCATACTGAGGAACGTCCTAGGTGATGGGATTTAATTGATCGATACTCTAAACTCATTCGTCTCATTCGAGTTACAGCAACATGCCAACGTGCTATAAAAAAACTCCGAAAAGAATCTCGTAACTTAACAGATCTACCTTTAACTACAGAAGAACTCGATTGCGCTCGTCGTTTTTTGGTTAAAAAAGTGCAAAATGCATATTTTTATTCTCTTTTTAGATTCTTCTGGCTTGCTTCGTGTCACCGGAAGATTGCGTAGTTCACTTTTGGACCCAGATACTACAAATCTTCTTATTTTGCCTAGGGACTATTTTTTATAACTCTTATCATTCGCCAAGCTCATCAGAATACACTTCACGGTGGAACACAAGTCACATCGGCTTAGTTTCGACGAAATTATCGGATTCTTGGCAGCAGATCACCAGTAAAATCCTGTATTCTACGTTGTGTCAAATGCTCTAGACTTCTTGGTAAAACTACAAAGCAACTCATGGGCCAACTCCCTTCTACGAGAAGAAATCCAGCAAGAGCATTTCTCAATTCTGGAGTTGACTATGAAGGGCCGTTTACACTTGAAACATGGAGGGGAAGATCAACTAAGATTTATAAAGTCTACATTGTTCTTTTCGTCTGCTTTGCAACATTAGCAATACATTTGGAAGTTGCAACAGACTACTCAACTGAAGGTTTTCTAGCAGCGTTCAAAAGATTTACTGGGCGTCGAGGATCTTGTGCAACTCTCCACAGTGATTGTGGAATCAATCTTACTGGAGGCAGAACTACAAGAACTTGTCTCATCCGCTGCAAATGATGGAACTCAATGGAAATTTAATCCCCCATCCGCTCATCACTTTGGAGGAAAGTGGGAAGCTGGGGTGAAATCAGTTTCACCTCAGACGTGTCCTCGAAGGAACTAAGCTTACATTTGAGGAGTTCTCAGCGCTACTAGTTCAAATCGATGCTGTTCTCAATTCGCGGCCATTATGTCCACTATCAGATGATCCTGACGACATCGATGCCCTAACACCAGGTCATTTCGTCATTAGAACAGCACTCAATCTTGTGCCAGAACCAATGATATCTGGCACGATTCCAGTTTCAAGACTCGCGCTGGCAACACATCAGGCTTATGCTTATGTTTTTGGACCCGTTGGTCTTTTTTTTTGCAACGAGAGCGATACACCTGGAAGCTACTAGTGATATAAGCAACGAAACCTTTTTTAAAGCCCTAAATAGATTTATGGCTTGCATGCTCAGAACTCTTTTTTCTGATAATGCGCCTTTGTTGGCGCAAATAAAATTATTTCAAACAGTTATAAACAATTTTTAAAATCCGCATCTGTTGAACTATCTGAAAGATACAAAGATCGAAATATGGAATGGAAATTCATTCCACCCGGGGCACCACATATGGGTGGTCTCTGGGAAACTGGAGTTAAGAGCTTCAAGCTACACTTCCGAAAAGTAGAGGTGAAAATAAATTTCTTTTCGAAGAATTTTCCACTCTTCTCACTAGAATCGAAGCTTGCCTTAATTCAAGTCCCATTTCTCCAATATCTGAAAATTCAAACGACATTCCTCCTCTAACCAATGGACATTTTCTTCGTGGTGGACCTTTGCTCGCGCCTTTAGAATCTCCCCCAAATGAATGTCGTCCTGGCCGTATTTTAAAGGTCTATCCTGGGCCTGATAAAAGAATTCGCGTCGCAGATGTAAAGACACAAAATGGTGTCCTTAAGCGACCTATAACAAAACTTTGCGTCTTGACTCACTCTTAGCTATACATTTTCAATTATTTTTTTGTATATCTACATACATGAATGTACTATGGATCTATTAAAAGTATTTAATTTCACCTATCTTTGTATTAATTGTATTGTAATAGCTTTATTTACTATACACACACAACATAATGTACATACATACACATGTATTCTTTGTTCTTAAGTATATATTTAATGTTCAATAAAGTTAGTTGAATCTAAGCATCGTAACAGATTAGACGTGTTTCACTTTACATACAAAGAACAATACATGGTGGCAGCAGTAACGCGAAAATAAAATTAATTAGTTATATTTAAACATTTTTTTTTTTGTGTAACTTATTTTAATATTAAACGGAAAACGAAGTTAAAATGCCAGGAGGAGAGGAAAACGTCGCCGAAAATGTACCCATTTTTAACACTGCAGTGAATGTTAGCAGCTTCACAGTGCAAGCACCAGACCAGTTTACTTTCATTCCAGAGGATTGGCCAAAGTGGAAGCGCCGCTTCGAGCGATTTCGGATCGCATCAGGTTTATTGAACAAACCAAGCAATGAGCAGGTCAACACGCTGGTATATCTTATGGGTCCACAAGGGGACGAGGTATTCCTTTCCCTAACTCTGTAAGCTGAAAAGAGGGAAGTCTACGCAGACGTAATGAATGCTTTCGAGAATCATTTCATTATAAAGCGGAACGTCATATACGAACGTGCGAAATTCAACTCGAGAAATCAAATGGAAGGCGAGAAAATCGAAGATTTTATTACGGATCTTTATACAATATCTGCTTATTGTGAGTACAGTTCCCTTCGCGATGAAATGATTCGCGATCGTCTTGTTGTTGGTGTTCGTGACAAACGGTTGTCAGAAAAATTACAGTTGGAATCGCACCTTACCCTTGAAAATGCAATACGAATTGTTAGGCAAAGCGATGCTGTACATAAGCAACAACAAGAACTTTTCTCAAAAACAGCTACCACAAGCAATAGCAGCATACATAGCGTCCACATGAACAAAAGCAAAGCAGAATCGAAACAAACCAACAACGGTAAAAATCAAACATCAGCTTCTTCTTCTTCTTAACATAGACGAAATTTCCAACAAAATAAAACATGCACAGGTTGTGGCAACAACAGACATAACCGATCACAATGCCCCGCTTACGGAAAACAGTGTGCATCATGCAAAAAGTGGAATCATTTTGCGAGAGTGTGTAGGACAAACAAAAGTCCCGTACATGCAGTAAATACTTTTATAGGAAACGTCACAGAAAACAAATCATCTCAAAAGCAGTGGCATGTAAATGTGTATCTGAATAAAATACCGATAAAATTTTTAGTTGACACCGGAGCTCCAGTTACGATCATCCCATCTTCTCTTTTTAATTCAAAGTTAAAAATGATGAAGATATGTGAAGCTGATCGTGTCCTCACTGGTCCTACAGGAAATTTACTTAAAATTTTGGGAACATTTGAAAGTGAATTAGAGCACAACAGCATACGCATTGCAACAAATATATATGTTATTGACCATGTGCAAACTCCCTTTTTAAGTTTAAAGGATGGTGAAGCATTAAAAATAATCTCTCGGGTAAATCAACTCTCAAGAAATAAAGGCGATAAAGAGGTAAGTTATGTTGACATGCAAAAAGAATTTAAGAACTCTTTAGAGGCCTAGGGTGTTTACCTGGTGATTACGCAATAGAACTAAAGAAAGATTCTACACCATACGCAGTTCATTCTGCGCGGAGAGTACCAATTCCCTTGATGGACAAGCTAAGACAAAAATTAGATGAGATGATACAAGAAAAAGTTATCAAAGCTGTGGAAAAACCAACTGAGTGGTGCGCACCAGTTGTAATTGTCAACAAGCCTAGCGGAGACATTCGTATATGTGTGCATCTCACTAAATTAAACGCATGTGTTAAGAGAGAATGGCATTCAATCCCTGCACCAGAACATTCTTTAGCGCAACTAGCAAGTGCTAAATATTTTTCGAAACTCGATGCTAATTCTGGATTTTGGCAAATCAGATTAGCACCAAAAAGTCAATTACTTACCACGTTTTTAACCCCTTTTGGTCGTTTCTGTTTTCAGCGCTTACCATTTGGAATCACATCTGCATCTGAGCACTTCCAGCGAAAAATACAAAACATTCTACACAATCTGCCCGGAGTCATATGTCACATGGATGATATATTGATTTATGGAGCAACAATGGAAGACCACGATGTCAGGCTCAGAAACATACTAAAGCGTCTGAAAGCAGCAGGTATCACGCTCAACAATGACAAATGTTCAATCGGCCAAACAAGTGTGGTATTTGTGGGTCACCAAATTGACCAGCAAGGAATCAAACCAGAAGCATGCAAGGTTGAAGCCATCCAGCAATTCCAAAGACCATCAAATGTAACAGAACTAAGACGATTTCTTGGACTCGTAAACTATCTAGGTAAATTCGTTCCAAATTTATCAGAAATATTACACCCACTTAATGAACTTTTACGTAGTAATACAGTTTTCCAATGGGATTCTGTCCAGAGTGCCACATTTGAAAAGGTAAAGCAGCTTTTGACATCGCATCCAACCCTCATACCTTTCAACCCGAAACATCGAACAATCGTTTCGGCTGATGCATCCTCGTTCGGCATAGGTGCAGTTTTGCAACAGGATGGAGTAGAAGGCAAGCTAAGGCCAGTTGCATACGCTTCGCGTACTCTCTCTGACAATGAACGAAGATATGCTCAGATCGAAAAGGAGGCGTTGGCACTCAAAGGCATGTGAAAGATTTAGAGAATACCTGATAGGGATGCAGTTTGAAGTGGAGACTGACCACAAACCATTGGTGTCGATCTACACAACCAAAAATCTCAATGATTTGACGCCCAGACTACAAAGAATGAGAATGAGAGCTATGCAGTTCTGTTTTCAAATCAGATACATACCAGGCAAAGAACTCATTGCAGCGGACGCACTATCCCGCCAACCGCTCAATAAATTGGATGAAACTGATTTAAAAGCAGACCTAGGTGTGTACGTTGTTGAAATCCTATCCCATATTCCAGCTACAGACTATAAAATTCAACAGATTCAAGAGGCACAAGAAAAAGACGAAACCTTGAAAATCTTTTCTCAATACCTACTCAAAGGTTGGCCAAAAAGACAGTCAGAGTGTCACAAAGTGCAAGAATTCTGGAATGATCGCTTTAGCTTTTCAATTAACGATGGTTTACTCATGCATGGAACACGTATAGTCATCCCACAGTGTATGCGCAAAGACATGTTAGAGCGGATACACATCGGACATCTGGGAATTGTCAAATGCAGGGCAAGAGCCAGAATGTCAGTATGGTGGCCAAAATGTTCGATGGACATAGAAAACTATATCTCAAAATGTCATATCTGCATAAAAGATAAAACCCCAAGGCATGAACCACTGATACCATCAGTAGTTCCAGAGCGCCCTTGGCAAATTATTGCAAGCGATTTATTTTCATTGGGTTCTAATCAATTTTTACTTGTTGCAAATATGTATTCGAGGTATCCAGAGCTTGCCCGTCTAGAAGATCTGTCAACACGATGCGTCATCAATCATCTTAAATCAATCTTCGCAAGACACGGCATTCCAGAAGTTTTCCGAAGCGACAATGGTCCACAGTACGCTTCAAGTGAATTTCGTCGTTTCACACAAGAATGGAATTTCAAATACATAACATCAAGTCCCCGGTACCCGCAGTCAAACGGTTTCATAGAATCTATGGTGAAGACGATAAAAGCACAAGTGAAACATCAAAACGACCCCTACATTGCCCTTATGGAATACAGAGCATCTCCATTAACAGACGGATCATCTCCAGCACAACTTCTGATGGGAAGGCGTATAAAAACATTTTTACCAATCGCCCAGAAACAACTTTTACCTGAAGCAAAATGCAACGAAAATCATACGCTAGCTGAGCAGAGTTGCAAAGATAAACAGGCGATGTATTTTAACAGACGACATGGTGTTATTTCAAGGCCAAACTTCAAAACAGGAGATGTAGTGTGGGTGCGCGATATGAAAATGTGGGGAAAGATCATAGGGTGTGGTCCCACTCCAAGATCATATGTTATACAGACAGCAAACGGCACTCTCAGACGGAACTCTTTTCATTTGAATAACACAAGTGAAACAGATGTTCCAAACGAAGCAAATACAGAAGTTAACTCATCAAACTCAACAACAGCAGCTCCAGAGAAAGGCGATGACGACAACATTCCGCAATTACAAGCTGAAGCTACCGATGAAGCACCACAGGACATCGAGGTAGCTACTTCAACTACTTTGCCATCTTCAAACAATAATTCTTATCGAACCAGAAGTGGTAGAGAAATTCATAAGCCAAAAAGGTATTTGTAAATTAAAATCATATATTAAATCCAAGTTAATTTTGAGACTAGTTATTAATTAAAATGATATTTTGAATTCAAGTTAATTATGAGATTTTTCTAATCATAGTTTAAAAATAGTATGTATGTATTAATTTCCTGTTTAACTTAAAAAGAGGGATGTATTGTAATAGCTTTATTTACTATACACACACAACATAATGTACATACATACACATGTATTCTTTGTTCTTAAGTATATATTTAATGTTCAATAAAGTTAGTTGAATCTAAGCATCGTAACAGATTAGACGTGTTTCACTTTACATACAAAGAACAATACATTAATGCCCGCATTAATATATTAATTTTTAACTTATTATTATTATTATTGTAAAATTAACTTTTAGAAATATCATGTATCTTTAAACTTTGAATTACTTCTTTAAAGAATAAGTTTTGTATTTTAAGAGTTGAGTATCCGAACTAAATACTATTTGCATCTTTTTTGAATTTATATAACAGTTTTACAACCAATGCTGCAAAGCGGCCGGCAATGTTCAGGTGAAAATTGTAAGCTCATAGCACATCTCTGTATAATTCTTGCAGTTTATACAGATTTTATACTTGGGCCGTCAACTTCGAGAAAAGTATGTCTGTCCAAACATTCGTAAAACGCACTGCAATGGTCTAAAGAATACATACCGTGTCAACGGTTGGCAAAAATCGGCACGAGTACGATAACTTTGGCGCCAAGAATTGATAACGGTTTTTTGTAGAACAGTTCAATACAAGCATTTTTTACTATGGGTGGGGGGGTCTATCTTCCTCCGTTTGGGCGGGAGGGGCAATTTTATAAAAACAGTGCTAAATATTTAAAACAAATATTAAAAAATAACGGTAATACTTACAACTAAGCTTTATATCTTTTTTTAAAGCCAATACTTTTTTCTATTAGATGTTTTTTAAATCAAGTGAAACCTATGCATAGTCTTTGAAAAAACGGACTTTAAACTTAAAAATTGCGAAAAAAAAGGTAAAATAAAACTTTGAAGTGTGATTTTTCAAAACTGTACAACAAAATACTACTTTTTTTTATAAAATTCGTAGCTCATATTAATTTTAAATCATAAACTGAAAACAAAATGATTTTATGTTTTCTGGTTTTTGAGAAAATGGAAAATTACTAAAACTACTTTTTTATAAGAGTTTTCGGCACGAGTACGATAACTTTGGCGAGTTTAATACAAGTTTAATACTTTGAACAGTTTAATACAAGCATTTTTTACTATTGGTGGGGGGGTCTATCTCCCTCCGTTTGGGCGGAAGGGGCAATTTTATAAAAACAGTGCTAAAAATTTAAAACAAATATTAAAAAATAACGGTAATACTTACAACTAAGTTTTATATCTTTTTTTAAAGCCAATACTTTTTTCTATTAGATGTTTTTTAAATCAAGTGAAACCTATGCATAGTCTTTGAAAAAACGGACTTTAAACTCAAAAATTGCGAATAAAAATGGTAAAATAAACTTTGAAGTGTGATTTTTCAAAACTGTAAAACAAAATACTACTTTTTTTTATAAAATTCGTTGCTCATATTAATTTTAAATCATAAACTGAAAACAGAATGATTTTATATGTTCTGGTTTTTGAGAAAATGGAAAATTACTAAAGCGTTTAAACAGTGAGGTATGTAAGGGGGGGGCATGCTGCCCCCCTGCAACCCCCCTGCTTGGACACACTATAGGATTTGGGGTGGGTGCGAGGTGAGGTGGGTGCTAGGTTGGGTGTATGCAAAGTTTCTGTTGCATTTAAAGATGCCCAAGCATCATTACAAAAACGAACCTACGTACAACATTCACCGTATACCAAAAAAAAAAGAAAACTCTTATAAGAAAGTAGTTTTTGTAATTTTCCATTTTCTCAAAAAACAGAAAACATAAAATCATTTTTTTTTCAGTTTATGATTTAATATGAGCAACGAATTTTGTAAAAAAAAGTAGTATTTTACTTTACAGTTTTGAAAAATCACACTTCAAAGTTTTTTTTTTACCTTTTTTTTCGCAATTTTTGAGTTTAAAGTCCGTTTTTTCAAAGACTATGCATAGGTTTCACTTGGTTTAAAAAGCATCTAATAGAAAAAAGTATTGGCTTTAAAAAAAGATATAAAACTTAGTTGTAAGTATTACCGTTATTTTTTAATATTTGTTTTAAATTTTTAGCACTGTTTTTATAAAATTGCCCCTCCTGCCCAAACGGAGAGAGATAGACCCCCCCACCCATTGTAAAAAATGCTTGTATTAAACTGTTCTACAAAAAACCGTTATCAATTCTTGGCGCCAAAGTTATCGTACTCTCCCCCAAAAATCCATAGACATATCAAGCTTCTTCCCATGAAGATAGATGTTCCTGACAAAAGAGTTGATCATATTCATCTTGTTCTAATACACATGCCAGAGGTAAGAGGTTTCAGATATTGTCTAACAATCGTAGATAGATTTTCCAGGTTTCCGATGGCAATACCACTGAAAACCCTAAGTGCAGATACAGTCACATCAGCATACTTTAATAACTGGGTCTGTCTTTTTGGAACACCACTTAAAATAACAAGAGATCAGGGATTTCAATTTGAAAGTGCTTTATTTGCTGCCCTTTCTAACACCATAAACGCTAAACGCATTCGAACGACGTCTTATCATCCGGCATAAAATGGTATGGTTGAAATCTGGCACAGAATACTCAAAGCTGCGCTTATGTGGAATCCAGCAATTTCTTGGGTCGATCTACTTCCTTCTGTGCTGCTTGGACTTAGAACAAAGTTCAAAGAAGACATCGGAGCTTCACCACCAGAAATGGTATTTGGTACAACACTGCGCATTCCTGGTGATTTTTTTATCTGTACAGATGAACTAGTTGCTCCAGAACTCTTCTTGGAAAAACATCGAGAATGTATGCGATCTATCCGACCGACTAACTCCTGTAAAACACCACACAAAGTCAAAAATTTTTATAATCAAAAATATCACCGATTTCCTGCGTCTTGATGAAGTAAAACCTCTACTAAGAGCACCATATTCTGGTTCACATCTTGTAATAAAACGCATCGACGATTTATAATATCTGTAAGTGGAGAAGATAAAATTGTATCTGTTGAAAGATTAAAACCAGCATTTATTACACAAGCAGATATTAGATGGAAACCCACCAGCACCTGCCGAAATCAAAACTTATGTCAACAAAGAAGTAACATATGGTCCTGTCATTTTAAAGACCTTTCTGGAGGGATAGTGTGGCGACTTCAACTCATCTACAGCGCCCCTTAATTGCTGAAAAGCAAAACAAAACATATTCATCAATAATCTTTTAAATGAAAACTAAATATCTCTTTTACTCTACTTGTTATTTTTTACCTTTTTTCATTTTTCTTTATGTAAATATATCCCGTTATAAAAATTAAAAGTTTCTGTTCGGTTGAAGAACACATCTGCTCTATTCTGAAATAAAATATTGTTTGAATACGTTTAAAATATAAAAAGAGTAGTTTGTCATTTTTATTCGACTACAGATATGTTCATTTACAGGGCCGGACTAAGACATATTGCCACCCTAGGCAGATCGTAAATTTCCGCCACTCTCTCACCTTTATTACTCATCTAGTTTTTTTTTTTAGATAGATGTAATATGTGTATGGGAGAATATAAGATTCCAAATAAGTTAAGATTAATAAAATAATTAAAACAGCATTTATTCGTTCCTATATATATTTTTCTTCCACCTTTAATACTTGTATTATACAAACAACAATATTTTTGTCACATAAGTGTTAACCTACTGTTAGCATATATGAGGTTACGACTGTGAATTATAATAAGTTTTACCTATCTAATATGAGTGGTATACTGTAGAGATAGAATGATGAAATCCCGATCACTCTGTTAGTATAGGTAGAATAGGGGTAGGACTGCATATGCAGCTCGACTGAGTGAAATTGGTGGTTGATCTTACGTCATTCCATATCAATGGTTACGGGCGCTCGGTCGAGTTAACGATATTGTGGTAAAATAAAAAGTTGAATTAGTTAATAGAAATAAGATTGTGGTTTATATTTATCAGAGGTGGGATTCCAATCCAAAAGTGAATAATTTTTATTAACAAATACTGTGTGAGCAAATAAAACATAATAAATGTGCGTTGTGCAAAAATAAAAACATTAGAAACGGTAAATGTGTTGTGGTCGTCACGTCACGTTGCATCCCTTTCGAATTCCGATTAGTATTAAACTTAAACATCTTAGTTGTGTTTCGGAATTGTCAGTAACTTACCCCTTTTGATACCTAAATTTTGTGTATCTTATTAAAAAAAATACTGTGTAGCACGTTGCATCCCTTTTCGAATTTCAATTAGTATCAAACTCAAACATCTTAGTTGTGCTTCGGAATTGTCGGTAACTTACCCTTTTTGATACCTAAATTTTGTGTATCTTATTAAAAAAAATACTGTGTATCACGTTGCATCCCTTTTCGAATTTCGATTAGTATCAAACTCAAACATTTTAGTTGTGCTTCGGAATTGTCAGCAACCTACCACTTTTGATACCTACATACACTTTCAGTATCTTTTGTTGTATGGCCCGTGCTATAATAGTGTTCATTTGTTCAAACTATTGATTGCGAGTGCGGTTCGCTGTCGAATCTGGAAAGTTCATCGAGCTGTTGTGTTGGTCTCTTTTTTTTTTGAGTGTGTGATTTTTTTTATCTTTGTCGGTCGTTTACTTGAAAAATGAAAAGGACGCAAGTTTGTGGTCTATCTTGATGCTAGTGATCTGTTACTCCGATCCTTGTAGTAGTGAATAAATAATTTTCCACTGTTTGAATTTGAATTGGTCTTTTTGAGTGTGGTTGGCGTTGGTGATTTTATTTGTGTTTTTTTTATTATAATAAAAATGAGTCGATTAAGAAAAGAGTTAGAGGATTTGAAAAAAAGGAATATTTCTCTGGAAAATGAAATGGCGGTCATTCGCCGAGAGCGAAACCAGAGTGCGGAGTTGTCCGTTGACTCTTCGGGTTCGGTAAGTCATGCTGTTTCGTCGGCAATACGACTCGGCAGTGACGAAATAAAAAAAATCATCCCTAGTTTTAACCCATCCTCCAGTGTCGGTTTTAGTGCGTGTGAGTGGGTGCAAATCATGGACAACTTAAGTCATCTGTATGAATAGGATGATAGATCTACGTTGTTTTATGCCTCCTTACGAATGGAAGAGGCAGCAGCACAGTGGCTGACAGCACAGAGGGGTCAGATCACTAGTTGGACTCAATTTAAAACCAATCTAGTGTTTGATTTCCCCTCGATGTCAGATGCCCTGGTAAGTCTAATGGAAAGAAAAAAAAAACAGATGAAAGCATTGAAAACTATGTTTATTCAATGCTGGCAATTGGCAGGCAAGTTAAGTTTGGCATAAAAACAATCATAAATTTCATTATTTCGGGTTTGGGAGAGCGAGCGCTTATGTATAACGTGACTATGGCAAAATGCGCAACTATCGGGGAATTATTGGAAATTTTAAAAACGCTGTCAAAAGTAAGGGCTCAAGCCAACAGCATTTTAAAGTCAACCAAAAAACTTTGATTCGGCACGAAAAAACATACGAAATGCCAGGACCGTCTAGACTTTCGCGGGGGTATGCAAGTGATAAGTCTATAACTTGTTATAAATGCCGAACTCCTGGTCATTACGCACGTGACTGTAATAAGATTCAATTGACCAAACCGAAATTTAACCCCACACCCCATTCGCAGCAAACTTGCTACAATTGCAAAGAACATGGACATTTCGCGCGTAATTGCCGTGCAACAAAACGTCGACCTTTCGCACCAATAGATGGCCCACCAAACAAAATACGGCGTGTGCTACATAATCAGGATGAAAGTGGGTTGATGAAGGAAATTAAGGTGGGTAATTTTGTCATCCGCGCGTTCATAGATCTTGAAGTAGATTGCTCAACCTTAAGGCTTGAAGAAGCGAATGCAAACAATTATAAGCGGGAATATTGTAATGTTACCCTTAACGGATTCGCTGGCGGGACTGCTAATTCAATCGCGAAGACTCACCAAACTGTTAAAGTTGGGGACGTCACCATTCCCATCGACATTTATATTGTGGAAAACTGTACCCAGGATGTTCCCATGATTTTAGGACGTAACTTCCTTGATTCACCTCGCGTTCGAGTTATTAAGGAATTCGGTTCTCTTGAAGTGAAAAACATCGAACCCCCTCTGTGACTCAATGCAATGTCAGTCGCTCGTGTAAGCAAATTACCTTTCAACCAGAATGACTTAGAAATCGGTGGCAATTTGGGAAGTGAGGCGACGACAAAACTATTAAAAATTGTCAATAAACACCGTGATTGTTTTGCTATCTCCTTAAGTGAACTTAGTCGAACTAATTTAGTACAACTAAAAATCAAATTAAAAGACAATGGTATTGTAAGGTATAAACCGTATCGAATTGCATGCAATGAATCGGTCGAGCTCAAAAAAATTATTAACGAACTACTTAATAACGACATAATAGAAGATTCATCATCTGAATACGCAAGTCCAGCTCTCCTCGTTAAAAAGAAGAATGGTTCATATAGAATGTGCGTTGATTATAGACGTTTAAATGGCAAAACCGTGCGCGAGCATTTTCCGACCCCGAACATTGAAGAACAAATCAGTCAAATGGCCGATGGTAAATTTTTTGTTATTCTTGACATGATGAGTGGTTACTACCAAATACCCGTTAGTGAAGAACACAAACATTTAACTGCTTTCGTAACCCCTCATGGTCATTATCAATTCAAACGTGTTCCTTTCGGTTTGACCAACGCTCCGGCGACATTTATGCGTCTTTTATATTTAGTTATGCGACGTGTTCATTCAGAAAATATCCTTGTTTATATGGATGATATTGTGTTGTTTGGCAAGAACGTTGATGAGATGTTTATCAATTTTGAAAAACTATTAATTGTGTTAAAAGAATTTAATCTGACCCTTAACCTATCCAAATGCAAGTTCTTCTTTGAAAAAATTACTTTTCTCGGCCATGAAGTAAGCGGTGATGGTATTCGACCTGGAGACTGTAAGGTTCAAGCTGTAAAATCATTCCCTGTGCCAACCGAAACTAGGCAAGTTAGACAATTTCTGGGATTATCTGGGTACTTAAGACGATTTGTACCTAGATATGTGGAAATTGCATGTCCGTTAAACAAATTACTTAGAAAGGATTAAGAGTTTGAATGGGCTGAGGCTCAACAAAAAGCTTTTGACACATTAAAGTTCAAATTATGCGAATCACCTATTCTTGTGATGTACAATCAAAACTTTGAGCACGAGCTTCACACCGATGCATCTTCTTTAGGTCTTGCTGGTGTTCTCATCATCATCATCATCATCGGCTCGACAACCGGGGTCCGGTCCTGGCCTCCTTCAACAAGTCTCTCCACCTATCCCGGTCTCGAGCCGACGCCATCCAGTTGCGCACCCCAAGGCTCCGGGCGTCCTGGTCTACGCCATCTCTCCAGCGCAAGCATGGTCTACCACGCTGTCGTCTGCCATAGAATGTACCACAAAGAACTTTCCGAGCAGGTTCTTCTTCGCTCATGCGAGCTAGGTGCCCTGCCCACCGAAGTCTACCGAGCCTAATTTTTGTCACTATATCTGCTTCAAGGTAGATTGCGTACAATTCATGATTGTACCGTCTCCGGAATCGTCCTTCCTCACATATGGGGCCAACAATTCTCCTTAAGACTTTTCTCTCGAACGCGGCTAAGAGGTCAGAGTGCCTTTTGCTAAGCACCCAAGTCTCGGATCCATATGTGAGTACTGGCAGGACCAAGGTCCTGTACAGCAGTAGTTTTGAAGTTATGGTGAGATTTCTGGATTTGAAGAGCTTTGACAGACTGTAGTAGGCTCTGTTGGATTTGAGAAGCCGCCCGCGTATTTCTTCTTCTATATTGTTATCGGCTGCTACTATTGACCCAAGGTATTTAAAGGATTGCACCACTTCAAATTCGTGCTCCGCTACCTTGATTGTTTGACCAACTGTTCCTCTCGCATTCGACGCCACCATGTACTTTGTTTTACCTTCACTAATGTGCAGCCCCAGATTTTGTGCCGCCTGCTCAATCTGGATGAAGGAATCGTGTACAGCTTGCCCGGTTCTTCCGATGATGTCGATGTCGTCTGCGTAAGCCAGTATCTGGCTGGACCTGTTGACGATGGTCCCTCTTGTTGCCGTGCCAGAGTCACGGATTGCTTTCTCCAACGCCAGGTTGAAGAGGAGGCAGGCCAAACCATCCCCTTGTCGGAGTCCATCAAAGATGTTGATTGGTCTGGATAACAATCCGGCTATTTTTACTTGGCTTGTTACGTTGGTCATGGTCAACCTACATAGTCGTGTCAATTTATTTGGGATGCCGAATTCTCTCATGGCTTTGTAAAGTTCTACCCTGGCTATGCTATCATAGGCGGCCTTTAAGTCTATAAACAGGTGGTATGTTGGGATGTTAAATTCTAGACATTTTTCCATCGCCTGCCTAAGGGTAAAGATCTGATCAGTTGTTGATTTGCCTGGAATGAAACCACACTGATATTGTCCAATGATGGTTTTAGCGTATGGGGTTATCCGGTCTTGTAGGATAGAGGAGAGTATCTTATAGGCGGTACTCAACAACGTGATACCTTTATAGTTGCTGCACGTTGTGACATCTCCTTTCTTATGTATGGGGCATATTATACCTTTTCGCCAGTCTTCTGGCATTTCTTCATGCTCCCACACTTGCACTATAATATCATGAATTGCCTGACGTAGAGCTGGTCCACCGTGTTGAAATAATTCGGCTGGTATACCATCAGCTCCCGGGGCTTTGTTTTTCTTTAGCCGGTCTATAGCCTTCTCAACCTCTTCTATGCTTGGTGACGGCAACATAGGGTATTCTATATAGATGATGTGTTGCTTGTCTCCATGTTTGCTTTATTATGTATTTTTATGTTTATTTTTTAAAATAAAAACGATTGTATTTTTATTTTTTAAAAATTAACAATTTATTTTAACTTTATGTTGCAAACAAATTTTTTTTTTTTTTTTTTATATAAATATAAATAACTAGCGACGCGTTTCAGAACTCATGTTCTATCTTCGGGCTACTGTTTACTAAACTTTTGTTGTTTTTCTATTGTTCATCTTTCTGTTGTGTTGTTGTTGTCAGATTGCTATTGTTTTGAGTGTGGGAGCAGCTTTTTTGGAAAGCTTTCTTTCTCTTATTTCTTTTTGTTGTTTTTTGTGAATTTCAAAGCTGTGTCAAATTATATATTCTGTTTTATTTATTTTTATTTTTATATATTCAAATTTCTCCAACCAAAAAATAACAACAACAACAAAAAAACATCAACTGGCGTTTACAAAATAACTTGCGACGATTGCAACAAATATTATATAGGACAAACAGGAAGATCTTTTCACGAAAGATTCTTGGAACATAAACCAAAACCAAACACCAGATCAACATATGGAATACACTTAATTGAAAATAATCATAACTATACAAGCTTTGAGCATAACCTAAAAATATTACAGACATGCAAAAAAGGGAAAACACTAGACACCTTAGAAGAATTCGAAATATATAAAGCCAACAAGATAGAACAAGACAGAATACTAAATGACAAATTAACAATAAAACAGAATATATTATTTGACACAGCTTTGAAATTCACAAAAAACAACAAAAAGAAATAAGAGAAAGAAAGCTTTCCAAAAAAGCTGCTCCCACACTCAAAACAATAGCAATCTCACAACAACAACACAACAGAAAGATGAATAATAGAAAAACAACAAAAGTTTAGTAAACAGTAGCCCGAAGATAGAACATGAGTTCTGAAACGCGTCGCTAGTTATTTATATTTATATAAAAAAAAAAAAAAATATGTTTGCAACATAAAGTTAAAATAAATTGTTAATTTTTAAAAAATAAAAATACAATCGTTTTTATTTTAAAAAATAAACATAAAAATGCATAGGGTATTCGTCTTGACGCAGTGGAACCTCCACTTCTGCAGTGAGTTGACCATTTAGCAATTCATTAAAGTACACTTCCCATCGCTCCAGTATGCTTTGTGGATCGGTGATTAGATTTCCCTCTCCGTCCTTGCAGTATGTGCAGCGTGGTGTGTACTGCGTCATGTTTCGGACGGATTGGTAGAACTTCCGCGCCTGGTGCGGACCTCGCTCTCGGCTTTTTTCTATTTCACAGATTAAGTTCTTCTCCCAGGCTGATTTTTTCTGTCTGTGAAGCCGTTTTTCTATTCTTCTGAGCTCTTTATATTCTTCTTCGCGTGCCCGCGTTCTATGAGATTGTTGCATTGCTCGGTACGCATAATTCTTACGTTCAGTCGCTAGCTTGCACTCATCATCAAACCAGTCGTTCCGATTTCTACGACTGCTGCCTAAGATGGAGTTGGCAGTACTAATGACAGTATTCTTAAGGCGTGTCCACTTCTCATCTACGCCCAGCATACTGGCCCCAGGACTAACTCTCCCTAAATCAAGCGATTCTAGGGCGAGTCCTAACGCATTACCAAAGGTGTTACTGGCATTTTCATTGCGCAGGGCAGCCGTGTTGATTCGAACTTGATCGGCGGATGCAATACGTCTTCGCAAGGCAATCCGCCCTCGGAAGACCATACCAACAAGATAGTGATCCGAGTCGATATTGGCGCCTCGGTACGTTCGTACCGTCATCAAGTTCGAGTAGTGGCGACGGTCTATCAACACGTGGTCTATTTGGTTACGAGTGACTCCATCAGGTGATACCCAGGTGGCTTTGTAGATATCTTTTCGCGGGAACCTGGTACTCGCAACGACCATGTTTTTCGATGCTGCCAATTCTAAGACTCGAAGTCCATTGTCATTATGTCATTATGTCATTATTCAGGCGTAATGCCTGAATACCGGCTCCCGACCAATTTTTGCGTTCAAATCCCCAAGGATGATTTTTACGTCATACCTTGGACAGGCATTGAGGGTCCTCTCGACTTGTTCGTAGTAAGTCTCTTTTTCTTCGTCTGAGGACTCCTCCGTAGGTCCGTGAACGTTAATGAGGCTTATGTTCGTAAATTTGCCTGGCACGCGAAGGGTGCATAGCCTTTCGCTTATAGTGTTAAAGCCGATGATGGTAGACTTCATTTTTTCGCTGACTAGGAAGCCTACCCCGAGCACATGGTGTTTTGTATGACAGCTGTAGTATACGTCATATTCTTTCTTCTGTAAAACACCATTCCCTGTCCATCTGATTTCTTGTAGTGCTGTTATGTCAGCTCTATATTTTGACAGGGCATCGGCTAGCTGCTGAGCAGCTCGAGCTCTATAGAGCGATCGTACGTTCCATAAGAAAATTCGTAAATCGTTTTGCCGTTTTCGTTGCGTTGGTTGTCGTCGTGAGATCAGTCCGTTTCCGAGGCTTGTTGTCGGGTTCGTAATTCTAAATTTTACGGAACAGGGAATTAACCTGTTGCCAACCTGAGGAACTAGCCTGATCATATTAGCCAAACCTTTTTTAAAAGGCTTGTTACTAGCGGCCGCCGCAAAGAGGCTATAATCACACTTCCACCAGTCCCGAATAGTTACGGCACGTGCATGTTTTCATATGCTACATGTTATTCCCCCTATTCGTCTGATGGCTGACCGCTGGTGTTCTAATACAAGTAAATACGTCAGGCGAAAAGTCAGCAGTCTCCTATTACAGTCAAGCCACCACAGATTCTGAAAAAAAGTTTCATAGCTATGAATTAGAAGCGCTGGCAGTGGTGGAATGTCTTGGGCGTTTTCGTTATTACTTATTGGGAAAACAGTTTAAAATTTATACTGATTGCAACTCGCTAAAAATGTTTCAAGATAAAAAGGATCTGGTTGCAAGGATAGCCCGCTGGTGGCTTAAAATTCAAGAATTTGATTTTAGCTTAGAATACAGAACAGCCAACCAGATGCAACACGCAGATGCCCTTAGTCGAAATCCAACCGGAAAAGCTGTTGAAATGGATGAAGCTGGAATCAACATTAATATTGTGGGAATAGACGAAAACGATTGGATTGCTACTCTGCAGTACCAGGATCAAGGAATTAATGATATCAAGCAGATTTTACAATGCGATGATAAGAAGAACGCGAAGATGAAACCTCTTCAAAAAGAATACTGCTTAAAATCTGGCCGTCTTTTTAAAATAACCCCTGATGGACCACGTTTTGTTGTACCACATGGCGTTCGCTGGAGAATCACCAAAACTTCTCATGATGACATTGGCCACTGTGGTATAGACCGTACAATTGAACACATGCCATATTTCACCATTCACTTTGATCATCTTGGGCCTTATGTCAAAAGCTTGAAAGGTAACCTATACGTGGTGGGTTTAATTGATTCCTTTAGCAAATTCGTGATTCTTAGAGCTGTAAAGGATACAACGTCTAAGGCAGTTGTTCGTGTTTTGGCAGATTTGACACAATTTTTTGGGACACCTGCTCGCATAACAGCTACTGTAATGAAAATGGAATTAAACACATCACCACAGCAGTATGTACTCCGCGGGCGAATGGCCAAATTGAACGGTATTTCCGCACCTTAGGAACAGCTATATCTACAATGACGACGAGACCAGATGGCAGAGATTGGGATGTTCAACTTCCTTCAATACAATAAGGGTTAAACTGCCTAAAACATCGCATAACGAACCAAACACCACAAGAAATTTTATTTGGCTTCAAACCCAAGAATTCACTGGGAAACCAACTGAACATCGTTTTGCAAGATGACGATTCCGA
Organism: Baccha elongata; assembly: GCA_951217065.1. Taxonomy (NCBI): domain Eukaryota; kingdom Metazoa; phylum Arthropoda; class Insecta; order Diptera; family Syrphidae; genus Baccha; species Baccha elongata. The sequence continues at coordinate 512,206 of CATNUY010000075.1, forward strand.
TGAAGGTGAAGAAAATATTCCACTATCCACGTTGAGAGACCAAGTAAAACGTCAAGTTGATACGCTGCAAGCAAAGCAAGCGGACAAATATAATTCGACGCATCGGGAAACTCAAAAATACAACGTTGGAGATACGATTTGGATTCGTGCAGCTTATACAGCTACTGGACAGTCCAGAAAACTGTTGCCGAGATTCTACGGGCCGTGTGTGCTTCCAAATGATAGGTACCTAGTTGGAGATTCATCATCAACCAAACCGTATGAGTCTGTCCATTCAGCAGATCGCATAAAGCCATGGTGCTCCTTGGATGATTGTAATCTGAATGGGTTAGATGAAGAAGAAGTTTTAAGTAACGATTCTGAGATTGATTAACACATATTGTTCTTATCTTAATTTTTTTTAGTCATATCTAATCTTGTGTTAATTTAGTACGTTAAAAAGAAAATAATAGTTTTAATCATCGTTTTTTTATTGTTTGTTTATTGTTTAGTCTTATCGAAATATGAAATTATTTTAGTTCCTCGAAAAAAAAAATATGCTGTTTTATTTAAAATCGAATATGGTGGTAAGAAACAAGAAGAATGCAAGAACAAGGTAATCTGGTCGTTGTTTTACATTTCAATGTAAGAGATGATTGTTGGATCATAAATCTATGTAATGAATGGATAAGTCAACACGTATTTTCTGTTTGATTATGTTTGCGAAGTAATATTTTCTTTAGGCTGTGATCATGCCGACTAAAGTTTTAAAAGGCTGTGATCATGCCAGGGTAAGATCTCCTTTGGGCTGTGATCATGCCGAGGTTTGAATTTGTTTTGAGGCTGTGATCATGCCAAGTTTAAAATTTGTTGGGGCTGTGATCATGCTAAGGTGTGAATTTTTTTTGAGGCCAGGTAGAAATTTAGATGATAAAACAAAAAAAAAAAAAAAAACAATCACTGAGGGCAGTGAAGCGTCGGATGGCCGAATTGTTTACCTACTGTTAGCATATATGAGGTTACGACTGTGAATTATAATAAGTTTTACCTATCTAATATGAGTGGTATACTGTAGAGATAGAGAGTGATGAAATCCCGATAACTCTGTTAGTATAGGTAGAATAGGGGTAGGACTGCATATGCAGCTCGACTGAGTGAAATTGGTGGTTGATCTTACGTCATTCCATATCAATGGTTACGGGCGCTTGGTCGAGTTAGCGATATTGTGGTAAAATAAAAAGTTGAAATAGTTAATAAAAATAAGACTGTGGTTTATATAAGGTTACAAAAATCTAATTCTATGTTGTACACCGCGCCACGCGCCGTCGCGCTGTGCTTTTCCAACCGAAGAACTATATAATCTCATCACAATATGAGTCAATTGATCATAAAATTATCGATAATAATGCAAAAGTATTTATTCGAGATTGGCAAATGGTGGACCTCTATACTTTTTGATTCGCTTTAAACAATAAAACGATCTCTCACCAGTGAAATTCGTGGCAGCCAGGCAAATATTCATTCTACATATATACAATGTCAATATTTGGAAACACTGTATCATTATCATAAAATCAAAAGTTTCGATCGGCGTTAGCCCCTTTGAATTCTGTTGTTCGCAATCAAGATAAGCGAAATGGATAAGTTCATCACCAGTTAAACACTCTTCTTGTCTGAATGCTTCTAGTAAATGCTTTGCTTTTTCCGAATATAAACATTATCTAAATTTAACAAATCAATGAGAAAACCGAATTTTTCTTAGATATTTTCATATTTTCTTTCTTGTAAATCAGACTATAGGAAATTGTCAAAAATAACACTGTATAAAGTGATCTATTCCGAGCAATGTCACTTCTCCTATTTTTCATTCAACTTCGTATATTTTCCTTCCTACATACAAGTGTTTTGTACTCTTGGTAAACTGACAAATCAAATGCTCTTTTCTCGAAGTAATTAAAGTCGTCACGTTCATTACACACAATTTTGATGAAGGTTTTTATACAATTGAACCATGAATGAAATAATACAAGATTACGACACTTGGTTATTTTTCAGCTTTTTATTGTTGCTTTTATGTCTCTTGTGACGTAAGCAAAAACTTGAAAACAATTAAATGGTGGAATCTTTTGATGTCATTACCCCAACCTAAGTTTGAAAGAATGCAAAGTGCTTACGTCACAAGTTAAACAACAACAAAGTGAAAATGTCAAAGCGTCGTAATCGTGTATTCTTTCATTCACGCAATTGAACTACTTCACTTAGGTTAGTTTGCGTGGATTGCATTTTCTTGTTCACAGAGCTAAATCCCGATAGTAAGTCGAAACATAAGAGAATCGGAACAATGCGTGTAGAAGTAATCTTATATGTATGTACAAATATGGCGCCATCTTTCTAACGCTAACCAGTAACCGCCACTGCATGCACGCGCCACCTTCTGCCAAATGATGTGTGATTGGTTTCAGTTTGTGATTGGTTTGTTTTTGTTTGATTGCAGTCATCAATCTTATTTACAATGAAAAAGTCAAAAGGACCGAGTGGATTGCTACTGACGAAATTTCCACAACCAAAGTAGCATTATATCTAGTGTAAGCATTGAACATTTGCCTCCCCAAAATCTGCCCTGGACTATCTACATTGCGTATGTAGATAGTCCAGGGCTGTTCGTTTAGCGACACCTACTTCGGTGAGTTTGAAAAATTCATCTAGGTGTATAAACTCAATGCTTCCTGGGGGTCAATTCCCGATTCAATATCTACAATGATAAATTCGTAATGGTTCAATTTTGCGAATTCAACCGACATACTTACGTTTATCAAAACGTTGTTAAAATTAAACTTTTGACCCAAATGCAACACAATATATATTGTTAAAAAGTTGCAAAACTCTTTTCAATAATCAAGAAATATGGCGCTTTTTGTTTTGACATTTGCACAGCTGACATATTTTCAAACTGCCCCCAAATGGGATACACTGGGCTACAAATAGTGGTAGTATTTATGGCACGTGAGCATTTTGATTCGGGTACGCTCACACTTGGTGTTTGACTTTGCATATATTATTTTGTATATATTATCTAGGTCCCCCCAAAATCTGCCCTGGACTATCTACATTGCGTATGTAGATAGTCCAGGGCTGTTCGTTTAGCGACATCTACTTCGGTGAGTTTGAAAAATTCATCTAGGTGTATAAACTCAATGCTTCCTGGGGGTCAATTCCCGATTCAATATCTACAATGATAAATTCGTAATGGTTCAATTTTGCGAATTCAACCGACATACTTACGTTTATCAAAACGTTGTTAAAATTAAACTTTTGACCCAAATGCAACACAATATATATTGTTAAAAAGTTGCAAAACTCTTTTCAATAATCAAGAAATATGGCGCTTTTTGTTTTGACATTTGCACAGCTGACATATTTTCAAACTGCCCCCAAATGGGATACACTGGGCTACAAATAGTGGTAGTATTTATGGCACGTGAGCATTTTGATTCGGGTACGCTCACACTTGGTGTTTGACTTTGCATATATTATTTTGTATATATTATCTAGGTCCCATAGGAACCATAGGGTTACTGCGATATCAAGTGCTCCATCCATCTACCTACCTACCAATAATTCACATTCTTTCTTGTCGTCGTTAAGGCGTAAAAAACAGAACAAAAAATCTCAAGTCTGTCAACGGTAACACTGCCATAACCATTAATTAAAACTCATCGAAGGATTTTAGATACGGCAGTCAGTCATTGTCGCCGCTTAAACGAATATGTCGCCCTCTGCGTAATGTAAATTTGCTATATCTTATAAATTGAATAAAATTTGTTTCTTTTAAAATTAAAAGTTTCTTTGGTTGCTCTTGACAGAATCAGAAATCTAAAAATCCTTTGTGCGACGGCTAACGGAACAATTTAATTCTATGTTGTACACCGCGCCACGCGCCGTCGCGCTGTGCTTTTCCAACCGAAGAACTATATAATCTCATCACAATATGAGTCAATTGATCATAAAATTATCGATAATAATGCAAAAGTATTTATTCGAGATTGGCAAATGGTGGACCTCTATACTTTTTGATTCGCTTTAAACAATAAAACGATCTCTCACCAGTATTCATTCTACATATATACAATGTCAATATTTGGAAACACTGTATCATTATCATAAAATCAAAAGTTTCGATCGGCGTTAGCCCCTTTGAATTCTGTTGTTCGCAATCAAGATAAGCGAAATGGATAAGTTCATCACCAGTTAAACACTCTTCTTGTCTGAATGCTTCTAGTAAATGCTTTGCTTTTTCCGAATATAAACATTATCTAAATTTAACAAATCAATGAGAAAACCGAATTTTTCTTAGATATTTTCATATTTTCTTTCTTGTAAATCAGACTATAGGAAATTGTCAAAAATAACACTGTATAAAGTGATCTATTCCGAGCAATGTCACTTCTCCTATTTTTCATTCAACTTCGTATATTTTCCTTCCTACATACAAGTGTTTTGTACTCTTGGTAAACTGACAAATCAAATGCTCTTTTCTCGAAGTAATTAAAGTCGTCACGTTCATTACACACAATTTTGATGAAGGTTTTTATACAATTGAACCATGAATGAAATAATACAAGATTACGACACTTGGTTATTTTTCAGCTTTTTATTGTTGCTTTTATGTCTCTTGTGACGTAAGCAAAAACTTGAAAACAATTAAATGGTGGAATCTTTTGATGTCATTACCCCAACCTAAGTTTGAAAGAATGCAAAGTGCTTACGTCACAAGTTAAACAACAACAAAGTGAAAATGTCAAAGCGTCGTAATCGTGTATTCTTTCATTCACGCAATTGAACTACTTCACTTAGGTTAGTTTGCGTGGATTGCATTTTCTTGTTCACAGAGCTAAATCCCGATAGTAAGTCGAAACATAAGAGAATCGGAACAATGCGTGTAGAAGTAATCTTATATGTATGTACAAATATGGCGCCATCTTTCTAACGCTAACCAGTAACCGCCACTGCATGCACGCACCACCTTCTGCCAAATGATGTGTGATTGGTTTCAGTTTGTGATTGGTTTGTTTTTGTTTGATTGCAGTCATCAATCTTATTTACAATGAAAAAGTCAAAAGGACCGAGTGGATTGCTACTGACGAAATTTCCACAACCAAAGTAGCATTATATCTAGTGTAAGCATTGAACATTTGCCTCCCCAAAATCTGCCCTGGACTATCTACATTGCGTATGTAGATAGTCCAGGGCTGTTCGTTTAGCGACATCTACTTCGGTGAGTTTGAAAAATTCATCTAGGTGTATAAACTCAATGCTTCCTGGGGGTCAATTCCCGATTCAATATCTACAATGATAAATTCGTAATGGTTCAATTTTGCGAATTCAACCGACATACTTACGTTTATCAAAACGTTGTTAAAATTAAACTTTTGACCCAAATGCAACACAATATATATTGTTAAAAAGTTGCAAAACTCTTTTCAATAATCAAGAAATATGGCGCTTTTTGTTTTGACATTTGCACAGCTGACATATTTTCAAACTGCCCCCAAATGGGATACACTGGGCTACAAATAGTGGTAGTATTTATGGCACGTGAGCATTTTGATTCGGGTACGCTCACACTTGGTGTTTGACTTTGCATATATTATTTTGTATATATTATCTAGGTCCCCCCAAAATCTGCCCTGGACTATCTACATTGCGTATGTAGATAGTCCAGGGCTGTTCGTTTAGCGACATCTACTTCGGTGAGTTTGAAAAATTCATCTAGGTGTATAAACTCAATGCTTCCTGGGGGTCAATTCCCGATTCAATATCTACAATGATAAATTCGTAATGGTTCAATTTTGCGAATTCAACCGACATACTTACGTTTATCAAAACGTTGTTAAAATTAAACTTTTGACCCAAATGCAACACAATATATATTGTTAAAAAGTTGCAAAACTCTTTTCAATAATCAAGAAATATGGCGCTTTTTGTTTTGACATTTGCACAGCTGACATATTTTCAAACTGCCCCCAAATGGGATACACTGGGCTACAAATAGTGGTAGTATTTATGGCACGTGAGCATTTTGATTCGGGTACGCTCACACTTGGTGTTTGACTTTGCATATATTATTTTGTATATATTATCTAGGTCCCATAGGAACCATAGGGTTACTGCGATATCAAGTGCTCCATCCATCTACCTACCTACCAATAATTCACATTCTTTCTTGTCGTCGTTAAGGCGTAAAAAACAGAACAAAAAATCTCAAGTCTGTCAACGGTAACACTGCCATAACCATTAATTAAAACTCATCGAAGGATTTTAGATACGGCAGTCAGTCATTGTCGCCGCTTAAACGAATATGTCGCCCTCTGCGTAATGTAAATTTGCTATATCTTATAAATTGAATAAAATTTGTTTCTTTTAAAATTAAAAGTTTCTTTGGTTGCTCTTGACAGAATCAGAAATCTAAAAATCCTTTGTGCGACGGCTAACGGAACAATTTACATACGAAGGGATAGAGATAGACTCGACGTACCCGAATAAAATAAAAAAAAAACAACGTACAACGTAAGGGAAAGAGATAGACCCAACGTACCCGAATATAAAAACAACGTCCAACGAAAGGAAACCAGACAACGAATTAACTTTAACGAAACTAATTAATTAAACTTAAACGTTTAAAACCAAAGAGATAGACTCACGAACCTCGAAACCAATCGTAAGAGAATGAAGTATATTCAAATGAGACTCGAAACGAAAAGGTAAACAAACCAAAGGAAACAAAAACCTACGTCTAGACTACGAGATAGGAAAAAAAAGGGAAACAAATAATGACTAAATTCGAATGTCAAATAAAAAAAAATACAAAATCATTTCCTAACTGAAATTAAACGCAGTTTTAATTTGGTAAAAAAAAAGATAAGGTTTATTTGTTGCTAGCTGCAGAACGAATGAGTTTTAAAATAAATGTAACTGCATAAAAGTGCTGATGTGCTGACGTCTGGCTGAAGTGCTTATATGCTGAGTTCGCTGAACTAAAAGAAGATGTATCAGCTGACGTTGAGGTGTAGATGGCGCGTATCATAATGTATGCTTAAGGCGTATACGCATTTCAACAGCCCCACTTGATACACTGCTACTCTGCATCGATGATTCATTTTAGACTTGAACTCCCATAGCTGATCTGCACCATTCGTGCTTTTGACGGTTAACTGGCTTCGTCAACGAATCTGCAACCATTACTTCTGATGCCACTTTAAAAAATTCAACTCGTTTTTTCTTTGCTGCGTCTCGGAGAAAATGATGCTGCACATCAATATGCTTCGTCCGTGCATGCTGAAGAGAATTTCTTGAAAGGTCAAGGGCACTTTGGTTATCGCATCCTATTTTTATAATGATGTCACTCGGTGATATTTTTAATTCTATTACCATCATCCTGAGCCACAAAGCCTCTTGCGTAGCATGTGCAAGAGCCATATACTCTGCTTCGGTAGTTGAACGTGCAACCGTTTGTTGTTTTTTGCTAGACCAACTTATAATGCCATCCGCCAACTTGAAAATATAACCGCTCACAGAAACCCTGTCATCAGGATCATCAGCATAGTCTGCGTCTGTGTATCCCACAATTTTGTTATTTCCAGTTGTTCTGTAGGTTATTTTAGCTCCTGCTGTTACTCGAAGATATCGCATAACTCGTTTTACTGAAGACCAATGCTCTTTTCAGGGTTAGAGTTGATATTGCTGAGAACCCCCACTGCAAATAAAATGTCTGGACGTGTTGTTTGAGCTGCGTACAAAAGACTTCCGATTGCCATTTGGTAGGGAATATGATGCATTGCTTCTTTGCTGCATCGTTAATTGGAGCCATGTTTCGGCTCAACTTCTTACCGCATTCCAAAGGTATAGAAACGGGTTTAGCATCGGTCATATTGAATCGCCTCAGACTTGCTTCAATGTATGCTGTTTGGTCCAGTGCTGTTTGACCTCTTTTTCTGTCTCTTATGACTTGAATCCCAAGGCAATACTGAATTTCACCTAGGTCCTTCATGTCAAATCTATTCATAAGCTCTGCTTTAATATAAACTCTGGATTTCTCATTGTCTGTAATGAGCAAAAATTCGTCAACATATATAGCGATAATAATTATCTTTTCTTTGCTAATGCAATGATAAACGCATGTATCAAATTTGGCTTGAACAAGTCCCAGATCACGTAAATCCTTGTCCAGCTTCTCGTTCCACAAATATCCAGATTGCTTGAGGCCATACAATGATTTGCGCAGCTGGCAAACCTTTCCACGATTAGATTCATCTTCACTTTCAAATAACTTGGGCTGTGTCATATAGATATCTTTATCTATCTCAGGTTGCAAGAATGCCGCCACCGCATCCATCTGGTGTTGTACCGCGAACCACTGGTGCAAAAGTTTCATCAAAATCCATTCCAATGACCTGCATGCATCCTCGAACAACAAGACGTGCCTTCTAGCGAACTGTTTCACCAACCCCGTTCCTTTTTTTTACGAAGAACCCACTTGTATGAAATTGCTTTCCGGTCTTTAGGCAAGTCAACCAGCTCCCACGTATTTTTCTTAATGAGTGCGTCATACTCTTCACGCATGGCTTGCTTCCACATTTCAGCATCACTACGAGATATAGCTTCTCTAACATCTTTCGGATCTCCATCAGACACAATATCGAGTGCGAAGACATAGTCTTTGAATCGCGTTGGCAATCCGCATTTACGTTTAACACGTTCACTAGTTGATTCTTTTTTAGCTGTATCCAGAAAGCTTTCTTCTTGATGCTGAATTGGATCAAAAAATTCGTCTTCACTGGCTTCTTCATCACCCTCTGTTGGAATCAAAATGTCATCTGCAGCTGCTTCAACTGTAAAGTCTTCGGTTGGAATTAAAATGTTTTCTCCAGCTGCTTCCTCGTCACCATTTTCTTGGAGTTGCTCTTCAACATCTACGAGTGTTTCTGGCTCATCTTCTTCGCTTCCATTAGATGTTATTATTTTGTTTTCATCAAAAATAACGTCTCGCGATTTGATGATTTCATTTGTTTCGACATCAATAATTTTGTAGCCCTTCGAGTCTGCACAGTAGCCAACGAAAAGATGTTCTTGGGATTTCGCATCTCACTTTTTACGTTTCTCTCGAGGAATATGTACGTAAGCACTAGATCCGAAAACCCTTAAATGATTTATATTTGGTTTTCTTCCAGTCCATGCTTCTTCAGGTGTCTTTTCGTTTACTGCAACAGTTGGACTCAGATTCTTCAGATAACAAGCTGTATTGACTGCTTCTGCCCAATATTTCTTTGGCAAATTCGCACCAAATAACATTGATCTCGCTTTCTCGACTAGAGTTCTGTTGATGCGCTCAGCAACGCCATTTTGCTCCGGGTTGTATTGGATTGTGGTTTGATGCTTTATACCCTGCGCCCTCAAGAAGTCTTCAAATTGATTGTTGACAAATTCCCTGCCATTGTCGCTACGAATAGCTCGGATTTTGCATGCCGTTTCCTTTTCAACACGTAACTTGAATTCTTTAAATTTCGTAAATGCCTCATCCTTGTTTGCTAAAAAGTAAACAAACGTTTTACGTGTGAAGTCATCAGTAAAAGTAATTACGTATCGTTTGCCCCCAATCGATGGCTCCTGCATGGGTCCGCATAAGTCGGTATGCACCAACCCAACTTGCTTGTAGCACGACGTGCTTTTCCTTTCGGGAACGGATTTCTGTGTTGCTTCCCTTTCACACAACCAACACAAACACCATCGCTTTCCTGGTCCTTGAAAACGATGCCTTCTGCCATACCATCCCGTAGCCTTTTCATGCCACCCACACTCAAATGGCCAAGTCGACGATGCCATGTTGCAAAATCAGTGCAAACGGATGATGAACAGGCCTTCAAAGTCACTTCTCCAAAACGTTTAAGTTTATACAAATCGTCACCCGATGAAGTTGCATAAGCAATGACTGCTCCCGTGCCTCGAACAGAAATTTCGCATTTTCGGTCATCAACAATTGTCGTTGTAATGCCCTTCTTACCAAGCTGTTTGCAAGAAATAAGGTTAAACTTTAAACCCTCGGCATATCTTACATCACTTATTGGGGTTTCAACAGATTTCCCTTTTACATCAAGCTGCACCACAGTATCGCCCATCGCTGAGATTTGGAAATGTTCACCTGACGCAGTTACCACCTTCCCACCAGCATTGAGTTTCTTGACGTTCGTTAACCAATCTTTGCGCCCGGTTAAGTGAACAGTCGCTCCGGAATCCACATACCAATCGTCGGTGTTGAACTTTCCAACTCCGAGTGCAGTACTAGTATTAACTTTTAACATCAAACCTGTTTCGGACTTCTCTCTGACAGATTTCTTCGCAGCACGACAGTCTGCCAGACGGTGGCCAATTTTGTCGCAATTAAAGCACTTACCACGGAACTTGTTTCCTTTTTTCGGTGGATGATTCCTGACAGACAAAGCTGTCTCCTTAGAAACATTATCAAAGTGCGCTGATTCGGCCAAGAGACGTTGTTTAACCAGATTTGTAGTGAGAACAGCCCCACAATTTTCCAATGCCATAATAAGTGGCTTATAACAGTCAGGAAGGCTAACAAAAATTAGGGCAGCAAGGACACTGTCCTTGATCTCGTTGTCGATTGCTTTGAGTTGCTGAGCAAACATGACCTTTTTGTTTAAATACTCCGACATATTTTTGCAGTCAGCAAAGCGAACATTTACTAGTTGCTCAATTAGCACGGCCACTTTCGAAAATCCTTTTGGCTCATAGATCTTTTGGAGCCGTTCCCAAACTTCCTTTCCTGTTTTTAGCTCACGAATGTCTGTAAAAATTTGCGACTTCAACCCAGACACAATTGCCGCCAAAGCACGAGACTCCTGTTTTACATCGCTCTTAGTGCCATCAACAAATTCCCATAATTCACAATTTATAAGGTGAATTTTCATGGCATATTTCCAATCGATGAAATTCGATCTACCATCCAGCTTCTCGAATGTTGCTGGAACTGATGTGTTCGACATGGTGAATTTTTCTTCAGTGATGTCGCTACCGTTTTCGTCTTCTTTGTCAATTTGTTCTTGTTTTATTTCTTCAGATTCGTCCGCGCTGCTTTCTAACATTTGATTTAATTTTCTAGTCAATTATTTTTGACCATCTGGGCCCATAACCTGAAATTAAACGCAGTTTTAATTTGGTAAAAAAAAGATAAAGTTTATTTGTTGCTAGCTGCAGAACGAATGAGTTTTAAAATAAATGTAACTGCATAAAAGTGCTGATGTGCTGACGTCTGGCTGATGTGCTTATATGCTGAGTTCGCTGAACTAAAAGAAGATGTATCAGCTGACGTTGAGGTGTAGATGGCGCGTATCATAATGTATGCTTAAGGCGTATACGCATTTCGACACTAACAAACAATTTACGTTTATTTCATTTTTCTAATTGAATTATTTAATAATGGTAAGCTAAATAATATTTATGGTATGCAAATATGTTGTGTTTGTATTACTTAATTATTATATACTTTGTATTTCTAAATTAATCTAAGTATCCTTATTGTTTGTTTGTCATTAAGTTTATTATTTTTATTATTGAAAAATATCAGTATTATTTTGAATAAAGGATTAAGATCCAGATTTATAACTTAATAATGCCAAATGTTTTGCTTGCGGAAGACAAGGACATATTGCAAAAGCATGCAGATCCAAAGCTTTACATGTGGTGGAAGAACAACCAGAAAGCAACTATGACTCAATCCAAAGTCTAAATAAAATTGGATCCAACAAACTCGCACAACCTACAGACAAACAAATGATCACTGTACTAATTGAAGGACGTCAGTTGCAAATGGAACTTGTGTAGGAAAAATCTACCGCACTACCACGACAGCGAATAAGCAATTCTATATCATGTCTACAATCTATATACATCACATTGTCGACCAATTTAAATTATATACATCACATTGTCGACCAATTTAAATTTTTTTTTGATTCTTAACACGAGTAGCAATTTTGAAATGCATAACACTAACACCAAACTTAACCAAACATACTCTACGCAACTTTTTAGATTAAATTGAATTCAACTCAAGTATCATACAATTACCTAGTTTATATGCATTCTTGAAGCGAGCTTGAACTAAGGTTCACCCATTTGCAAACGGGGATGAGTTGGAACGAAATGAAATTCGACTCGATCGCACTCGAGCAGTGGTGTTGAGTCGAAAATTAAATGAAATACCTGGGTTGAAATGGTGAATACACAATTATTTCTGCATGTGATCAATTGCATATTAACGAATGAATATTTGTTGTTGAAAAGTATGCGTATAACTTGTAAAAGCAATACAAATATTTTTTTCTCGAAAATTCAATCTTTTGGTCTTAATGTCTACAAACCAACGCAGGTATTCTCCTGTCGTTTCAACTTTTCCGCACTTAACTCAACTCCTCAAGCATTCAACCAGTTGGCTGAAATACCTGGGTTGGAATTTCGTTTCAAATCAAACTCGATCTTTCGACTCTGCATATAAACTAGGTAAATATCCATAGAAGTATCCATCTATCGGAAGATAGAGAAAATAAACCCTCCTTTAAGTAATAGAAGATGAAAATTAAATGTACATGGTACAGTAAGGAAAGTAAGTTGGACATGCGCAAAAAATGTTGACGCGTATAAAGAGAGAGAGACCGTGAGGAGTTATGCACGAATACTATTACAACTCACGTACGAGAGGAATATGAGGGTGAAATCTCGACCTATTGCTAGAGTATTTGTTACGTCACAGATGTGCTGCTACAAAAAGTAATGTATTTTTCAAAAAAAATAGAATTTTCATGAATAGAAGTATTGTAACGAAATGTATATAATAATCACCAGTCATCATTAATATACATATAATAGTCTGAAAATTGTACTTGAACGAAAAAGAGTAGAAGAAATATTTGCAGCAGAGAGAGACGAAGGTAGAGTGAGTTATCAGAAAATAATTCCCCAATGTAGTATTTTCGTAGGTCAGAAGCAAAAATTGTGGAATATTTAAAAAGAAGATAGAAATACTTACAGTAGTTAGCAGAAAATCAACAAAAAAACTGAGTAAGAAAAAAATCTCTTTTATCATTGTAGCTGAACTTAAACAGGTAATATGGAAGAAGGAAATTATTTGGAATCAGACAGGAGAGTAAAATTAGACTAAAACAACTCAAAATATCCATCGGTGGCAAGAACTAAGGATCAAGTACCTAAAAGTACACAGGTAAAATGTTACAAATAAAAATTTGTAGAATCTAGTACAATTACCGAAATTGTAGAAAATAGTTTTGATATTTTTGAAAAATTTATACTTACTGTAGAAATTGACTAGAACCACTTGTAGATAGATAGATAGATAGATAGATTTTTTATTCAGTGATTAAAAAAATTTGTTTCATACTTTTTTTGTTTTAAGAATACATTTTGAGGCTTGACAAATAATGTCGTCCGCCCGAGTGACAATGTTATTTCATATGTATTCAATCCTACATCTCTTAACTTTACTTTACATACATTATCATAAGTACTTGGTACAATTAGTGCATCATAATTTACTTTTAATTCATTCAAACAAATTCAAATCAAGAACAGTGTGACTTTTAGTTTAGTTGATAAAAAAAATCAGCTCTTAGTTTGGCAAAAACGAAAAATTAAATGACTTTAAGTTTATGAAACAAAAAAAAACAAAAGAAAATAAAATAAAAAGAGGGCTTTCAGTTTAGCTAAAACAAAAATAGAAAAAAGTTGAACTCAAAAGTTTTCATCGATGATTCTTCTTCTATAGGACATCGCTTCGGTAGTATACTTTTGGATCGGCAACCAATCCTTTCCATTAAGGTAACTTATTACTTCAATCTCGTTGAGAAAACTTTTTCCGAAGAAGAGTCTCCTTAGCTCTTTCATTATTGGACATACTCCGATGAAGTGGTTAATGTTTTCATCCACCCCCATATTGCATAAGGTGCAAATAGTAGCTAAATCGTTTCTGTGCGGCATACAATTTAGGGAAAGAAGTTCACCTCTCAGCTAAAAATTGTACTAATGTTTTTCCTTGAAAAATCCGGATTGAAGTAATTTTGTTCATTTAGATTATAATTAAGCTTTGCATAAATGTTCCTTTCGGTAGATGATCTCGCCTTCTCTATAAATTCGTATCTCTGGTTTTCATCAATGGATTGGATAACTTCGTAGAGTACTTTTCTCGCCTGAATACCGTTAGATACATCCAACTCCAGAATAATACCACAATTTGCAGCAAGATCTATCCAATCTTTGTAGAACCCAGTTTTTCGGCGTATGGCGCTTCGCAACATTATATTTGGCAATCGGTTTTGGTCCATGTTAATCACCTGTACCAAATAGTCGGCACTCAGCTTCAGTGTGGATACAAAGAGTGTCGCAAGCCCAGTTTCCAAATGATACATGTACTTGGGTGTGCTAATAGGAAGATGAAATATTTTTCTGAGGAAAAATCGCAGCAAATTTTCCACAGTTTCATATTTCCGAACACCCCTAATCTGTGCTCCATAAAAAAGAACTGCTTTTGCTGTTGCGTTAAAAACCTCGTATTTTGCATTTATTGAAATGTATTTATTATTGAAAATTTTGTTCCAGTTGCAGCAAATAGCTGTTCTAGCAACATCAGCTTTGACTTTGAGGTGTTTGTCCATATTTAAATTAAACGTAAGCGTCATTCCTAGGTAGACATATTCCTTAACTACTTCTAATCCAACTTCATCGTATTTCCAGTTGTCTCCTTTTGCGATTCGACCTGCGCCGTTTTGAAAAACCATTATCTTCGACTTCGCTGCATTTACTTCCAGTCCCCATTTTTTGCAGTAATCGCACAGCCTATTTATCATCAGTTGGAGGGACGCTGAAGACTCCGCCAAAATAACAATGTCATCGGCGTACATTATAACTTTTATTTTGCGATGTTCAAATTCTACTCCACAGGGAAGCCAATCAACAATGTCATCAAGAAAAAGTGCAAATAACAATGGACTTAGATTACAGCCTTGACGCAGTCCTCGACTTATCAGAATTTCTTTTGATTTACCACATCCATTCTGAACGCTAGCCGTCGTTTGATTGTAAAGTTTTTGCAGTGCTTTAATAAACTTCGATGATACACCTAAGTTATAAAGTTTATAGAACATGGTTTTTCTGTCAACTGTATCAAACGCAGCCTTGAAGTCAACAAAGAAGGTGTAAAGTTTTGCATTACGAATTAGTTTACCTCGTATTAGACATCCAAGCATGAAAATGTTATCGGCTGTAGAATATCCTTTCCGAAATCCTGACTGGTACTCACTCAGCTTCTTGTTTTTATCAACCCAGTTACAAAGCCTTTTGTTCAGAACAGAAGTGTAAATCTTCAAAGCGGCATTTAGGAATGATATTCCCCTGTAGTTCGTAGGGTCATTTGGATCACCTTTTTTGAATATTGGCCATATAATAGCTTCATCAAAGAAATCGGGCTGCACACCAAAATTGAAGATAGTGTTTAGTGCTTGTGCGAGATTTTGCTTTGTGGTGCAGCATAACTCCGCAACCATTGTTCTGACGAAATATTCAGCAATCCTGAAAAATGAATTCTCAAGTCCTCCAGTGATATACTCATAGCTTTATTTTTTCCTTCGTTGCCGTTTATTTGTCTGGTTAGTTTCCAAAACTCTGCGGTGTCCTTGCAGTGGCTTAACTGTTTTGCCAAGTTTTCTTCGTACGTTTTCTTTTTTTCCCTGCACAGCTTTTTAAATTCTTTTGTGGTGTTGAAATATTCTTTTTGCATTGATTCGATGTTGTATTTTCTAAAAAAATTAAGCAATGCAAATGCCTTTTTTCTAAGGTTTTCACAAGACTGATCATACCAATCTGACTTTTTTTTAAAAACGCATGTTGTCTTCATATTGCTTGCTGCTTCTCTTAGAATGTTTTGCAGTTCTAACAGTGGCACATAACTTGCTCTGCAATTCATTATTTTATTTTGCAACAGTGCATCCATTTTGGTTTTGTATACGTCTTCCAGCCTCGTTTTCCACCGCATGACGTTCGAATTTTCGACCGATGTATATTTGGTATTTTCCTTTGCGCATTCTATTTCTATACTCAGTTCGACCGGAACATGATCCGAAAAGACAGAATCACCAACCTTTAAATCCTTGGTAATGTCAATCCATTCACCACCAACAAGACACAGATCAATTGTTGAACTTCCCTGTTTTCCTATAAAAGTAAATTCTCCATTTGCGTCACCATCTGTACATCCATTCAGAATACCGAGTCCAAAGTCATTGCACATATCAATAACCTTTTTTCCTTCTGCATTTATTTTAGTGTCTTTTGAGCATCTTTTACGGGTGTTAAATTTAAATGCTGACTCTTTATCTGCTGTTCTCGCATTCAGATCTCCAATAATCATTACATTATGTGTGTTTAGGTTGCATAAGACATCGTATAAAAATTCAAAGTCGCTTTGCCAATTGTTACAATTTAAATAGACTGGGATGATAAAAAAGCTCATTTTCTTGATGTTTAATTGAATAATTATAATTTTTTCATCAACTATTTTCAGCTCGCATAAATCAAAAATATTTTTTTTTAACAGCCACAAGAACTCCTCCACTTGCTCTGCCTTTAATTGCTGTCTTTTTAGCTGGAATCCAATGGCAACTAAACATTGGCAAATATTTTTCATATGCATTGCAGTCCTCCTTTATAAGATGCGTTTCAAATAGTAGAACCGCTTGTAGAATTAAATAAAAATCTTACATGACTCATTTATCAATTTTTTTTATTCAAAAATATATACTTAACTTGTTTTTTTTTTGCCCACTCAAAAATCAAAGACACTTACCGGACATATATCTACAAGATATTTGATTCCCAACTACGGAAAAGAAAGGAGTAATAAACTCCATAGTAGAACTAAATATAATTTTTCGAACTTTACTCACTTTAATTCAAGTTTCACACAAGATAGTTTCATTTAAAAAAAGAAATTTTATTTTCCGAAAAATAATGAGTACCACTAAAAATGTAATAACTCTACGATACTCGAAGTGAAATCAGCCAGAGACCTTATACACGAAAAATCTACAGTAGTAGATAAGTGTAGGTACAGAAATAGGAAACTGCGGCTAAGTTAATAAAAAAAATGAGTAATCATATGTTTATAGACTTGCGAAAAATCCAATTGGAGAGAACAAATTATAAAATTTCAGCTAACAAGGTACTTAACAATTTTGGTAAAAGTCTTTCCCTTTTTTAACTCTAGCAAAAGAAGTCCGACAAAAGTAACTTAAAAGTTCCATAAAATCAGAAAAACTAACAGTGAAAAAGAATCATAAAACAACGCAAGAAAAAGGATAAAACTAGCCGGGAAAAATTTAAGCATACCAAAACCCACCCCAAGTCAAGGTAAGAAAAATTAATTTTTTTTTATGAAATTAAGAAGGAATTTTTTACCTACGCGCATAGAATTTTAGTTGTACACCATAATTTTTCTTTGAATTTATTAGTAAAATGCGAATGTGTATCAAGGGAGTGTCACACGTTGGAATATTCCATAACTGGTGCACTGAAAATCATAAAGAATTCATTTTTTCATCGGGTTTGTCGAACATAAAGACGTCACCAATAAAGCGCACACGAAGAAAAAATCCAATTTCAGTGAACTTAGTGTACTTACCAAAAAGATCCCCAACGTAGAGATCAAAGATATCACCTAGAAACAGTTCATCAAACTCAAGAATAGCCAGGTAACACAATTTATGTATTTTTATTAAAGAAAAAAAAAAGAAGAAAAAAAAGAACAAGAAAATAGGTAGTAAAATAGTACGTGACGCACGTACCATTAAACTCACGCGGTACTTACACCGCATGGTAAATTCCTACTTAGGAACAGACAGTCAGGTAGTTCAACCAGATTCATCTTTTAAGTAGTTAGAATATAGTAAAAATCCAATTCGATAGTGTAAAAAAATATTTGGTTTTGAAAGTATATTTATTTTGAAGTACACTAGTTACATTTTTGTTTCGTATCATGTATGCTTATAAAAATTTTGATATCCCATATAGGCAAGCATTAAAAGCGGTGCTTCAAAGGAACTCAAGTGGTGACATGGTGCTAGGAGGAGGTACTACACAAAAGTACCCCACACAGCACCCATTCACCAAGAATCCAAGTAGCATCCCGATTATTAGCCTGCCTGGCTTATGTATTCGTCATCATATAAACCATTGGCAACAGGGTCACCTAAATCAGATTCATTTGAAGCATATCCAACAATACCTATATCAACAAATTTGAACGTAACAATAATATGGAATGACATCATCAAAAATACCTACAAGAACATCGTCCTACACTCAACGAGAGCATCAAGGGAAAATAAAGCGAAGGTGCTAGCCGAATTTTACATCGAGGGATCTCTACTATATGAAAAAATGATGGAGCAACAATTACAACAGGATTCATTCGTCGAGGGACATCCAGAAACTATTATTTAAAGCACGTTTGTTACAAGTTACATGTTAATAAAAGGAGGTATGGTGAGGAATTTTTTTGTTGATATCTATATTGAAGTTATGTATATATATTTATAAAAATAAATTACCCAATCAAACATATATACCCTTGAAAAATACTAGGAATTTCATAAATGCTTAATTTTGAATTTACATTTCGTCGAGCCCATAAAAATTACCTTTATTGATAAAATTTCGTTAAACATCTTATAGTACTACCAATAGGTACTTGCAATTAAAATCATTTTTGTATCGGCCTGATACCTACAAGTAGAAATCATCTTTTATGATACGTTTGTAGCAACATTCAAGTAAAATATGAAAATTTTAGTAAAAATATTTCAGTATCTTTTGTGCACTGAAAATTACGATAATAAAACAAACTAAGAAAAAAAAACATAGTACCTACATACAGGGTAACATAAAGTAATTGTCTTTGTATACCTATTGTCTTCTGAAAGTCGATCAATGTTACATATTGTGATGTACCTTGGGTTTCTCTGGCTGAGGTATACTCGCTGGTGTCCA
The DNA here is from genome assembly GCA_951217065.1 of Baccha elongata. NCBI lineage: Eukaryota > Metazoa > Arthropoda > Insecta > Diptera > Syrphidae > Baccha > Baccha elongata. The sequence goes on from CATNUY010000075.1 coordinate 531,307, forward strand.
GGGTTTTACTAAAGAAGGTACACTAAAACTTTAGTTTCAAAGATTTTCCTTTATTCAATCAAGAAAATAGTTTTATTATTAAAAATAATTAAATTTTAATTAAATTCTATAGTTTTAAAGTTTGGATTAGTAGGCTATGTTTTTTTATTTTCTCCAATTTCGGTTTTTCGGTGTTAATTTCCAGTGTGTCTTAAGAGTTCAACGTCGGTTGTTGTTTCCTTAGTAAGGTTCCTTCTGGTGCTTCCTTTCTCGTATATTTCTTCAAATTATAGTAACGGTAGATTCGGCAAACAGCGTCTCGACTAACAACCACTGTATTGATTGATGCTGGAAAACTGCAGTATTTCTACTGGCAACCACAGTATTTCTACTGGCAACCACAGTTTTTCAACTGGCAACCACAGTATTTCTACTGGCAACCACAGTATTTCTACTGGCAACCACAGTATTTCTACTGGCAACCACAGTATTTCTACTGGCAACCTCAGTATTTCTACTGGCAACCACAGTATTTCTACTGGCAACCACAGTATTTCTACTGGCAGCCACAGTATTTCTACTGGCAACCACAGTATTTCTACTGGCAACCACAGTATTTCTACTGGTAACCACAGTATTTCTACTGGCAACCTCAGTATTTCTACCGGCAACCTCAGTATTTCTAATGGCAACCACAGTATTTCTACTGGCAACCACAGTATTTCTACTGGCAACCACAGTATTTCTACTGGCAACCACAGTATTTCTACTGGCAACCACAGTATTTCTACTGGCAACCACAGTTATTAACTGGCTTGTTTTAATTTGTCTCTGAGATCCCTTACCGCTGGTGGGGGGAAATCTCTGCAAGAGTTAAATTACCCACAGTATTTCTACTGGCAACCACAGTACTTCTACTGGCAACCTCAGTTTTTCAACTGGCAACCTCAGTATTTCTACTGGCAACCACAGTATTTCTACTGGCAACCTCAGTTTTTCAACTGGCAACCACAGTATTTCTACTGGCAACCACAGTATTTCTACTGGCAACCACAGTATTTCTACTGGCAACCACAGTTATTAACTGGCTTGTTTTAATTTGTCTCTGAGATCCCTTACCGCTGGTGGGGGGAAATCTCTGCAAGAGTTAAATTACCCACAGTATTTCTACTGGCAACCTCTGTTTTTCAACTGGCAATCTCAGTATTTCTACTGGCAACCACAGTATTTCTACTGGCAACCTCAGTTTTTCAACTGGCAACCTCAGTATTTCTACTGGCAACCACAGTATTTCTACTGGCAACCACAGTTTTTCAACTGGCAACCTCAGTATTTCTACTGGCAACCACAGTATTTCTACTGGCAACCACAGTTTTTCGACTGGCAACCACAGTATTTCTACTGGCTTTAAAGATAGCAATTTCTTACCACTGGTGGGGGAAATTTACTACCATAACTATTATAGGTTCTTACCCTCCGTTTAAATTAGTAAAGTCTTACTAACTTCTATTATTTCGGCTTTTCGGTTTTTATACTGATATTGCACTTCAACGGTATACTTCGGTACGTTTCGAAGTGATTTTGTTGTATGAACGGCCTCCTCTCGTTAAGTCCTTGGCTGTAAGTGACTGTTAATTTTATTTTTGCAAACTTCACTTTTTCATGTAATTGCCCATATATTTCCTTGTCCGGTACTCCCCTACCTCTTGCTCTAAGTCATGCAAAATACTTCTATTTTTGTCTATGCACGAGGAGTGTGCGGGTGGCGGTGTACTCAAGTACGTACAGCAAGAATTATTCAATATCATCGTCATCGACTCATATTGCGTCCATTTTATTGTTTGGTTTAATACCACACATTTTATTATACAAATTCACCATCGATGTACGCTGATCGTTGCCTTTTTGTGTTCCTCTGCTGGGTTTAGGCTTACTTTCGCCATTTGTCTTACTTTCTTTTATTAGAAATTCACCTCTCGCTCACTATATTCACCTCCCGCTCACTATATTCACCTCCATCAAATATTGTATATGTACTGTCACTAGAAAATATAATTTTTAATCAGTTGGTGACGAGCTCTGTTATCGGCAATGTCCTACTGGGAGCTTGCGGTCGCTTATCTGTAGCTTTTAAATGGAATCGTTTCTGCTTCAGATGACAGTGCTACCTGCTAGGGGCAAATATATAAAAATGATTGTTTTGATTTTTAAAGGAATGTAATGGAGCGATAAAATGCTTCATTACATTCCCCTCTTTCTTCGGAGACGAGAAACTTCTCGTCTAAATACAATTTCTTCCCAGTAGATAGATTAATAATAATAACGCAGATAGTACTAATTAATAATTATTTTCGTTTTTTTATTCATTTTTTTTATTTATTTTCAGGATTTTTGGTTTAATTCATTTTTTTTTTTTTTTTTTTTTTTTTAACTTAATTCACTTTTAAAATTTTAAATCAGCTCAATTCAATATTTTTTTTTATATTATTTATCACTGTATTCGTATTAAACTCTACCCTCTTACTGCGTCCTTGGAAATGAAGATCGGCTACCCCTGATCTAGTGTTAGGGGTTTTCCGCCCAAAGCACATAGCTGATTTTGTATTTTGAGGGTTGGAGGACCTTTATTTGACATAAGCTCATTCCCATTTAATTTGATAGAGAAATCCATTTTTCGTAGTGCATCCATACCAATTATTGCGTCTTGACTCAACTGCTTCAAATGCGTTACTTCTCCTTGAATTGACTGGTTCCCTACTTGCAGAGTTACTGTGTAGTGTTCTCGGCTAAATATGGGACTACCATCTGCTAGTTGAACTGCATTACGTTGATATCTCACCGGTGTTTTGAGTCTCTTGAGTAGGTGTCACACCTTAGTACTAATGAACGATTGAGTCGCCCCGAGATCGAGCAAAGCATTGATTGTTTGGCCATTCAACTTTATGGTTAAGAAACAGCGCGTATCTACTCATACTTCAGCAGTTTTTACTGCTTTCACTGCTACTCGTGGCGTATCGTCGATCCCGGTGTCAAAAGTTTTTTTGTGTTGATCGTTCTTATCTTGTTTGTTCACTTCCTGATCCGTGGCACATAACTTCGCCTCAGGCATTACCTCGCTGTTAGGCTTTATTTCTTCTATAATTATCCCCTCTTTGGCAGTCTCCGACGTGATGATGGAAACATGCCGGGTCTGACAAGGACAATCTTTCGTCAAGCGACCATCTTCGCCACAGAACGAACAGAACAAACGGAACGGCTGCCGACAATTTGCCTTCGAATGCCCCCTCTGTTTGCAGTTCCAGCAATGAGTTGTTCGATCGTATTTTTCATTCGTTGGGATATATCGGTGAGCTCGCTCATCCCGTGCTGGCGCCTGATATGCCCTGGGAGGCGGTGGTCTAGTTGTATTCGATGACGTGTTTCGGTTTTCGTTTTGGATACACTGATATTCAGTAGCTAAATTCATCAATTCTTCCAACGTTCGAAAATCGCGTCGACGAATGTATAAGTGATATTCGGGTCGAAGGCGATCGTAAATTTTATCAATATAATTGCTAATCCGCAATGATGGGTGTTGGTGAATTAAATATTGTGTCGTTTGGATGAAATCTCTTGCCTTCTCGTGTGGACCCTGTCTTTTTTTTGAGATTTCGTCTTCCAGTCTGTTTATAAATCGTGGAGGCAGAAAATATCCCAAGAAGGCCTGGTAAAAATCTGGCCATGTTTTAAAGTTGTCACGGTTGATTCTATACCATTCTAAAGCTGGTCCTTTAAAAATTTCTGGGAAAGTTCGGAGCATTTCATGTGTTTGGATCTGGTAGCAATCGGTCAGTTCCTCTATACGTTTAATAAATTCCAGTGCATTTCCTGAAGAGTCGAATCTCAACCCCCATTTTCTTACTTCATTCATAACTTCTGCTTCTCGACTAAGAGGGGATTTTCCTGATATACCTGAAGGAATATTTGTATCGGAATTAACTGGTGTTTGACTTTGTCCTGAAAAATGAGGAAAATTTGAGTTTACTGTTGGATATTGATTTTGAGGGTCCATTCCATGGGGATAATTCCATTCCCTGTAGTCAGGGTGTCTGGTCATTCTATCAAATTCTGCCAGAGCGGGATATAAGGATGCCATATAAGTTGGGGCAGGTTTTGTATGTGCTGTAGCCGTTGTAAACACAGGCGTCCCTTGGAAATGCGCATTAGGTACCGTATAATACACATTGGTATAGGTGACGGGCTCACTAATGTTTGCCTTAGTACTACGTTCTTCCTTCTCTGTTTCTATATTCTCCTTTGTTTGTGAAATATCCGCTTTGGAATAAACTCTGTCATCTGAGCCTTTCTCTAATTCTTCACATAAATTTTGGGTTGACTTTCGCAATCTGGACTCTTTAATGTAAGCACTGAACCGAGTGCGGAGGTCGGCAACGGTCCCTTCGGTGTTAAGCTTACAACGCTCCATGCGTTCTTTAAGCTCTGTTTTATCAAGGAGGTATATAGCTCCTATGCTGGCAAAGATATCAAAACCTTCTTCAGAGTCCGACATCTTGTTGTAAGTTTTATTTCTTATCTCAGTTGGAATCTTTATTTTAATTTTCGGGCAACGGTTCAGTTTGAAATCTTGATGAGGATTATTATATTTACGGTATCGGTTCAGTTTAAGATCTTCAGGTAACGGTTCAGTTTGAAATCTTGATGAGGATTATTATTCGGTAACGGTTCGGTTTAAGATCTTCAGGTAACGGTTCAGTTTGAAATCTTGATGAGGATTATTATTCGGTAACGGTTCGGTTTAAGATCTTCAGGTAACGGTTCAGTTTGAAATCTTGATGAGGATTATTATTCGGTAACGGTTCGGTATAAAATTCAGGTAACGGTTCAGTTTGAAATCTTGATGAGGATTATTATTCGGTAACGGTTCGGTTTAAGATCTTCAGGTAACGGTTCAGTTTGAAATCTTGATGAGGATTAATATTCGGTAACGGTTCGGTTTAAGATCTTCAGGTAACGGTTCAGTTTGAAATCTTGATAAGGATTATTATTCGGTAACTGTTCGGTTTAAGATCTTCAGATAACGGTTCAGTTTGAATTCTTGATGTTTGTTTCTGGAATGGACCTTTGAAGAGGTCCCTGCTCGAGCGCCAATTTGTGATGTACCTTGGGTTTCTCTGGCTGAGGTATACTCGCTGGTGTCCAGGGTTTTACTAAAGAAGGTACACTAAAACTTTAGTTTCAAAGATTTTCCTTTATTCAATCAAGAAAATAGTTTTATTATTAAAAATAATTAAATTTTAATTAAATTCTATAGTTTTAAAGTTTGGATTATTAGGCTATGTGTTTTTATTTTCTCCAATTTCGGTTTTTCGGTGTTAATTTCCAGTGTGTCTTTAGAGTTCAACGTCGGTTGTTGTTTCCTTAGTAAGGTTCCTTCTGGTGCTTCCTTTATCGTATATTTCTTCAAATTATAGTAACGGTAGATTCGGCAAACAGCGTCTCGACTAACAACCACTGTATTGATTGATGCTGGAAAACTGCAGTATTTCTACTGGCAACCACAGTATTTCTTTTTTTTTTTTTTTTTTATAATGCACACGAGCTCAAGGGGTTTGTTATAGCCCTTTTAATGATAAGTCACAGCGCGAGCGATAGGAATTTAGGGAGGAAGGGAAAGGAGGTGTCGATGAACATTGATCTTGAATGTCTGCAGATCAAAATGGCAAGGAAAAATTGTGCCAGGCAATTCATTCCACATTCGTGTTGTACGGCTAAAGAAAGAATCTCTATATTTCACGGTACGACCGAAATTGGGCTCAAGTGTAAACTGATGAGCGTTCCTAGCAAGACGAGTGTTACGGGAGAAATGTTTAAGGGGTGGAACGCAGCTGGCTACCTCAAGTGAACATTTTTTATAAAAGAACCTGTAAAATAAAGAAAGACAAGAAACATTTCGACGATGTTCGAGTGATGGAAATGTTTCCTCAATGTTTCTCTCTCCTATCAATTTTAACGCCTTTTTCTGAACTCTGTCGAGCAGGTGAAGAAAAGTTTGAGAAGCACCTGCCCAGAGATGGGAATTAACTGGCAACCACAGTTTTTCAACTGGCAACCACAGTATTTCTACTGGCAACCACAGTATTTCTACTGGCAACCACAGTATTTCTACTGGTAACCTCAGTATTTCTACTGGCAACCACAGTATTTCTACTGGCAACCACAGTATTTCTACTGGCAACCACAGTATTTCTACTGGCAACCACAGTATTTCTACTGGCAACCTCAGTATTTCTACTGGCAACCACAGTATTTCTACTGGCAACCTCAGTATTTCTACTGGCAACCACAGTATTTCTACTGGCAACCACAGTATTTCTACTGGCAACCTCAGTATTTCTACCGGCAACCTCAGTATTTCTACTGGAAACCACAGTATTTCTACTGGCAACCACAGTATTTCTACTGGCAACCACAGTATTTCTACTGGCAACCACAGTATTTCTACTGGCAACCACAGTATTTCTACTGGCAACCACAGTTATTAACTGGCTTGTTTTAATTTGTCTCTGAGATCCCTTACCGCTGGTGGGGGGACATCTCTGCAAGAGTTAAATTACCCTCAGTATTTCTACTGGCAACCACAGTATTTCTACTGGCAACCTCAGTTTTTCAACTGGCAACCTCAGTATTTCTACTGGCAACCACAGTATTTCTACTGGCAACCTCAGTTTTTCAACTGGCAACCACAGTATTTCTACTGGCAACCACAGTATTTCTACTGGCAACCACACATTTTATTATACAAATTCACCATCGATGTACGCTGATCGTTGCCTTTTTGTGTTCCTCTGCTGGGTTTAGGCTTACTTTCGCCATTTGCCTTACTTTCTTTTATTAGAAATTCACCTCTCGCTCACTATATTCATCTCCCGCTCACTATATTTACCTCCATCAAATATTGTATTTGTACTTTCACTAGAAAATATAATTTTTAATCAGTTGGTGACGAGCTCTGTTATCGGCAATGTCCTACTGGGAGCTTGCGGTCGCTTATCTGAAGCTTTTAAATGGAATCTTTTTTGCTTCAGATGACAGTGCTACCTGCTAGGGGCAAATATATAAAATGATTGTTTTGATTTTTAAAGGAATGTAATGGAGCGATAAAATGCTTCATTACAATATAAAGTTATTTTTTTTTATCTTAAATTTCATTGACAAGATGAAAGTTGACAAGAAAAATTGACAGCAAGAAGAACCTCGTACATAAATTAAAAAGAAAAAGTTCACGACATAAAATTTTCTCAATACTTATGTCCATCGACTAAAACAAAGAAGATTAAAAAAATTTTTGAAAACCATATAGAGTACCTATATTTTTTTTGTCCTTTTTAGCGTCTGTTCTTTATGGGAAGAGTGCACTTTCACCATCTACGAACCTACCTTTATAAACTTTAAAAACTATATTTTTATTTGTTGAATATATTATTGAAACACATTTTTACAAAATTTTATTAAAATACATTGAGCAAAATTTTAACTTGGTGGACGAATATACCTACCTACATCATTATTGTGCTTAAATTCAGAGTTTCATGATTTAATTGAAGCCTGAAGTGAAAATGTATAATCCTTTTGTTTTTGGAAAGGGGATGCTTGTGTATGCGACTTTTGTCGTCAAAATTATTCTTGTGTGGGACAATTTTGAAATTATCTGTTTTTGAAGATATTTTTCAACTTTGATTCATTTATGTCATCTATGTATGCTAATAGTAATAATTAAATTTTTCTCTCGCGCTAAAAATAAAATATTGATCCCAGATCAATCGGTGACGAACGTCATTCCGTTGGATTTAAGGCCAAAGTTTGCGTCTTCCTTAACTGGTTTGGACTAGTCTCCAATACAGAGTTAAGCTGCCGTTACAAAAGTCCAAAAGAAAAGACGTATGTTTATTTCGATTGATATATCGTATTAGAGTCGGTAAAAAAAAAAAGAATATTTACCGAAATATTTCTTTACATCGCGGACCGGGGGGAGGAGAAATCTTCCAGCCTCAAGCCTTCAGCTGCCTGAACAAGGTCCACTTTTTTTTTTGTCGCTAATTTTTTTTTTTAATCTTAATGAAATTTTTCTTACTTTGTCTTTAATGTGGCGAACATAAGTAGAGGTTCTTTTTAATGGATGTTTGCCTACATATTTGTTGTTATAAATAATAGTTCAGATAGCGAAGTATAGATTTTGTATAAGAATTAAATACAAACATTTTTTTTTCATTTTCTTACAATTTGTTGTAAAGTATGAGATCAAGTTTAGATCTCTGGGAAGTTATTCTTGAATTTCTAGAATTTTACAAGTCAGGATGAAGCAGTGAGATCTTCAGGTGACGGAGTTGTGACGGGGATCGTTCGTAAGATGTCCTGAAGGGAAACATTACCCCCCCACAACAACAACAACTAAAGCCATGGGTATAACAACTGGTGGTGTATAGGTAATCATGTATAGGTAGTATGGTCATGGTACTTTCTTTTGAGGGATGTACTTATATAAATTTAGCGTCACAAGTATATCAACAGGGAAATGATAGGAGGAAACTAGCCTTTTCTTTTATTACTTTTGGTCGGGTAGTTAGACGTCAGGGGGAGACAAAACCATCGGTTTCTCCCAACAACAATAGGGTTCCAGACACAATTCTCGGATATGATGGAACAAGGTTGGGTCTTGGGTGAAGACATCCGAAAGGACTATCATCATCTTGTCCTGTTTATGTAATTCCCACGTTCGCTTTTTTTAGCAATCATTCTTCCGTTTTTATCTATTTTTGACACTTCTTCGAAATCACTTTCTCTGGCTCTTTTTGCTCTTTAGCATTAGCATCTGAATTATTTTTGAGTCAAACGTTACCTAGACTCCAGGTCAACTAATTGTAGCACCGACTATTGACTCCTGTGGCATGACCTACTTCCTTGAACCGATGAGCTGGCCAAGGCGGGTTTTTGCTGACCTGAAGCGGCAGTTGAGTGGTAGTCACCCTGGTGGTCGAGGCTTGGACGTGCCTAGCCATAGGTACTAGAAGTCGAAATTAGCAGGTGTAGGATCCATGTTTCTTTTGTTTTATAATAACGTTGATAAGGAACCATAGTTTGGATAGTGATACCTATCTTAACATATGTCAATAGGTAGGAGGAGTAGTGTCCCTTCAACAACGATCACAAATTCTCAACGACAGTTTCGATTTCAATGAAGTGCGATATAAATACAATATTTCATCATACTTTTTGAGTTGCAGCCACAAGTATGATAATCCAAGGTGTGATTTAACTGACGTATATTTTGCCTACGTACGTCGGGTCCTCTCGATGAGGGGAAGAGGAGGTGAAGCAATCCTTTTGAAGGTTAGTGACATTCAATGTTTGGGGATGTTTTCACTCTTCTCTTTCTCTGATCGACAGAACCCCACTTTTTATGATTTTGGATCCAGGGTTGGACTCCCACGTTACTGAAAGAACGATAAGGATATGGAGAGGAGATTTCAGTCCGTTGAATGATTTTTAGGTTTTGATTATGATCTAGGCGATTCATGTGTCTTTTCTTTTCTTTTGATATTAAAGCACAGGTACTTTCGTAGTTATCAAGTCCCTTGATCTCGTGCCATCGCTTCTCGTTTTCTAAAATAGTAGGACTAGTTGAATATATCTCTTTATCTCCATTCTACCTATTTTTTTTAAGTAGCGGGGGGGAACCATCCATCCCGTCCGTTACACTTGATACAGGAGCTCCCTGTGGCATCATAAGTACAAAAACATATCACTCTCTAAAGCTTGGTAGTCGATTGCAACCATCAGAGAGAAAATTAACAAGCTATACTGGGCATAGAATAAATTGCACTGGTCGGATTCCCGTAAAAGTGTCAATAGGAAAAACTTTACGCAAATTAAATTTTTACGTCGTTGAAGGTGATTTTGACAATCTCTTAGGAAGAGAATGGATTACCCATTTTGCCCATGAGATCAACTTTGTCCAGCTATTTATTCAACCAAGCAAGATAAATACTGTAAAAACTTCGAATCCAGAACTAAATAAAGACCAGAATAAACGCCTTCAACAGGTGTTATGAAGATATATTTAGCAATGTTGCTGGAACTCTTACAGGCCCTCCTGCAAAACTATATTTAAGACCATGGGTACTACGAAATCATCACTTCAGAAAAATCTCAACGAATTTTTGCGACTATACAGAAAAGCACCACATTCCACAACAGGACAATCTCTTGCTCAACTTTTTTTAAGACGAGTTGTTCAAACGCGCTTAGATCTTGTACATATTTTTGCTTAAATTCTTGTTTTCATTCAATTAGGATCAAACGTGACTGTTGGATATTTCAAAAAGTCTATGAAATCGCTGGAATATACTTGAAAACTACACCAGAGATTTGTACCTGCGTGAATGTGATGACAACAGTAAGAATTTCTTTTGTGTTGATTCAATGACACCACATTGTATACAAATTTCTATAGTACAATCATGGAGCAGCGCCATCTAAAGAAAGTTGTGAACCTCACATTTGGAGGTTCTTACATTTACTAATTGTCTATTCTGTTACCCTAACAATAGTCGTCAACAAAAGAAATTAACAATATTTAATATATTTTATTGGCTCTAAAATGCATATTTCCTTGACAAGAGTCGTAAACAAAACAAAAATCATGTATGAGTGGCAACACTGTTGCGAAAGTGAAAGTAACCCTATACTTGCATTCTTATAAAAAATGTAAATAAATTAAATAACAGAAAATAATTAAAAAGCAAATCGCGAGTATTAAGTTCGTTAAAAAAAATACATTAAAAAAAGTATTAAATTCAGTCAAGTTCGGTTTATTTTGTTTGTAATTTACTGAAAATTTATATAGCACCAAATGGAAAAACAGTAAAAGAGGCATCGTAAACATCCCATATAACAAAAACAAAATGAAAACGACCTTTAGCCGAAACTTCACCTGAAAAAGATATGGATGCATGCGAAAAAGGTAAAAATGATTCTGACCGAATATCAGATCTTACTGTTGCGGATCTTAAATCATTATTCGATGAAAAACAACAGCATTTAGCAACAAAGTCTGATATTGAAGAAGTTCGATTAGATTTACATGCACTAAAAAAAGTGAATGAAGAGCTTAAAAAACATGTTGATTCCTTACAATTAAAAGTCAATTATCTTGAGCAACAAATAGAAAATGTCCAAAGATAAAATACGGACAATAATCTTATTTTTAAAATGCCAGCCAACAACGAAATAGACCAAGTGGAACAGGTGACAGAAATTTGTACTAAGCTGTCAAACGACGCTAATATAATTGCTAAGGAAGACATAAGAGAAACAAAATCATGGAACCCAAAATTGAAAACTTTTATTTGTAAATTTAAAACCAAAGATAAACTTTTCACTGTCCTTAAAAATACAACTAAGCTCAAAAACACTGCAATCTCAGTTCAGAGAGACTACCCGCCGAATATGAGGAGAAGAATTGCGCGTCTTCTGCACGTTCGGAAGCTTCTTAAACACGCACATAAAAATACAAAAGCGACAGTCAAAGGCAACAAGCTCATTTTCAAAGGCCTGGAGTTCACATGGAACAGTTAGGTTTAATACACGGTGAGCATTCTGGTTTCTGCATAATAAGAGAAATGTTTAATTTGCCGGAAAACTTCTTTCAAAGTTGTTTACATAAAAATGATAGAAATGATAGAAAGGTATTGAAAAGTGTTCCGAAACAAGGGCAAGTTGCTCCCAATAGCGCAGGGGTGTTATAGAGCGAAACAAAAATATAAACTTAAATAAAAATGAAAATAAAATTATATATTCTATACATAATATCGTCGCATACAATGTAGGAGGACTAAAAAATAAGCTTTTGATTCCTATGTTTTTTATTAAATTGCTAAACTTTGATCTTATTCTACTATTTGAAACGCATCTTATAAAGGAGGACTACAATGCATATGAAAAATATTTGGCAATGTTTAGTTGCTATTTGATGCCAGCTAAAAAGACAGCAATTAAAGGCAGAGCAAGTGGAGAAGTTCTTGTGGTTGTTAAAAAAAATATTTTTGATTTATACGAGCTGAAAATAATTGATGACAAAATTATAATTATTCAATTAAACATCAAGAAAATGAACTTTTTTATCATTCCAGTCTATTTAAATTGTAACAATTGGCAAAGCGACTTTGAATTTTTATACGATGTCTTATGCAACCTAAATACACATAATGTAATGATTATTGGAGATCTGAATGCGAGAACAGCAGATAAAGAGTCAGCATTTAAATTTAACACCCGTAAAAGATGCTCAAAAGACACTAAAATAAATGCAGAAGGAAAAAAGGTTATTGATATGTGCAATGACTTTGTATTTTTGTATTTTATTTTATTAACGCTTAGTGTAGTGTTCCTATACTCATCACAAAACCTACCTCATCCCAACATACTTTACAAACAATAACAATGAAATTTAATGCATCAATCGAAGCCACGATGACGACGATGACGAAGCCACGATGACGACGACCGACGACTTACCATTCAACCCAAATATTAACAATGAAATTTGATGAAACAATCAACTGAAGCCACTATGACGAAGACTACGACCGATGACTATACAAACTGAAAACTTCTGACAAAATCATGTTAAGAAATGTAACTGAGTAGTCTAAAACAAAGTGCAATAAAAATAGATATAATAATAAAGTAGGTTATTATTAGAATTATAGATTGACAATAGGTCAATCAAAATAGTATTTAAGCGATACAAATTGGAAATAAAATTCAGATTCAATTTGGCATTCAAACTAAGTTGTTTCTCTTTTTGGCAGACTCATATGGCATTTCGTGCCCTGCCCGCCATTTAGAAACCTGGCAGACTCTTATGGCATTCGTGCCCTGCTTTATATTAGACAAACCTTACATGGCGATCCTGCATAAACCCGAACATATGGATTAATGGAAGAGTACATACCGGATACAGTCGTGGGAGCACCAAAATATATTCCAACGCCCCAAACAGCTGGACCAAAAAAGTTGACCATAGAGGAATATAAAAGAAGACAATTAAGGAACCAAGAGGCCAGGAGAACAAACATAAATAAAATAGAGATAGACAAAAAAAAAAAAGAGAGGCGGCAAACAAGTCAAAGACCGTAAGAGATTAGCATACCTGTAGAATCTAATAAAGGAACAAGATACAAACCCGCTTCCTTGGGAGATCGCAAGCAAGATTTTTTCTGAAATCGACATTTTGAAAAATACTATAACCAAATATCCAAACAATGGGAAACAATAATGTTAAAGAAAAAATTATAGTAGGTAATGAAGACCCTATAAAATTAATAATTTACACAGTAGCAATTATTTTTATCATATTGTATATTGTGAGAAAAATTAATACACACTATAAAAATTACGTTAAGAGTAAAATAAGAGATAATAATATAAATACAGTATAATAAAATATGAATTGGAAAACACCTTTAGTAACCAAATCAAAAGAAAAAATACAAGAAGGTTTAAATTTAGAACACTTATTAGTAACCATTATAATCATAATATTAATAATATTTTTCATAATCAAGATTTACAATTATCTCAAAAATTATGTAAAAAAAATAATAACAGGAAATAATACATAAATGGTATAGAATAAAACATATTTTTTTTTTCAATGGAAGAAAAACTCAAGGCTCTCGAAAATATTCACACAAATATAAAAAAATGTGGAAGTAGAGGATACAAAGAAAATACATGGTTAGGCAAACTAGAAGAAATAAAAACACTTAAGAAAGAATTTTTAGATCTTGTAGATAATTCGAAATCAGACACAGCATACACTTCACTTATAGACACATTCACACAAATATACAGAGTAGTAAAAAATACTATAGAAATAAATATAAGCAAACAAGTCAAAATGACAGACTTCAACATTGAGACTACCATGAAAATTGTTCCAATTTTCACGGGAAATTTCAAGGAACTTGACTCATTTTTAACAATCGTGGAAATTCTGCATGATGACCTGAAAGAAACCTCAAAAGTTCAATTTTTAAAATTCATTTTTCATGTTAAACTCTCAGAAAATGTAAAATCTACGCTAGGGCTCACAACTAAATTTGAAACATTAGAAGCTCTCAAAACAAACTTAAAAGACAAATGCAAACACACTTCTACAATATCACAAGTTCATACAAAATTAGCACAGATCACACAAAGGAACCAATCAGTAACAATATACAAAGACAGATTAGTTTCATTAATCACTGATTTAAACAACCTTCAAATAGGGGAATTACCCGATACTGCAACCGATGCTGAGAAAAAGGTAATCAGCAAAATGAACGAAAGCTATGCTCTAACTGTTTTCAAGAATGGCATAAATGAAGGCATAAAACCAACATTATTTGCTGCACAACCGAAAACTTTATCAGAAGCAATTAACCTTTCACTTGAACTGGAAAGAGAAACCAGTTCAAACCAAATGCTGTTCATGAGACAAGAAAACAACAATCGTTTTAGCTATAATAAGGGACGCACAAACAACTACACACCTAGATTCAGCTCCCAGCAGCCAAATTATAACAACAACAGACAATATTTTCAAAATCAACAACAACAATGGAACAACAATCATAGATTCCATAACAATTACCAACAACGTAGCTATCATAACAACAACTTCATCAATCAACAACGAAGATCAAACCATAACAGAAACCAAAATACTCATAACAACAGAATGATAAATAACAGAAGAGTTAACATTTTGAACAATCAGGGAAACGTAGAAGGTCCGGAAATCGCAGAAAGCAATTATCCGGGACACCAAAATCAATAGTCTTAAATATTTCAAATGATATGACAAACTATGTATCAATATATATAACAAAATTGAACCAATATCAGACATTCCTCATAGATACGGGTGCAGATATATCCATATACAAAGAAGATAACATAGATACAGCAGACCTTGCAAATGAAAGATGTAAACTCACAAGAATATCAAAAGAAGAAATTTTGTCTTTAGGCACAAAAGAACTGAATCTTAAATTTGCAAATAACACAATATCTCATATTTTTCATATAGTCGAATCTAATTTTTCAATTACGACAGATGGTATTTTAGGTAGAGATTTTCTATCAAAATACATGTGTAAAATAGATTATGAAACATATACAATCACTACAATTATAAATGAGAATGAAATTGTTATACCCATCATTACAAAATTTAAAAAAACAATCAAAATACCGCCTAGAACATAAATAGTATGCCCCATTAGTTTATCAGTAGAAGAAGACAGTGTTATTTTAAACAGTGAAATAGAGACTGGAGTTTTCATAGCAAACTCAATTTTACCTGCAAAAGGTATATGTCACATAAAATTACTAAACGTAAACGATTTTGAAGTAGTAATTAACAGTATAGAACCCAAAATAGAAAGATTAGCCAACTACAATGTACTTAAAACAAAGACTAGATACGATTTAAAGAGAATACAAACATTGCTAAAAGAATTAAAAATTGCTCAAACTGACACGAATTCAAAAACAGCCCTACAACAAATATGCGAAAAATATTAAGACATTTTTCATCTCAAAGATGAACCTCTAACAACCAATAATTTTTACACACAAAGATTAAATATTACGGATAAAAACCCAGTATACATAAAAAACTACAGACTACCACAGACACAAAATTCAGAAATAAAAAAACAAGTAGTCGATCTGCTAGATAATGATATTATAGAACATTCAGTTAGTCCTTACAATTCACCATTACTTTTAGTGCCTAAGAAAAGCGAAGATAATACAAAAAAATGGCGCCTAGTAGTAGATTTCCGTAAATTAAACGACAAGATAGTAAATGATAAATTCCCATTAACTAGAATAGAAGATGTCCTCGACAGACTAGGCAGAGCAAAATATTTTTCTACACTTGATATGACTAGTTCTTTTCACCAAATCCCTTTAGAAAGTGAGTCAAGACCCATTACTGCATTCTCAACATCAGACGGACACTACCAATTTAAAAGACTACCATTCGGACTCAAAATATCCTCAAATAGCTTCCAGAGAATGCTTACAATAGCACTTAGTGGTTTAGAATCAGAAGCATTCTTATATGTAGATGATATAATTATTTTCGGCTGCAGCATACAGCATTACAACCAGAACTTAATCAACGTTTTTGAAGGTCTAAGAAAGTACAATCTTAAACTAAACGCCAGCAAGTGCCATTTTCTAAAATCTGAGGTAATATATTTAGGTCATCTGATTACAAGCAAAGGCATACAAACTGACCCATCTAAGTATAAAACAATAGAAAATTATCCCATCCCAACAAATGCAGATGAAGTTAGACGATTCGTTGCTTTCTGTAATTATTACAGACGATTTATTCCCAATTTTGCAGAAGTTGCAAAAAGTCTAAATTCTCTTCTAAAAAAGAATCAACATTTCATTTGGTCAAACGAATGTGACACAGCTTTTAAAGATTTAAAACAAAATTTAATTAACCCACCAATCCTACAATACCCAAATTTCGACAAACCTTTCATACTCACCACTGACGCATCCGATTTCGCATTAGGCGCAGTACTCTCACAAGGTGAAATAGGTCAAGATTTGCCAATATCTTATGCAAGCAAAGCTCTACAAAAACATGACATAAATAAGCCGATTATAGAAAAAGAATTATTAGCTATCCATTGGGGTATAAACTTTTTCCGACCTTATCTTTACGGAAGAAAATTTATAGTTGTAACTGATCATAGGCCGTTAATATCTTTATTTTCGCATAAAAATCCATCTTCAAAATTAACAAGAATTAGAATAGACTTATCAGACTATGATTTTGAGATAATCTACAAACAAGGTTCAGCAAATACGAATGCCGATGCACTCTCAAGAATAAAGGTTGACAGTGACATCGTAAAATCCATGTTGGTAAATAACGATAATAATAAAAGCCAAAGTGATTGCGACTCCAAGGAGCGGATCATGGCAATAACAAGGGGTATGGCAAAAAACATTGCCAATAAAAATAATAACACTAAGGAGAACTACACAACTCACCGACGGAATTCGCATGGCCAGGCGTACCTTCATATGTGGGATTGTACATCCATAACTGACGTCAGAAATATGAAAAATTTAAAAATTGAAATAGCGAGTTGTAATAAGAGAAATAATATTAATATTGAAATAAATAAAAATGAAGTTATTGTGAGATGCAGCGATAATCCAGCGAAACACGTTTCGACCCTGGAGAAGCTCGTATCAGATTTAAAAAGGGTACCCATAAAAGAAATAGCGCTTAGTGAAGAAGATTTAATATTCACATATATTGAAAAAGAAAAATTAAAAGATATTTATAATAGGTTGCAACCATATGATAACCACTCGCCCATGAAAATACTTATATATAAACCCCCTAAAAGAATAATTAAAAATGAAAAATTGAACATTATAAAGGATTACCACAACACACCGCATGGAGGACATTTAGGCATACGAAAGACAGTAACAAAACTTAAACAAAAATACGTCTGGAAAAATATGAAACAAATGGTAAAGAAATTTGTAAACGCTTGTGAACTATGCACTAAAAATAAACAAACTAGACACATTAAAGAAAAAATGATAATAACATATACGCCTACAACTAGTTTTGAAACCATACAAATAGATACAGTAGGACCTCTTAGAATATCAAATGGATATAGATATATATTGACAATGCAATGTGAACTCACCAAATATGTTGTTGCACACCCTATTGAAAATAAAGAAGCAACAACCATAGCCAAAACATTAGTAGAAGAATTCATTTTAAAATACGGATGTTTTAAAATTCTTAAATCCGATAACGGAACCGAATTCAAAAATGAACTAATGAAAAATATATGCGAGATGTTAAAAATAAAACAAGTTCATTCATCACCTTATCACCATCAAAGCATAGGTTCTATAGAAAGAAATCATAGAGTTCTCAATGAATTTCTTTTAAATTTTACCGAAGACCATGAATGGAATATTTGGATTCCATATTACGCATTTTCATATAACACAACACCACATATAGACACTAATTATACACCATCGAATACACGAATTAATATATGGAAAACTATGTTATTTACCTAATGATGTAATAAATAATAATAAAAAAATATACGATTTAGAAAACTATGTAAATGAAATAAAAACTAGACTTAAGTACGCAATTACAAAAACTCATTCAATTATTGACAATGTGAAAAGTAAAAGAAAATTAGAATACGATAAAAATACAAATATTTCAGATTTTAAAATAGGAGACTTAGAATTTGTAAAACTAGAAAGTAAGAAAAAATTACAAAGCCCCTACCATGGACCATATAAAATAATTGAAACGAATAATGTAAACACAATAGTAGAGATAAAAGGAGAACACAAAAAACTCCACAATAATAGCCTTAAGAAATATAATATAGATGAATGAAATAAGTAAAATAATTAAGACACTAATATAAATATAAACTGCACTTTAACGACTACATAAGCACGCCACAGGTAAAGCACTTGCGACTACTACAATTTCAAATGTATCTTGAAAAATTATTCCCCAAATAATAAATTATTCTCCTGATAATTTTTCGCTTGAGGGTGAGGGTGTAGTGTTCCTATACTCATCACAAAACCTACCTCATCCCAACATACTTTACAAACAATAACAATGAAATTTAATGCATCAATCGAAGCCACGATGACGACGATGACGAAGCCACGATGACGACGACCGACGACTTACCATTCAACCCAAATATTAACAATGAAATTTGATGCAACAATCAACTGAAGCCACTATGACGAAGACTACGACCGATGACTATACAAACTGAAAACTGCTGACAAAATCATGTTAAGAAATGTAACTGAGTAGTCCAAAACAAAGTGCAATAAAAATAGATATAATAATAAAGTAGGTTATTATTAGAATTATAGATTGACAATAGGTCAATCGAAACAGTATTTAAGCGATACAAATTGGAAATAAAATTCAGATTCAATTTGGCATTCAAACTAAGTTGTTTCTCTTTTTGGCAGACTCATATGGCATTTCGTGCCCTGCCCGCCGTTTAGAAACCTGGCAGACTCTTATGGCATTCGTGCCCTGCTTTATATTAGACAAACCTTACATTAGCTTACACTTTAAGATATAGTATCTTTTTTATAGTGTAGCTTTATAAAGGTAAAAACAAAAATTAAACAGCTACTATAATTGAAAAAATTACATTAAATATGTTGTACTTTAGAATTAATTATACAATACTAAGATGAATCTTTAGTTGCTTTTTAATTAGAGTCGTGCTATTTATGCTTCTTATTTGTCGCGGCAATAAATTCCATAAACGTGTGGAGTTGACAAAAAACTGTCGTTCAGATGTGACACAAGTAAATCGTGGGATCAGTAGAAGACATGATCTATTTGAATTTAAAAATGTGATTTCTTTGTAGAGATTGAAGGGAGCTCATTAACATCGAGGGAAAAAAGCAGAGGGCCAAGAATAGATCCCTGAGGGACACCATTTGCAATTGGTAGGAAACTAGAAAGGACTTTGTTAAGTTCAACTGCTTGCATTCTTGTACTCAAGTAAGAGCCTATCAAGCTAACAGCACTGGGAGAAAAGTTGTATAAACTGGAAAGTTTTTTACAAAGTATAGAATGGTTGACCATATCAAAAGTCTTAGAAAAGTCGAGGAGTACTAAAAACGTTATATTTTCATGGTCGATAGCTTTCCTTATATCCTCAGAAACACTAATAATTGCAGTGATGCAACTATTTTTCTTTCGAAAACCGGATTGTTTTGAAGTTAATAAATTTTCTCGGCTAAGGTAGTTACTAATTTGCTTTTGAATAATTTTTTCAAATACCTTCGATAAAAATGGTAATATGGAAATTGGCCGAAATTCATCACCTCTCGATGTTTTTGGTACAGGTACAACTTTTGAAAATTTCCATTGACTAGGAAACTCACTAGTTAAAATAATGAAATTGAATATATGAGTGATATATGGTAAAAGCACCGGCAAAAGAATTTTCAGAAACGATGGGTGAATTCCATCAAGTCCAACGGAATTAAATTTAATTGAGAGGATATTTTCTACAATATCTTCAGGAGAAATTGTAGAAAAATTTAACGTTCTCATTCCTGAAAAAACTCTGTTATAATCAGTGGATGAATTGTCACTAGGAAGATCATAAGTTAAAACAGAGTTGGTTACAAATGTTTGATTCAGCATATTGATATCCACATCTGCAGTCGATTCACTTCGAGATTTACCAATCCCAATATTTTTAAGATTTTGCCATATTTGTTTGCAATTTTGGGAATCATTAAAACGGGTAGAAAATAAGTTGACTTTTGCATTACGAATAGCTAATACAGTTTTGTTACGTAGAGAACAAAATTGTTGATGAAAACTATCAATACGGAACCGTTTCCAGTGCTTATATGCCCAGTCGCGCTGTTGTATAAGAGTTTGAATTTCATGTGTGAACCAAGGTTTTGTGTGTGGAACACAGCTTTTGGTTTTTAATGCACATGCATTTCAAACAACCTACAAATATTTTCATTGAGAAATTCAACCTGTTCACTAGACGAAGACTTTGCCAATATAATGTCCCAATTTGTGCTACGTACTTCAGAGTTAAGTGAGGCATAGTTAATGTGCTTAAAATCTCTAAATTCAAAAGTATTAGCATGAATATCAACTTGAAAATCGAACGTTAGGAATATAAGGTCATGCTTTGAAAAGGCAGGTGCTGATAATTGGTCATAAATGACCACTTTACTTATGCTGCTAACAAGAAATAAATCTAACAGTGTAGGTTCAAAACCAGAAAAATGTGAAGGTACTAAAGTATTAACTACATGAATATTCAGAGAATCAAAATCATCAACCAATGTATTTTCTTGAAAAAGGTTACAGTTGAAATCACCGCACAGGACAATGTTTGGATATGAAACGGAAATTTGTTCTATAGAGGATATTAGTGGCGAAATACAAATGTACCTGTTTGGCCTGTATACAGTACCAAGAAGAAGCTTTTCAGTTCCATTGTACAACTCAACAAAAATAAATTCTATTTCACTATCATCAGCAGAGTAGTTCTTAAGTCTACATTGCACATCTTTCTTCACATATATTGCAACGCCCCCACCTCTACAACGTTTTCTTTCCACCCGAAAAAACCTTATATCCATTAAGGGAACATAAACTATTATTTTGCTCAACCGTTAGCCAAGTTTCGGATACACATATAACTTCAACCGCCGATTTTTCGAAAATGTTACGAAACTCATCAATTTTACACAGCAGACTTTGTGCATTTTTATGACACACACGAAGGCCAGCTTCTTGTCAACTTAAAACTCTTAACATGGTGCGTAAATTACAAGCAGTCATAATAAAAAGATATACAGATAAACTGAGAGCAGATTCGCAAAGAAAAATAATTAGCACAACAGTATTTTATCCGCACTGAATTCATTTTGTGCAGTGGCTAGTTGTTTGTTTACATCACTTTGGGAGCTTTTAAGTTCAGATAATTCTGCGCTAAGTGTCACAATGCTTGTTTTAGCACTCAAAAGAGAAGATTCAAGTTCGATCACTTTTAATTGAGTGTTCTCAATAGAATTTTGGAGTTCTTTACTTTGATTTGATATTTTATCCGAGATTCAATTTTCCGAGTCAATTATGTGTTTTGATAAGAGTTGTATTATATAGTCACATTGTTCCTTAAAGCGTTGGTTCATTGCGTTGCACTCTTCACTCGATTCGGCACTCATTATTTTTGTGGGGTGGAAGCGGGGGAGCCCGTTTTGGGAGTGCTGTTGCTTTTAATTTGGCGAGAGGAACCGGTGCGCTTATTTGAGTGAGACATATTTAATACAATATATTCAAATGAAATTGGAACAAAAAGAATTAAATTAAAATGTTGTTCTTTTCGTAAGAAATGAAAGCACTTTTAAGAAGCGAATCAAATGTTGAATACAAAAAACAAGAAGGTGAACAACTTTTTTGCAGAATAAAACAATTTATGGTTCGTAATTACACAAAGAAAAACTTAATTATGGAGACCAGACTCAAAAACGCGTCTACTCAGTAGCTGTCATGAGTGACAAAGTGACTTTGGACTCGGTATTCTGAATGGATGTACAAATGGTGACGCAAATGGAGAATTTACTTTCATAGGAAAACAGGGAAGTTCAACAATTGATCTGTGTCTTGTTGGTGGTGAATGGATTGCCATTACTAAGGATTTAAAGGTTGGTGATGCTTTTTTTTGGATCATGTTCCGGTCGAACTGAGTATAGAAATAAAAAGTGCAAATGAAAATACCAAATATACATCGATCGAAAATTCGAACGTCATGCGGTGGAAAACGAGGCTGGAAGACGTATACAAAACCAAAATGGATGCACTGTTGCACAATAAAATAATGAATTGCAGGGAAAGTTATGTGCCACTGTTAGAACTGCAAAATATTTTGAGAGAAGCGGCAAGCGTTATGAAGACAACATGCGTTTTTAAAAAAAAGTCAGATTGGTATGATCAGTCTTGTGAAAACCTTAGAAAAAAGGCATTTGCATTGCTTAATTTTTTTAGAAAATACAACATCGAATCAATGCGAAAAGAATATGTTAACACCACAAAAGAATTTAAAAAGCTGTGCAGGGAAAAAAAGAAAACGTACGAAGAAAACTTGGCAGAGTTTTGGAAACTAACCAGACAAATAAACGGCAACGAAGGAGAAAATAAAGCTATGAGTATATCACTGGAGGACTTGAGAATTCATTTTTCAGGATTGCTGAATATTTCGTCAGAACAATGGTTGTGGAGTTATGCTGCACCACACACTGAAAGTGATATCCTTGATGCGCAGATAACAACTTCTCAAGTAGCACACTGGTGTATATTTTGGTGTAAATTCAAGAATTTTGGTGCAAAACTGAGAAAATTGAAAAAACATTTAATATTTTGGTGTATTTTTCAAAATATGCCGGTAATCAAAATACACCATTGCCTTTTCTGTGCAGAATTTCATCATTTTTTTTTAAATTCGGTGTACAAAATAAACTGATTCTTAGATGTTTTTATAATACACCATTAATGGTGCATAAAATTATTCGATTCTGAAACAAACCTAAGTTGTATATATTTAGTAGATAAAATACACTATCTGAAATGGGCAGTTGTATTTTGGTGTAAGACTTAAACCCCGTGGAAATTAAATACACTTAACTATATGGTGTGAAAAATAAATATGAAAACATTATTGAACTTATTCAGTCGCCATTGGATTGTTAACGTGCACACACTACAATTATTGATAATTAACAAAAATGAGTAGCTCAAAATTTAATAATTATTTGAAGTGTTACGTAGGAAAAAAAACTTTTTAAAAAAATTGAGTAAAACTGTGAAATCAGTTAACAACTTAAATTTGATGAATGATTATGTGGAAGAATTTATAGTTCTGTATGGAAGCGAGTCTATCAGCTCAAATGTCCATAATTTGATACATGTTCATGATGACGTTATGAAATTTGGATCGTTGCGTAATATTTCTGCATATTCATTTGAGAGTACGCTGTAATGGTTAAAATGCCTTCTTAAGAATGGATCCAGGACCCTTAAGCCAAGTGGCCAAACGTATTATTGAAATGAATAAGTTGAATTCTGGGCTTTCAAAACCAGCCGCATATCCCATTTTAAGCAAAAAATTTAATGAAAACTCGCAAATGAATGGGAGAGTCAAATTTTCAACATTCATGTTATCAAATGTCGAAAAAATAAGTGGTTTTTGACCAAAAATTGTGAGATCATTTAAATGATACATGCTACAACAAATGGTACCACAATTAAGATACATGGAAGGAATATTCGGCGATTCGACAATTTTAATACGGCTCCATTCTCATCTCGTCATTTAAATATTTATTCTGCTGACATTGAGCTTGAGATCCTGAAAGAATATCCTGCTGAGCATATCAAATGCAAACTTATTTGTTTACATCCATATGATATAGGATGTGGACAAAATAAACAATTCTTTAACGCTTAAAAAGGCGTCTTTTTCCCTTTAATTCACACATTATAATGTTTTATAAATTTAGTTTACATTTAGCTATATTTTTTTCACTGAAAAACAAAATTATTTGAAATATAATACATATATATTGTAAAGAAAGATCATCTCGTGCATTGTTTATTTTTTACAGAGAGTTTGGTGTACCTTAAACACTCATTAGTTTGGTATAGACTATGCACAAACAAAAACACCACACATAACGATGGGTGTAATTAATACACTATTTTGGTAGAATATACTTGAATGAATACACCACACAGAGAATAGGTGTACTTAATACTCATTTTTGGTGAAATATGCACCAGTGGATACAGAATGGGTCTAATAAATACACTATTTTGGTAGAATTTGCACCATTCCATACACCAAACATAGAATTGAAATATATCGTCTCATAATATTCAGTCAATTGTCGTGTCAACATCAAATTAAGCAAATAATTTTTTTAATAAAAACATGGCTAACGAAACGAACATATTCGGGAAGTTTATTTGTGTGGTTTGCGAGGAAAAGGATAAACCACAATTTGTGGAGGCCGTACCATTAAATTCGTACAAGGAAAACTATATTTACTGGCCGAGATCTAAAAAAAATCAGAAAAAGCAATGCCAATTAGATTTTCCGGCAAATTTCAGGTACCTATCGACGGTGAAAACGTCGTTATTGGACAGCAAGTAGATAAAAGCATTTAAGAAATTAAAAAAAAATTATAAATGCAACTACATAATTATGTACCTTAATATAAATAAATATTTTTCTACTTCGTATGTACCTTAATATTAATAAATATTTTAACTTCTTATGAACAAATTTTGTTTTCGTTTTGAATAAACTTAAAGACATTTCCTACACCATTTAGAATGTATTAAACAAAGCGAAAAATATTCCTGTATATATTTTGCACAATGGTGCATTTTTTTCATTTCTCCTTTGACTTGGTGCATTTTTTATACCATTTTCTCAAATTGAAACAAATCAGTGAATATTTTGCACAGTTTTCAGCAAAATAAATGTACCGAAAATAGAAGATGGCATATAATTGTCTCAAACGGTGTGTTTTGTTCTTCTTTTTCTAAATTAGTGCATTTTATTTTCTAGATTCAGGAATCAGTGTATTTTTTACACGGCAGCCATATTTTTCAAGAAATATTTAGGTAAACATGAGATTCCACTGGCCGCCATCTTTAAAATGAAGACTATGATTAATTATTTTATTATATATTTCGAATGAATTTGTCCACTTTTTTGTTATTTTCGACTCTTTTTTAACAGCACGTATTTAAAAAAAAAATAAGAACAACCAAAAAACTATGAATTTTGAAAAATGAATTTTCGCGAATCGATTTAGAAATCTTTAATTAAGTAAAATTATTAAGGCGCTCGATTTTTAGATGGGGTAGGACCGAAAATCAGTCGACAGAATGTACTTCGTTATGAAATTAGACACTCAAATTCATATTAATTTTATTGCGCACATATTATGTATTAGAATCATAGTAAGATCAGAATTCTTTTATATACATTTTCCATCAGGAAATAAACCATGGTGTAAGTTTTAATTCATCAAACTAGTTTCCGATTAAAGAAATAAACTTCGGTGTATATTTTGTTTCAAAATGAATTCTGAGTTTTGGATTTTTTACACTAATGGTATATTTTATCCATCAAATCATGTGTATTTTTAACACTCTTGGGAAAGATTTTCCACCAAAAAGTGGTGTAAATTGTATACCATTGGGGTGTAAGAATTGAGCTTATTTTTAGAACATAATATACACCTCTGGAGTATTATTTATTCTAGTTACCAGAACAATTTGTATACCACTAGCACAATTTAAATACCAAAAAACGGTAAACTTTTTGTACAGCCGGTGTAAATTTTAAACGGAAACGCGGTATAATATACACTGAATCGAAATTTAATGTTAAAAAATTGCACCAAAAAGTGGTGTATTTTTTATATTCAAAATGTATATCACGAAAGTGTAAAATATACCCCAAATATTTTGGTGTATTTTGGAATTTTGTGCTACTTGAGTTTGGCACAGATGGAATTCCTTCAGAGTTTTTAAATATTCTTCAACCGAATTTAAGCAAAATCTCGCACAAGCACTAAACACTATCTTCAATTTTGGTATGCAGCCCGATTTCTTTGATGAAGCTATTCAAAGAAGGTGATCCAAATGACCCTACGAACTACAGGGGAATATCATTCCTTAATGCCTCTTTGAATTTTTCTGAACAAAAGGCTTTGTAACTGGGTTGATAAAAACAAGAAGCTCAGTGAGTACCAGTCAGGATTTCGGAAAGGATATTCTACAACCGATAACATTTTCATGCTTGGATGTCTAGTACGAGGCAAACTAAATCGAAATGCAAAACTTTACACCTTCTTTGTTGACTTCAAGGCTGCGTTTGATACAGTTGACAGAAAAACCATGTTCTATAAACTTTATAACTTAGGTGTATCATCGAAGTTTATTAAAGCACTGCAAAAACTTTACAATCAAACGACGGCTAGCGTTCAGAATGGATGTGGTAAATCAAAAGAAATTCTGATAAATCGAGGACTGCGTCAAGGCTGTAATCTAAGTCCATTGTTATTTGCACTTTTTCTTGATGACATTGTTGATTGGCTTCCTTGTGGAGTAGAATTTGAACATCGCAAAATAAAAGTTATAATGCACGCCGATGACATTGTTATTTTGGCGAAGTCTTCAGCGTCCCTCCAACTGATGATAAATAGGCTGTGCGATTACTGTAAAAAATGGGGACTGGAAGCAAATGCAGCGAAGTCGAAGATAATGGTTTTTCAAACCGGCGCAGGTCGAATCGCAAAAGGAGACAACTGGAAATATGATGGAGTTGGATTAGAAGTAGTTAAGGAATATGTCTACCTAGGAATAACGCTTACGGTTAATTTAAATATGGACAAACACCTCAGTCAAAGCTGATGTTGCTAGAACAGCTATTTGCTGCAACTGGAACAAAATTTTCAATAATAAATACATTTCAATAAATGCAAAATACGAGGTTTTTAACGCAACAGCAAAAGCAGTTCTTTTTTATGGAGCACAGATTAGGGGTTTTCGGAAATACGAAATTGTGGAAAATTTGCTCCTTCCTCAGAAAAATATTTCATCTTCCTATTAGCACACCCAAGTACATGTATCATTTGGAAACTGGGCTTGCGACACTCTTTGTATCCACACTGAAGCTGAGTGCCGACTATTTTGTACAGTTGATTAACATGGACCAAAACCGATTGCCAAATATAATGTCGCGAAGCGCCATACGCCGAAAAACTGGATTCTACAAAGATTGGATAGATCTTGCTGCAAATTGTGGTATTATTTTGGAGTTGGATGCATCTAACGGTATTCAGGCGAGAAAAGTACTCTACGAGGTTATCCAATCCATTGATGAAAACCAGAGATACGAATTTATAGAGAAGGCGAGATCATCTACGGAAAGGAACATTTATGCAAAGCTGAATTATAATCTAAATGAACAAAATTACTTCAATCAGGATTTTTCAAGGAAAAACATTAGTGCTATTTTTAAGCTGAGAGGTGAACTTCTTGCACTAAATTGTATGCCGCACAGAAACGATTTAGCTACTATTTGCACCTTATTCAATTTGGGGGTGGATGAAAACATTAACCATTTCATCGTAGTATGTCCAATATTGAAAGACCTAAGGAGACTCTTCTTCGGAAAAAGTTTTCTCAACGAGATTGAAGTAATAAGTTACCTTAATGGAAAAGATTGGTTGCCGATCCAAAAGTATACTACCGAAGCGATGTCCTATAGAAGAAGAATCATCGATGAAAACTTGTTGCAATATTTTTAACTTTAATATAAAAATCGAAACTTTAAACACCGCGGCACTTTGAATTTTTCGAATCCACAAATAAATAAATTAGTAAACAACAATTCAATTTAATCAAAATGAGCACCGGCACCGCGTAAGATAATTTCGTTTATGATTATGAACAGTCAACACTCAAAACAAAAGTAGAGTAAAGAGAACGAACGATAGATTATGTGCTGTTTTCCAACTAGCTAAAGTGGGTGGGTGGGTCGATGTAAAAAAAATAAGTATACACAAAAAGACAAAATCTGTTTCGCCAACAGGTAAATAAAGGGGTAATCGATTGAAATCGATTCAACGTTGTTAAAAAAAAAATGATATTAACCGAATATTTAATGACTACGTACCTCGTCGTACGTTTCTGCTCAAATTTTAAAGGCGCCAGGAAACTTTTATAAAAAAACTTGCCTTAAACTAAATACTGAAACTTATCTTCAAAACAATATAAAGAATAGTTTATTTTCCCGAATGGGGATTTAAAATGTTTATTAAAAATTAAACTGCCTGGGAAAACCTTTCTAGTTATAGGTGAAAAACGAAGATCTTTTCGTTAAACAAAAAAAGTATACAATGTATATAATGGCAAAAGGCCAAATTTAAAAAGAATGAAAATTATGAAACTTTAATGAAATTAAATTAAATAACAATTGTGTTACAAAGACACAAACTGAAAACGACTTTGCGTATAATTCCCGAACAGACAACGGATAATTAAAAAGGTTGCGAGTCCCGCAATATCGGGATAAACATGAAACCGAAACGAAGGCCTAACAGATAACCACTTTTGCCAATATTGGCCACAAAATACACAAACAAATAAAACCAAACAACCAATGAAATTAAGTACTTATCTGTCCTTCGCAAGGGTAGTCACCTTGTTGTGGTGCGAAGGCTTAAGTTTCAAAGATTCATCTGATCTGTGAATCTGGGGAAACCTGGATCTACAGTGATTTTGATGAGTAACGAACCAAGAACTGCCCACCCCTTAATCCAGGGTGTTACGTCACCGTGCCTATTGGATGGTTTGCGGCCAAGGGGTATACCGGCTGTATTCTAACGGTACCTCTTCGAAACCGGGTCAAATCGAAGAGTAATCTGACCTTATCTGTGTACAGGGGGTGATAGGCAGACGGAATTTTCCTTCCCCCATACTCGTGGGAACAAAAATGAATAACAAACAAAAAAACAAAACAAAAACAAAAGGGGACGACGTGCAAGAATCGGGCACGAAGTTCTTAACGGAAGCCGATTCAATCAACGACGACAACATGACAGAAGAAGAGGAGAGCTTCCTTCTCGAATCTTCTTCAGCCCTTAAGGCTACTTCCGACGGCAGCATTGGAGAAAGTGTCATGGATCTAGGAAATTTATTCCTAGGTGACAATGACACTGTCTCCCTTGCTGGCTCGTCCATTTCAACATCGTCAGTAGCCTCTAACCGAAGCAGAATTAAGAGCTACAAGAAGACGATTAGGGCTTTGGAAGGGAAAAAGTGGGAGAGTCTTAGTGATAGGGAACAACTTAGGCTTCAAGTTGCTCGTGCCAACCTACGGAGTCGTGATCCTTCGGGCAACACTTATTTAATGATAGTCACAAGCAAGAGCGGAAATGTGGAGTCGTCCGAGTCTGTGACAGGCTTAAGCCCGTCGGGACTAAAGACGAACACACACGAAGCTCACATGAACCCGAACTTAAAGAGTGTAATGGGTCCACCCAAATCTGTGACAGGTATAGGCCCGTCGGGACTGAAAGTGGTACCAGTGCACTCAAAGCCAGCAACAACAAAGAGAAAGATGGGGACACCTAGTTCTGTGACAGGCCCAAGCCCGTCGGTATCACACAGGTACCCGTCTGCCTCTGCACTTAAAGGGAAAAAGTTAGGCAGTGTGGAGAAGTTGTTGGACTCATCAAAGTCTGTGACAGGCATAAGTCCTTCGGGACCGGTAGTGGGTTCATCGGCTTGTCTGGCTAGTGTAGGCGGTGATGGGAAACTATCGAACAAATCTGGAACTGTGACAGGCACAAGCCCGTCGGGACCTACGACGAGTTAGTTAGTTTTTTTTAGTTTAGAGAAACTTTATTTGAAATATAAATTTGAAATTTTAACAATAATTTGATAGTCTTAAGTTTAATATGGTTTGGCCAGTGGCCGTCTACCATATTGACAATTTTTTAAAGCTTAATAATATAATGAACTTATTTGTTTATTTAAAAGTCTCCTTCGCGTATACGTTGTCTATATAAAAGTGCGGTTGACGTATATTTATACAATATTTCCCAGCCTAATTTACCATTCAGCACTTCCAAAGTGTCGTCCCATGCCATCGAAGTAACTTCAAAGTACCTCACACGAAACTCACTCAAAGTAGGACATATGGCAATAAAGTGATATACATCCTCCCTTTATCGACCTGATAAAGCAACAACAAAGATTCGAATAGTATTTGACGCCTCGTCTCATTTACCAGGTAAATTTTCATTAAATGAATGTTTATGGACAGGTTCGAACTTACTTCCAGATATATTGCAAATCTTGTTGAACTTCCGTGTCGGGCAGATTGGGTTAGTTGCAGATGTCGAAAAGGCGTTTCTGCAAATTATCTTAGCCGAAAAAGATAGAAACAGTCATCGTTTTATCTGGTTTCCAAAAAAACGGAGATTTGAGCTTAGATTATTCATCCGAAACAGAATATCGTATGACACGAGTCACTTTTGGGATTTCCTCCAGCCCATTTTTGTTGTCTGCTACCATTGCTCTTCACATTTGCACGCAAGCAAAAGAATTTCCAGAATCATGTGAATTGTTGAGCAAATCGTTCTACATGGACGATCTGGTTACTAGTGTCAGCTGTCAGGCGGATGCGGAGAAGTTTTATGAAGAATCAACTGAAGTTTTTAAGCGTGCTTCTATGAACTTGAGACCATGGCGTTGTAATAATTCAGAAATACAGAATTCTATTGAAGTGACCCAAGATATGGTTCATTCCGTTTTAGGAATTTTATGGAATATGATCAGCGATGAATTGATGTTTAAGTTCGATTTGGAGTCCCTGAAATCGATGGAATTGCCTTCCAAGCGCAATTTATTGAAAGTCATTGCGCGAGTGTTCGATCCATTTGGATTTTTAAGCCCAATTTTAATAAAATTTAAAATCTTGTTTCAGACGTTGTGGCGCAAACATGTTGAATGGGACGAGCCGTTAGACGCAGAGACTAGCCAAAAATATATCGCTTTTTCTGAGGACTTAAAGCAAATTCCAGAAATTTCAATGCCAAGGTGGCTTGGAATTAATGCAGAATCAACTTGTGTTGAAATTCATGTATTTGCCGATGCTAGCCAACAGGCCTTTGGAGCTGTTGCATTTTTGAGAATCCAGACGACTCATCAGCGATGTTAAGTTTGTGTGCGCCAAGGCTCATGTTGCGCCACTGAAAGGAACAAAAACGGATCATCTCACATTGCCAAAGTTAGAACTCACCGCTGCATTGATTGCTGCCAGACTATGCTCTTATTTGAAGAAGTAACAATTTCCTTTTCGACGGTTTTATTTGTGGACGGACTCACAGATCACACTTCATTGGATATAAGGGGATGCCCGAAAGTGGAAGCCGTACGTGTTCAACCGTGTAAAGAAAATACATGAGCTAACAGATGTGAACGACTGGCATCATTGTTCCGGAAAGGAAAATCCAGCAGATCTGCTAACTAGAGGGATTTCGGCAGAAAAATTATCATCATCGTTGCTTTGGAGGGAAGGTCCATCTTGGTTGAAAGAAGAAAAGTGTAATTGGCCAATGGAAAATGTGTCGCATGCTGAGGATTCTGTTGCATTGTTGCTGCCTGTGTTTCAGAAGGAAGTTGTTGCTGCTCCAGAAAAGTATTTAGAACCACTGTTGCTGTATGAACAAATTGGTGACTGGAAGAAGCTGCTTAGAATTACAACCTATATTTATCGAGGTGTCAATGTGCTACTTAATGAATGGTACCCCAGTTGGGCTCAAAAAAGGGACAGGAAAATTCAAACATCAAGATTTTTGCAAGCAGTTAAGTTATTTTCAAATGATTTATTTTCCTAATGAAATTTTATCTTTGCAGGGTGGAAAAACTATTCCTCGATCTTCTACCCTCCTAACGCTTAATCCAGTTTTAGATGATCAAGGTTTGCTTCGTGTGGGAAGTAGGTTAACGCAACTGAACGAGCCACTCGATTTCATTAGTCCAGTCATTCTGCCCCGAGGCTCTTATTTGAGCAAATTGATCGTTACTTACTTTCATGGATTATCTTTGCACTGCGGAGTGAACACCGTATTAGCTCGTCTGCGTGAACAATTCTGGTTACCAGCCGCCCGACAGTTTTTTTTACACTATCAGATCTTATTCAAATGGAGCTTAAAGCAAGCATCAGCAGATGAAAGAAGAATTGCCAACACATATAATGTGTCCCACTGGCTCATCACTTAGTGCAGGTGTTAGTTGTTAGTAAGCACAATGCAACAAAAACAAAAACACATGCACATAAAAATATGAAAACATATAAAGTCAAAATTAAAACAAAATGACACAGAAACATTTAGGATCGTGGAGCACTGGTTCTGAAAATAGTTTTTAAATTACTTTTATTTAAATTAAAATCAAACACACCCCCATTCAAGTTATATAACTTACTAATCCGCGTGAGAGGCTCATGCATGCCATAATTGGTTCTGTGATGTTCAATATTAAAAAGCTCAGAACTTCGAAGATGGTACGACCGTCCGCGGTAGTTAAAACCAATAAAGGCTAATAGGTCCGACGAATCAATTTGTCCAGAGATAAGTTGATGTAGAAAAATTAAGTCATTGTTTACTCTACGTTGATATAAAGATTACAGTTAATTAAAAAAGCTATCGCATCATGCACAATTTGCCGCAGACTCAGAGGAAAGGCCGCATCTCAGCTTTTTGCCCTTCTACCGCGGGATCGTCTTCAAGCATCAAGACCTTTCGAGACCGTCGGTGTGGTCTTCGCCGGGCCTCTTTACACAAGTTCTAATGACAATAAAAGTAAAGTCTACATAATGATATTTACGTGTGCCGTCATCCGTGCAGTGCATCTGGAGCTTGTTCTCAACTTGACGACGGAATGCTGTCTCTTAGCAATACGTCGATTTATAGCCAGGCGGGGCACACCACTTACTATATATTCAGATAACGCGAAGACTTTTAAAAAAGCTGCAACCGAGGTAAAGAGCTTAGGTGAAATTTTCAACAGCGAGATTTTCTTCGGTTTTCTAAGTAACCGTGGAATTAATTGGAAATTTAGCGTCGAAAGAGCACCATGGTGGGGTGGATTTCGGGAGAGGTTGGTCAAAAGTGTGAAAGACGTTCTTAAAGTCACAATTTGGAAGACAAAAATTAACAATGAAGAACTTTATACTCTCCTTACGGAAGCTGAACAAATTATCAATATGAGACCACTTACGTACGTGAGCAACGACCCAATGGACTTGGCTCCTTTAACACCTGAGCGTTTTCTTATCAATTGCTGCAAGGTAACTGATAACGAGAACGAAAGCCAAATAATTTCTTCGGATCTTCGAAGCAAATGGAAATCAAGATTGCAGTACACATCCTTTCTATGGAAGAGATGGAAATCTGAATATCTCAAGCTTTTACGTTCAGCTCATCATCCCATGCATATTTTTTCGAAAGACATCCAACCTGGTGACGTGGTGTTGGTGTACGATGCCAGCACTCCCCGTATCCACTGGAAGCTAGCGGTGGTTGAGGTTTGCTACCCTGGAAGAGATAACAAAATACGATCATGTGAAGTTCGTTTTGCTGACGGCAAGAGGTTCCGTCGTGCTATTCAACTGTTATATCCGCTGGAAATTCATGAGCAGGCCCGCCCGGAGGATGTTGAAAATTAACTACACCCTGTTTTCTTTTCATATTGGCTTTTATTCTTTTCTTACTTTGCATACATTCATACTTAAAAATACAATTGAACTTTACATACTCATATATATTCGAACATTCATACTCTGTTAATTCTGATCATTTGGTACATATATACTTTGTTTATTTCATGCAAATACTTTATTGCATACTTTATTAAATAAAATCAGTTGTCACGAAATCTTAGACCCGAATTGATCGGTTGTTTTATTTTCGAACAAGGCGGAAGACAGTCTATTTTTTCAGTTTAACTTTTTCTCCCACGGGTTATTTTTGACAGTCGTCCCAAAAAAAGCAGCGGCTGATGGACAAAAAAGATGGAGAGTCGTGGTTGATTTTCGAAAACTAAACGAAGTATCTCTAAAAGATGTTTTTGCTCTGCCAAGAATAGAAGATATTCTTGACCAGCTAGGAAATTGTCGATATTTCAGAACGCTTGATTTGGCCAATGGATACCACCAAGTCCTAAAAGACAAAATGGACCGTCAAGAAACAGCGTTCAGCACAGGTCTAGGTCATTATGAATTTAACCGGATGCCTTTCGGACTTTCGGGAGCACCAGCCACATTTCAAAGAATAATGAGCCACATTTTGACGGGACTCCATGGTATCGACTATTTTGTGTACCTCGATTACATAGTCATCTATTCGAAGAACTTGAAAGAACATAGCCAAAAATTGCTCAATGTTTTTGATAAACTTAGAACTAACCGCTTAAAACTGAACACTGATAAATGTAAATTTCTGTGCAGAGAAGTAGTATACCTGGGTCATATTTGTTCTGAAGACGGGGCCCGCCCCGATCCATCTAAGACTAGTTGCGTGACAAATTTCCCATCTCCCAAAAATACCAAAGAAGTTCAGTCCTTTTTAGGGTTTGTAAGTTATTACCGTACCTTCGCAGAGGTAGTCACCTTGTTGTGGTGCGAAGGCTTAAGTTTCAAAGATTCATCTGATCTGTGAATCTGGGGAAACCTGTATCTACAGTGATTTTGATGAGTAACGAACCAAGAACTGCCCACCCCTTAATCCAGGGTGTTACGTCACCGTGCCTATTGGATGGTTTGCAGCCAAGGGGTATACCGGCTGTATTCTAACGGTACCTCTTCGAAACCGGGTCAAATCGAAGAGTAACCTGACCTTATCTGTGTACAGGGGGTGATACGCAGACGGACTTTTCCTTCCCCCATACTCGTGGGAACAAAAATGAACAACAAACAAAAAAACAAAACAAAAACAAAAGGGGACGACGTGTAAGATTCGGGCACGAAGTTCTTAACGGAAACCGATTCAATCAACGACGACAACATGACAGAAGAAGAGGAGAGCTTCCTTCTCGAATCTTCTTCAGCCCTTGAGGCTACTTCCGACGGCAGCATTGGAGAAAGTGTCATGGATCTAGGAAATTTATTCCTAGGTGACAATGACACTGTCTCCCTTGCTGGCTCGTCCATTTCAACATCGTCAGTAGCCTCTAACCGAAGCAGAATTAAGAGCTACAAGAAGACGATTAGGGCTTTGGAAGGAAAAAAGTGGGAGAGTCTTAGTGATAGGGAACAACTTAGGCTTCAAGTTGCTCGTGCCTACCTACGGAGTCGTGATCCTTCGGGCAACACTAATTTAATGATAGTCACAAGCAAGAGCGGAAATGTGGAGTCGTCCGAGTCTGTGACAGGCTTAAGCCCGTCGGGACTAAAGACGAACACACACGAAGCTCACATGAACCCGAACTTAAAGAGTGTAATGGGTCCACCCAAATCTGTGACAGGTATAGGCCCGTCGGGACTGAAAGTCGTACCAGTGCATTCAAAGCCAGCAACAACAAAGAGAAAGATGGGGGCACCTAGTTCTGTGACAGGCCCAAGTCCGTCGGGATCACACAGGTGCCCGTCTGCCTCTGCAATTGAAGGGAAAAAGTTAGGCAGTGTGGAGAAGTTGGTGGACTCATCAAAGTCTGTGACAGGCATAAGTCCGTCGGGACCGGTAGTGGGTTCATCGGCTTGTCTGGCTAGTGTAGGCGGTGATGGGGAACTGTCGAACAAATCCGGAACTGTGACAGGCACAAGCCCGTCGGGACCTACGACGAGTTAGTTAGTTTTTTTAGTTTAGAGAAACTTTATTTGAAATATAAATTTTAAATTTTAACAATAATTTGATAGTCTTAAGTTTAATATGGTTTGGCCAGTGGCCGTCTACCAGATTGACAATTTGTTAAAGCTTAATAATATAATGAACTTATTTGTTTATTTAAAAGTTTCCTTCGCGTATACGTTGTCTATATAAAAATGCGGTTGACGTATATTAATATAATATTTCCCAGCCTAATTTACCATTCAGCCTTTCCAAACTGTCGTCCCATGCCATCGAAGTAACTCCAAAGTACCTCACACGAAACTCACTCAAAGTAGGACATATGGCAATAAAGTGATATACATCCTCCCTTTCCTTGAGGTTGCATAGGTCACATTTTATCGGCAGATCGGGTCGATGTGGAATGTAGTTTAAATTTAAAAGTTCGCCTCTAACTTTAAATATTACATTTATCATACTTATGGGGCAGCGGTTGAGCAAGTATGTTTGTTCTCGAAGATCCAAATTGAGTTGACTGTATATCATTCTATATTGAGAAGATTGTGCTTCTTGTTTAAAATTTTCATATTCGAAGTGGCTTACTTTCTCTAAGACTAAATTGAATTTCTCTCTCAAATCAGGAATGCTTATATCAGCTGAAAACTGTATGCTTTCGCCTAAACCAAGAGCTAGCTCCTCCCATCTCTCGACTAATTTCCCCCTTCTTGACAAAATTTTCTTAAGCACTTGCTTCGGAAGTCTTATTTCATCCATTTACATCACTTTCATAACGTAATCAAAATGCAGCTTTAGGGTCCTTAAAAATAATGGTGGCTCAGTTGTCTCCAAATGCAACATATAGTTTGGCGTGCAAAGTGGCAGCCGAAAAATGCGCTTTAGAAAATATCTGAGGAACCTTTCCACCTCCTCGTATTGGCAAAATCCCCAAACTTGAGCACCATAAAGCATTATAGAAGCTGCAGTCGCGTGAAAAATTTTAAGCTTTAAGCTATGTTCAATGTATTTGTTGTCGATACAACTTGCCCACACTGAAGAGACAGCTCTTTTCGCTTCCGACAGCTTGGATTCGAAATGTTTACTCATATTGAGATTTGATGTAACTATTACGCCTAGGTATTTGTATTCTCGAACAATTGCAACATATTCTTCCTTATACTTCCACTTTTCGTTGTTTGCATACATGCCGCCTCCATCTATAAATATCATCATTTTAGACTTCTGTAAATTAACAGTCAGGTTCCACTTTTCGCAGTATCTCTCCAGTCGATTAATCATTCGCTGCATTCCTTCTACCGATTCTGATAGGAAAACAATATCATCTGCGAATATAAGGCCAGGTATCCGGTTATTTCCAAAATGGATTCCTTCTCCTATCTCCTCCACTATGTCATTGATGAACAGAATGAATAGTAATGTGCTCAAGACACAACCTTGCTTCACTCCCATTTGAGTTGAAAATTCTTCAGATATTGTCTCCCCATCCCATACATAGGCAACGTTATTGTCATACAACGCTTTCAGTAAGGCAACAATTTTACCTGATATACCCAATTTATAGAGCTTATAGAAAAGAGCTTCTCGGGCGATCGAATCAAACGCGGCTCGAAAATCAACGAAAAAGCCGTAAAGTTTCTTTTTTCTTCTTTTAAAGCTCTCCGCAATGTTTAAAAGACTAAATATTTGGTCAATAGTAGAATAGTTTCTTCTAAATCCTGCCTGAAATTCATTAAGAATTTTCTTCTCTTCGATCCAATTCGTTAACCTTTTAAAAATCAAGGTGCTAAAAAGTTTCACGGCCGAATTCAAAAAGGAAATGCCCCGATAATTCTCCGGTACGTCATAGGAGCCTTTTTTGTGTAGGGGGAATATTATTGATCTTCTAAAACTTTCTGGGACGTCTGCACTCTCGAAAATTCTATTGAACTCCTCTGTCAATACGTACAAAAATTCCGTTGAACAATTTATAAAAAAACTCTACTGGGACACGATCATCTCCCGGAGCCTTTCCAATTTTGGATTTTTCAATCACATTTTTAATTTCATCAATAGAAAATGATGCATCCAGTATCTCATCTTTAAAGTATGGCGCTGCGTACTGTGGAAGTGGTGAAAATTGTGGTGCGTTGAGCAGTTTCCTAAAATAAACACGTAGTTCTGACGCGCTCAGTG
The DNA here is from genome assembly GCA_951217065.1 of Baccha elongata. Classification (NCBI taxonomy): domain Eukaryota; kingdom Metazoa; phylum Arthropoda; class Insecta; order Diptera; family Syrphidae; genus Baccha; species Baccha elongata. The sequence continues at coordinate 569,554 of CATNUY010000075.1, forward strand.
ATGTGGAAATGGAATTGGTTCTCCCGTTGATTAATTTGGCGGCTTTCCAAAATTCTGCCGAAGATCTAGATGCATTCAGGACATTTATGTTTCTTTGATCCAGACACTGTCTCTTCTCATAACGAAGTTGTTTAAATTTTTTATTGGCATCTGTGTACATAATTTTGAAAAAAGAAGTGTTATATTTCCTCAACAGCTTTAAGAATGAGAACGATTTCTCTCTAGCTTTTTGACAATCCTCGTCAAACCATCTTTGCTTAAAAGTATCGGTATACGTATATACGGTACGACGAGTTCCACAGGAAACTTGATCCCAAAAGTAGATTCACGGGAAGACGGGGACGAGACTATAGGCAGTGTCTGTACAGTACTCTCCTTGCAGAGGGAAACCAAACAGGAGGTACTGCTCAGGCTGACATTCAAACAACATCGCTGAAGTACGGCCCAAATAGAGTACGTAACGCCAGAAGAACGCTCCAACGCCTCAAGGGTATAGAACCCAGCTCCTTAACGTAAAGACAACAATTATCATTAGCTAGAGCTAGAGAAACCCTAGATAATGTGCCGTCCTGCAGTAGGGAACCCGCAAGGAAGCTTGGAGGGAGAGGGAATGGCAAAGCTCAACCCTCTCTTTTGGCATCAACAAATGCCGCCGGTGTAGTAATTACGGGACCGAAGCCAGTTGCGGTTTGTGTAAAAAGAGGTAGGCATGACGACACATTCTCTCCTCCACCAAAACAAAACAAAAAACCAAGAACTGTATCCAATGTGGTCAGAGACAGTCACTGGGTCGCAGTTGTTGACTTTGGTAATCCAGAACGGAGGCTGTCAGATGACCAATGGAGATTGATTGAAGTCAGAATCCTGGATGGGGTGAATGACTCGTACAAAGTGGCTGGGCATATCCCGCACTTTGGACAGCTTACATCTCTGAAAGGATTCAAAGTGATGGAATGTGAGGACGCGGAAACCCTCAAATGGTAGAAGAAGTTCATCGCCAATACGGAAGCACTATGGCCAAAAGCCAACCTGCGTCTTTGCGATACGAAAGAACTACTAGAATTCGCCAAACCTAAGGGTCGTCTATTCCTTCCCGGCCCTTATCTGCCGAAAGAAAGAGTGCAACTCAACATCCAAAACCTCAACCCGGAACTTTTAAGTAAGGACTGGCAGGTGGAGGAAATGGGGCCGTACAATGATAAAGGCATGGAGATTGTGGTGAGACTCAGTCACAAATCCATGCCACTACTGCGCAAATGTGGCTACAAAATACGCGTCGGCATTACCAGATGCAAGATAAGACCATTTGTGACGGTATACAAGAAGAAAAGTGGGGAAACGACTAGCCAGCATGAAGATACGCCAAATTAATCTTCATCACAGCAAAGCCGCTAGCGCCAACCTAGTACAAGCTATGACAAGCGGCAATATTGATCTAGCTCTGGTGCAAGAACCTTGGGTAGTTCGAGGTCAAATACGAGGGCTTAGATCGAAAGACCTGGTAACGTATGCCTTTCCACAGAACAATGAATGTACAGTTCGAACTTGCATTGTAGCTAAAAGTCAGGTTAACCTATTTCTTATATCCACCCACAGCAATATTGACCAGACCGCTGTAAAATGCGAAAGACAGAATGGCTATCCAATCGTCTTCGCATCAATTTACATGCCACATGGGACGGACGATCCCCCCAACGAAATGACGAAGGAGCTTGTCAAAAAATCTCGAGATGATAGATGGGACCTTATCCTCGGATGTGATGCTAACTCCCATCATGTACAATGGGGTAGTACAAATACCAACCCACGAGGTGAGTCAATTCTTGAATTTATTATAGAACATAATTTAGTTATAGGAAACATAGGCAACGAACCAACATTCGTTGCTAGAATAAGAAGGGAAGTGCTAGACATAACCCTTATTAACAACTCTAACTCTTTTTCGTTAAGTGGCTGGAAAATATCTACTGAACCTTCCTTTTCTGACCACAGAAGTATTGAATTTGAAACTGGAGATAATATAAAGCAAATAGAAATCCCAGGAAAACTAACTGGGATCGTTTTGTCACAAAAGTAGAGGAAAAACAAAACATATTACAAGGCCTGAATTATGAGTCACCTAAAGATATTGACAATACGGTTGAGACACTGAACCTGATTCTCAAAAGCGCATACGAAACATTTGCCCCGTAATAGCTCCGAGTACAAAAACATCACCCCATTGGTGAAATAAAGAGCTGCAACATATAAGAAAGGAAGCAAGAAAACTCTTCAATGCCGCAAGAAGAAGCAATGCAGAGTCCGATTGGGACCTCTACAAAGAAGGTAAAAAAAAATGCAACCCAAAGCGCAAAACGAACATCTTGGAGGACTTTCTGCAAAGGCATTGAGGGATACCCTGAATCAGCAAGATTGAGAAAAGTCCTCTCAAAGGAACCGGTAACCCCTGGCTATCTTATAGATAACAGTGGCAGATGGACTCAATCCTGCACGGAAACAATGGAACTCCTACTAAATACACACTTCCCTGGGTGTGTTAAGACGCAGCCCATACGGGGCACAGATGCCAATTACCCCCACAAAAATATAGTCCCGGAGAAAGTAATTAGTGAGGAAGGAATAGAGTGGGCAATTGACTCCTTCTCCTCATACAAATCACCAGGCATTGATGGTATAAATCCAATAATGCTTCAAAAGGCAAAGCACCTGTTAATACCAGTGTTAAAAGAACCATTCATGCGATGTATTATGTACACACATATACCTGCAACTTGGCGAGAAGTCAAAGTTGTATTTATACCCAAAGCCGGTAAACCAACTCATACTACGCCAAAAGATTTTAGACCAATAAGCCTAACATCGTTTGTGCTTAAAACATTCGAGAAAAAGAGGTAGGCATGACGACACATTCTCTCCTCCACCAAAACAAAACAAAAAACCAAGAACTGTATCCAATGTGGTCAGAGACAGTCACTGGGTCGCAGTTGTTGACTTTGGTAATCCAGAACGGAGGCTGTCAGATGACCAATGGAGATTGATTGAAGTCAGAATCCTGCATGGGGTGAATGACTCGTACAAAGTGGCTGGGCATATCCCGCACTTTGGACAGCTTACATCTCTGAAAGGATTCAAAGTGATGGAATGTGAGGACGCTGAAACCCTAAAATGGTTGAAGAAGTTCATCGCCAACACGGAAGCACCATGGCCAAAAGCCAACCTGCGTCTTTGCGATACGAAAGAACTACTAGAATTCGCCAAACCTAAGGGTCGTCTATTCCTTCCCGGCCCTTATCTGCCGAAAGAAAGAGTGCAACTCAACATCCAAAACCTCAACCCGGGACTTTTAAGTAAGGACTGGCTGGTGGAGGAAATGGGGCCGCACAATGATAAAGGCATGGAGACTCAGTCACAAATCCATGCCACTACTGCGCAAATGTGGCTACAAAATACGCGTCGGCATCACCCGATGCAAGATAAGACCATTTGTGACGGTGTACAAGAAGAAAAGTGGGGAAACGACTTGCTGGCATGAAGATACGCCAAATTAATCTTCATCACAGCAAAGCCGCTAGCACCAACCTAGTACATGCTTTGACAAGCGGCAATATTGATCTAGCTCTGGTGCAAGAACCTTGGGTAGTTCGAGGTCAAATACGAGGGCTTAGATCGAAAGACCTGGTAACGTATGCGTTTCCACAGAACAATGAATGTACAGTTCGAACTTGCATTGTAGCTAAAAGTCAGGTTAACCTATTTCTTTTATCCACCCACAGCAATATTGACCAGACCGCTGTAAAATGCGAAACACAGAATGGCTATTCAATCGTCTTCGCATCAATTTACATGCCCCATGGGACGGACGATCCCCCCAACGAAATGACGAAGGAGCTTGTCAAAAAATGTCGAGATGATAGATGGGACCTTATCCTCGGATGTGATGCTAACTCGCATCATGTACAATGGGGTAGTACAAACACCAACCCACGAGGTGAGTCAATTCTTGAATTTATTATATAACATAATTTAATTATAAGAATAATAGGCAACGAACCAACATTCGTTACTAGAAATAGAAGGGAAGTACTAGACATAACCTTATTAACAACTCTAACTCTTTTTCGTTAAGTGGCTGGAAAATATCTACTGAACCTTCCTTTTCTGACCACAGAAGTATTGAATTTGAAATTGGAGATAATATAAAACAAAAAGAAGCATATAGAAATCCCAGAAAAACTAACTGGGATCGTTTTGTCACAAAAGTAGAGGAAAAACAAGACATATTACAAGGCCTGAATTATGAGTCACCTAAAGATATTGACAATACGGTTGAGACACTGAACCTGATTCTCAAAAGCGCATACGAAACATCTTGCCCCGTAATAGCTCCGAGTACAAAAACCTCACCCCATTGGTGGAATAAAGAGCTGCAACATCTAAGAAAAGAAGCTAAAAAACTCTTCAATGCCGCAAGAAGAAGCAATGCAGAGTCCGATTGGGACCTCTACAAAGAAGGTCAAAGAAATTTCAAAAATGCAACCCAAAGCGCAAAATGAACATCTTGGAGGACTTTCTGCAATGGCATTGAGGGATACCCTGAATCAGCAAGATTGAGAAAAGTCCTCTCAAGGGAACCGGTAACCCCTGGCTATCTTATAGATAACAGTGGCAGATGGACTAAATCCTGCACCGAAACAATAGAACTCCTACTAAATACACACTTCCCTGGGTGTGTTAAGACGCAGCCCAAACCGGGCACAGATGCCAATTACGAAAATCCCCACAACAATATAGTCCCGGAGAAAGTAATTAGTGAGAAAGGAATAGAGTGGGCAATTGACTCCTTCTCCTCATACAAATCACCTGGCATTGATGGTATTAATCCAATAATGCTTCAAAAGGTAAAGCACCTGTTAATACCAGTGTTCAAAGAACTATTCATGCGATGTATTATGTACACACATATACCTGCAACTTGGCGAGAAGTCAAAGTTGTATTTATACCCAAAGCCGGTAAACCAACTCATACCACGCCAAAAGATTTCAGACCAATAAGCCTAACATGGTTTGTGCTTAAAACATTCGAGAAACCTATTCGATGTATTAATACGTAGCATGCTTAATCCAGGAACCTTATCCCAGAACCAGCATGCGTACATGAAAGGAAAAAGTGTTGAAACTGCCCTTCATGCAGTAGTCAGTACTATAGACAAATCACTCGATCAAAAAGAATACACATTAGCTGCCTTTCTCGACATTGAAGGCACTTTCAACAATGTTGAGGCTAGTGCTATAGAAAGAAACTTAATAAGCTTGAACATTGACAACAGTATTACTCAAATAATACTAAGCCTATTAAACAAAAGAAACGTGAACACCTCCCTCGCTAACACAGAATTGAAAATGACTGCCTCAAGAGGTACACCCCAAGGTGGAGTTATTTCACCACTGATATTAGTTGTGAATGAGGTCTTAGTACTGCTTAATAATAATGGGATAAAAGTCATTGCCTACGCAGATGACCTAGTCATAATGGCCACGGGGAAATTCCTAGACACCATCAGTGATATCCTCCAAAGAGCTATCAACACACTGAACAAATGGGCCCAAAAATGCGGCTTAGGTATTAATCCCCAAAAAACAGAACTAGTTCTATTCACGAACAAACGAATAATTCCTTAAGTTATCCGAAAGCCCGAAATACCTGGGAATCATACTTGATAGGAAATTGAACTGGAAAATGAACGTCCAAGAAAGAGCCAAAAAGGCATCCATCGCATTCTACTCATGCAGCAGAATTTTTGGGAAAAACTGGGGCCCAAAACCCAAGGTAATTCTATGGATGTACACTGCGATAGTGAGACCAATATTGACGTATGGATGATTAGTTTGGTGGAAAGCCGCTAACAAAGCTACAAACCTTAAGGCATTGACTAACATCCAGAGACTTGCATGCATTGGATCAACCAGTGCCTTGCGCACGACACCCACAGCGGGCTTAGAAATCATACTTAACCTTCTGCCACTTGACCTTTATATGCAGGAATCTGCAGCAAAAAGCGCTCTCAGGATTAGCCAATCTAATCTATGGAGATCCAGTTTAACTGGACACTCTGAAATTTTGAATATCCACACAGGAACAAATGTAGAGTCTGACTACATAGTTCCCTTTACAGATTTTGAAAGGCCATTCCAATGCTTGTTCCCAAGTAGAGAGGAGTGGATTAATAAGGAAGTTTTACAACCTACAACCAAATCCATCTTAACAGACGGCTCAAAAATGGATATAGGTACTGGGGCTGGCTTCTTCTCAGAAGCTCTGAATATAGAAGGCTCAATCAGACTTTCCAATAACAGCAGTGTATTCCAAGCAGAGGTTCAGTAACGAAAGCTGCCAAAGTGGCATCAATGATGGCACTACCCCGAGAGGATATTACCATTCTCATCGATAGCCAGGCAGCGATAAAAGCAATTTCTTCTCTTGAGATAAAGTCCAAGCTTGGGAAAATCTGTCGCGAAGAGCTTAAAGTTCTTGCCACACAGCATAATATAACATTCTGCTGGGTCCCCGGTCACGCGGGCATCATGGGAAATGAAAAAGCCGATGAATTGGCAAGAAAAGGCTCAGCACTTAGCCTAGAACTCTCAGAAAGGAGCGTAAAACCACCGTTATGCGACCTCAAACTTAATATAATGTGTGAAATCTTGGCAAAAGCCAACTCGAGATGGGCAAACTTAAACTGTGGCCGCAGTACGACAAAAATTGAACGAATGCAATCATTCAAAAAGACAGGAAGTCAGTATCGACGTTGGTAGGTGTTTTGACTGGCCATAACATACTAAGATATCACGCCAAAAATCTACGTCTAACTGAAAACGATCTATGTAGAGGTTGTAGTGACGAGGAAGAACATGAGGATATAACCCACTACCTATGTCACTGCCCCAGTCTCTGCCATCTAAGAAATAAAACTATGGGGAAATACTTCTTCGAAAGCATCAAAGAACTATCAGAGTGCCCAATAACAAATCTATATAGATTCGCAAGAGGAAACGGATGGTTGAACACCCCGGGATGATACTAAGGAACTAAATATGGACTACGAGTATGGTAAGAGGAGGAATTGGTAAACCCTCAAATGGGCATCACAATGGGTCTACATTGACCTAAGTGCGCTGGGGCTGAGCTACTGGCTCTCCTACAGCAACCCGCAAACCTAACCTAACCTAAGTACTTATCTGTACAAAATTGTGGATCCTTCCTCCCAGAGTTGTCAAGCTTTCACCAGCACTAACTCTTCCTGAGACTCCTCCACACAAAAGTATTCCTCGCAAGCTTTTTTTTTAAATAAAGTCGGCTCCAACTGCCAAAGTTTATTTTCCACAAATTAATTTTAGCCTGAATTACTAAAATTAATCTACACTATGTAATTAGTGATTGCAGTAAAAGTGATTGGTTCAATTTTAATATCGCTCCGTAATATTTGCAATTTTAATTCAGTAAATTGATGTTAATTTTCCAAAAACATTAAAGTTTGAATTTGTAAAGTCAGTTTTAATACGCGCAGCTTAAAAACTTGCTGATTTAAAAGGTAAAAATAGTAATTAAGCAGTAAAACAAAATAATTTGGCTGATAACGGTGTCACATGACCGAATACAAAAGAAAAGTAGTTTAATTGCTTGTACAATTAAACACGAGAACACAAACCAAGACAAAATATTATAAACAAAACAATTGCAATACGTCAAACAGACAGCAGACGTGAAAACAAAACAAAACGAGACTCGAATCAAATCTCAGAACAAGAGTGCTGCCAGGTCGACTTTTCTTGGAAAACTTAAAAATGAGTCTAGAGAAAATTTTAAGGGAAATTAAAAATACCAAACAAGAATTAAAAAATGATATTGAAGTCTCAAAAAATAGTATGGAAACAAAAATAGATCAAATATCAAGGGGAATTGCAGCAATAAATCAAAAACAAGAAGAACAAGACAGAAAAATCACACGAATAGATAGAATGTTGAGAAGGAAAAATATAATCTTCTCGAACATAGATAAAGTAGAAGATAATGTGGATGAGCTCGAAAGGTTTAGTATCGAACTAGTCACTAATGACTTGGGAGTGGATTTAGATACACGAGACATTGATTTTATCTATAGACTTGGTAAGAAAGGGAACAAAAGCAGACCTATAATGGTAGGCTTACTAACGCTTAAGAAAAAAGATGAAATTATGAAAAATAAAATAAAACTTCGTCAAAAAAGTGGAAATCCAATTTACTTAAGGGATGATCTGTCCAAGGAAGATGCAGAAATGAAAAAAGAAGAACGCGTTTCAAGAGGACAAAAGGAAAAGGCAAAAACCCATGGATCTGGATCTGAAAAACTTAAAAGAAACAGATCTGATGATGAACCTGAGACAACTTCTAATAGAAACAGGAAATCACCTAACAGGTCAAAAACAGCAAAAGGACCTATCTCACCTCATGGAAAGAAGAGCAAAACAAAAGACACCACAACAACTGGAAAACCAAAAACTTTAGATAAGTTTTTTAAAATTAGAAGTTCGGCATCAGAATATTCTGTATACGAAACTGATCGTGAAGATCAAACACAATGATCGTGAAGAACAAACACAATGAAGTGCAAAGCACGGGCAAAAGAATCTGGAATCGAAATGGAATTTAAAGCAACGAATAACAACGAATACAAAACTAAAACGATTAAAAACAAAGAAAAAGGAAAAACTCATCCAATCCGGTTGGCCACCGTGAATGATAACGGCCAAAACCCTCCATTAAATAAATTAAATAATGAACCAAATCATACAAAACCTCCGGCACACACATCACCAACAACCGAACAGACTTCACCATCACCATCATCACCAATACCACCACCAACAAATAGAGCTTCGATTGAAACACTTGAGAGGTTCTACAAAACTTTGGATTTAGCTGTCAATGAACTCAAGTCGGAATTACTGGTAGTTATGGGTGACTTTAATGCACGTATTGGATTTAGACAACCAGGAGAAGAACCACTAATGGGCCCATTTGGGTACGGAGAGAGAAATGATCGAGGGGAGAGGATGGTACAATGGTTGTGGCAACATAAACTCACTGTAACAAACTCACTCTTCAAGAAAAATGATAGCAGGATGTGGACATGGATCTCACCGGACCGGCAGCATAAGAATCAATACGATTTTATCCATAGTAATAACAGACTAATATTCCAAGATGTTGATGTATTTAACAGTTTAACTACGATTCAGATCACAGGATGGTAAGAAGCAAGTTAGTAATCAATCATAAAACTAGAAAGCTTAATAAAAATATCGGAAAGATACTGGAAAAAAATCCCAACCAAATTGAAATTGTGAACTACAACAAAGAGTTGAAACTACGCCATGATATTCTAAAGGAAACAAGGGTATATAGAACATTACAAGAAAAATACGACCAGTTCGAAAAAACTTTAAAAGCTATATCACTTAAGCATATCTTCAAAACTCAGGAAAGCAAGAAAGAACATAAAATATCAGTCATCACACAAGATATGATAAAAAGAAGAGAAGTCTTAAGAAAAATTGGAAACATTTCACAAAATGAAAAGATGGAGCTGAGAACCCTAAGAAAAGAGATAAGAAAAAGAAGCAAACAAGAAATAAGAGAATACAATGAAAAAAATATTAAAAATATTTTGGAAAGTACTAAATCGATTAAAAAAGTTAAACAATCAATGAAATTAGATAAAGAGTGGGTTTTAGGTGTAACAAAAAACAACAAAAAGATTCGCAACAGAAAGAAAATAAACGAACTTGCAACTGAATTCTACAAGGACTTATACTCCAACGATCTACAAAGTACAAACTTCTTAGACAACAGAAATCTAGAGCAGAGGTTGAGTGAAGAATTTGAAGAAAATTTACCATTCCTAAAAGAAGAATTAAAAAGTACTATAATAGATTTTGGGAACGAAAAGAGCAAAGGTAGTGATGGGATCGAAGCCGAAATACTGAAATTTGGAATTGAAACATCTTCAGAATGGTTAAAAGAGATTTTCAACGAAATAGTAGATACAGGAGAAATTCCAATTCAGTGGACAAAGTCATACATCACGCTGATGCATAAAAAAGGTAAAAAAGATGACATCAACAACTATCGACCAATAAGTATAATATCAAATATTTACAAAATCTTTGCAAAATGCATCTTTAGAAGGCTGGAAGTAGACCTAAACCAACATCAAACTGTGGAGCAAGCAGGTTTTAGGTCAGGTTTCTCAACTATGGACCACCTTCAAGCAGTTAATCAAATCATTGAGAAATGTAAAGAGTACCGATTACCTGTTTATTTTGTTTTTATTGATTTCAAAAAGGCCTTTGATACAATCAATCAAAACTTTATGTGGAATGCACTTCTCAACCAAGGTGTGAATGGTCGCTGGGTGAAAATTCTCAAAAACATTTATGACTCTTCTACTGCGCAAATAAAAACTGAATTCTTTGGAGAGCCATTTAAACTGCAAAGTGGAACAAAACAAGGAGATCCAATCTCACCACCTTTTTTCGCAGCTTTTTTTTTTTTTTTTTTTTATATATTCTCTAGAAGAATGCTTTCGAAAATTAGAATGGGAAAACATTGGAATAAAAATCAATGGAAAATATCTTTCAAATCTGAGGTTTGCTGATGATATCATTCTTATGAGTGATAATCCTGAAGATGTTCAGAAACTAGTTAATGAACTTTTGGCTGAATGTTACAACGCAGGTCTTCACGCTAACATTAACAAAACAAAAGTTATGACAAATGTGGTCAGAACACCTATATACCATAATGGAGAGATTTTAGAATGCGTCGAGGACTTCATATACTTGGGACAACTAGTGTCATTCGTAAGAAGAGATGAGAAGGAGATCTGTCGAAGAATAACGAACGGTTGGAGGCAATTCTGGGACATTAAACCTATGCTGCTTACTTATGGGTCTCAAACATGGAGTAACAACGAGGCGTTGAAAAAAAAGCTGGCAACGACTCAGAGATCGATGGAAAGAGCCACCCTAAGTATCAGAAGATCTCAGCGGATAAGAAACGTTAACATACGAAGATGGACAGGGTTTGAAGATGTAGATAAGAAGACAAAGAAACTAAAATGGGATTGGGCAGGACATGTCATAAGAACACTGGATGGGAGATGGTCAAAAGAATGCACTGAGTGGACACCTTTATATGCTACCCGACTAGTCGGTCGCCAACCAAAAAGATGGAGAGACGAACTAGTTGTTTTCGACAGACTATGGTTCCGGAAAACACACGACAGAAACGATTGGAGAATAATGGGGGAGGCTTTTGCCTGTGCATAAATGTATTTATACTATTTAAAACAATTTTTACTTATAATTTGAAAAAAAACAAGAATTGTATCTAAATATTAATAAATAATGAAAAACCAAATTGAAATTTAATTAGTATTAAGGCAGTATAATAGCTAATAAATAATAATAATGTAAATATAAACAAAAAAAATTGCAAAACTAATCAGAAAAAAAAATATCGAAATTGTTTTTCGTTTTCAATTTTTTATCTCTTTCTTGTTTTGTGGTCTTCCAAGAAGTGCCATAATGGCGGACCTCTCTCATCCATTTACCAACGACCATATTGTCGTCTCTTTCGAACCAACTGTGTGGCGGTATTCGGCTACGGTTTATTCGCACGACCCCGCTCATTAGCTGAGGCCTGCCCGTTGTTGAATGCAAACCACGATTCGCTCAGAGACAACTGCGAATATCCCAATCATCGTCGTTTAAAATTTGGGCAAGTGAGTTTGGGTGCTGTCACCAGACACTCCTTTGCCTTCCTAAAACTAACCTCACACTGATCTGTCCAATTAAATTTTCTATTCTTCTTTAATAAATCTGACAGTTCAGCAAAATTTGGTACAAAACGACGGTACCATGACACTGTCCCTATAAAGCTTCTAACTTCCTTTACATTCCTCGGTGCTGGAATCCTAACAATGCTTTCCACTTTTTCTGGGTCTACATGTAACCCGTATCCACGATATATCCTAAAAATTTTAGAGCTGGCATGCAAAAATCGCATTTTTCCCTACTGACCAATCCTGCTTCACACAACCTTTTCATTACCTCATTAAGGATTTCAAGATGCTTCTCGAAAGAATCCGCAATGATAATGATGTCGTCTAAACAGACGAAGACATATGGCTCCAGGTCGGCAACCAAAACTGTGTCGATAAACCTCTGCCATGTCGCCGGTGAATTGTGAAGACCGAAAGGCATTCTTCTGAACTGAAAAAGGCCTCTCCCAGGAACCGTGAAGGCAGTATAGGGCTTAGATTCCTCCTCTATAGGAATCTTCCAGTACGCTGACTTAATGTCAAGCGAAAACAAGAACCTCTCACCTCAAAGTCTGTCCAAAATCGAATTGATGTACGGAAGTGGATAAGCATCCCTATCAGTATTTTTATTAAGCTTCCTATAGTCCACGCAAAATCTATAGAAGCTATCTTTCTTCTTAACCAGGAGTATTGGAGATGACCAAGAACTTTTGAATCTCTCAATTACCCCTGCGTCTAACATCTCTTTAAGTTCTTTATCTATATGGCCCTGCATTGCCGGAGATACCGGATAATACCGTTGCTTAATCGGTTCCGCCGACGTTCTAATTTTGTGTGCCACCATTGTGGTGCACCCTAATCCTTCTGGCATTTTTCTAAAAGAACTCTCTATTACATCATCTAATAATCTAATTTCCCTATCACCCAAATCTGACCGTTCTGTAATAGAACAGATCGAAACCATCCGATCCTGGTTCGAAAAATTCCACATCCGTGATCTCAAATACGGAACAATGCCCGACAGTGCCCAAAAATCTGCAACTAAAATCACTGTGTGGGGCAGGGAGGGAATGACAAGACAGTCTATGAGAACTGCCCTGCCTCTACTACAATTGGTAAAGAAACTACCCCTAAAATGTTGACACGTGTTCCATCTGCCAAACATACAGAGTGAACAGTGTCTTTTACTAAGCTAAGCCCTAATCTATGGAGAATGCTCCAGCTTTCTCTACCTATTATAGTTCTAGAAGCTCTTGAATCTAATAAACCTAAAAATCTATAACCATAAATACTAACTTCTAATAATGGTCTATTATCTCCACCATTTGCCACCAAAGAGAAACCTAAATGAATTTGAGTTGCCAGCTGCTTTTCAGCAGGCAACCTAACTAATTTCTGCGGTACTCCCGCCCTGCTTGCGCGCGAGACCGATGAGCATTTCCCGAACAACGTGGACAACTGCTCTTGCTGACACCTTCAGCACCACAACCATAACATCTCCTAATAGCGGAAAACCGATTTGCATAATGGCCTGATCCATTGCGATTATAACATCTAATACCAGACGTACCAGCTTGGTTGAATCCAGTAGGCTGTGACCTACTAGATTGAACCACTCTGCTGGGCTGTTCGGTCCTAGCGACAGAAGGGGACTTCGGTCGCACTGCCGAAACTGCAGTGTAACCGACTTCGGGTATCTTAACAGCCGCGGCTTTCGGTTGCACTGACGAAACTTCAGTGTAACCGAGTTCGGGCTCTACAAAATTTTTATTTCGAGCAGGCGTCGGCTCGAAATGTTCTACATTGGCCCTAAGCGTCTCTAAATCCCTACCTATTCTAGCCAATTCCTTAACAGACTGTGGTTTCTGAAAACCAACCTGTTTTTGGTAAAAACGGTCAAAATTTTTCAGTAGGATAGCGACTTTCCTCCGTTCAGAAAGTGGCTCTCCTAACCTCTTGAACGCATGGTGGCTAAATATGCACCATACGACTTCTCTTTACCTTAGGTACGACAGTTGATCTGTTCTAATAACAAATCGTCATAGTTTGCTGGCAAGAATTCATATTTCAACGCGTCTAGAAATTCTTGCCAGTTAGAAATATCTTCTCTGACTGACCTGTACCACAACAAGGCTTGGCCAGTAAGAAGGTCTACCACTGATTGATATAAATGGGTTTCTGAAACCCCTCTAGCTAAACTAAGCTCTTCTACTCTTTCTAGGAATGAGTTCACTGATGTGCCATACCGCTCACCAGTAAACTGAACAATTTACCTACAAATTCGTTCTGTACACCGCTCCTGCGATGCACCAGAAAACACTAAATTACGCCCTATACTATTCCCTACACTATTTTGAAAAATATTCTCTAAACTAATCCCTACAGCAGGCCAAACTAAATAGTTGCACACATTCGCTGATGTGATATCATGCTTCGTTGGTTGACTCGGGCCTTGAGTCAACTGACCTGTGCCTGAGGTCATTGGCATTTCTTCCTCGAAAGCCTTTTCTTCATCATCTTCGCCATTCAATTTTGATAAAAGTAGTAAAAGATCTAACTTGAGAGACTTTTGCTCTCCTACCTCTTCAGCGCCTGCTGCCTGCGCTTTCCCTATTCTATTTAAACCCCATTCGATCTTTGTAAGGATCTTCAAGAACTCCGGTGACTTTGAACTTCTTGGACGATCCTTAAGAAGATCCCTAATCTCACTAATCTTATCTACAACTGCATTTCTATCTTGTATATAGGTGAAAGGGTACTTATCGTACGCTTCTACCGAACCCCTACCTTCTAACATTCGAGAAGCTCTTAAGGAACTTCTCATAATGTCTACAGTCCTTTTTTCCAGCCCCCGACTGAGCAGTTCATAGACAAGCTCGTCGCTGGAAAGTCTAATGATTTCCATTTTCAAATAAAACAAAACTAAGTAAAAAAAAACTTAAAAAAAGATCTAAACAACAATATTTTTGTTTTAAAATAATAAAATAAATATTGTTGGCAACCCTACACAAATTTTAAATTCCACCCAGAAAATAAAATAAATCGAATTAAAAACAGAATTACCAAAAAAAATTATCACCAAAAAAAAACAAAAAAAAAATGTATATAATATAATCAAAAACAATATAGTACCCTTTAAAGAAGTTAAATCGGGAAAAATAGTCTTTAAGAAAAAAAAGTACTTTTCAGAAGTGGTAACACTCACAGTGTATAAATTATTGGAGTAGATATTTAAAAAATACTACGGCCAAAAACCACTCAAAAACAATATTCACTCAAAAAAAGGGATAGAAGAACTATTAAAATATATTTCAGCAAATACCAACTAAAAAAAGAGAGAAAGCACTATCACTGGCAAAATATGTAATACACGAAAAAATGGCTGATATCAAATCAATAAAATCAATAATGGGATAATTAAAATGTTAAGAACAATTAATTAAGAAAATTAAGAACAAAAAAAACTCACTAATGTTATATTATTCTCTTACGAATTATTCACCTTGTCGCCAACACCAGATTTCTTCTTTTTGTTGCACCAGAGAAACACTGCACAGACTTTTGTTTATTTTCCTAGATTGGAAAAAAAGAAAACACCAAGTATAATTGTTCTTTAAAAAATTAATTAATTAAACAAAACACTTCCCTAAAAACACAAGTAGAATCGAGCACAACAATACAATAAATTTGTACACAACTTGTAGGTATCTATGAAGATTTAGGGTAATTATCAAAATAGGACCCACGTTGGACACGCCAATTTGTTGCAATATTTTTAAGTTTAAAATAAAAATCGAAACTTTAAACACCGCGGCACTTTGGGTTTTTCGAATCCACAAATAAATAATTTAGTAAACAACAATTCAATTTAATCAATATGTGCACCGGCACCGCGTAAGATAATTTCGTTTATGATTATGACCAGTCAACACTCAAAACCAAAGTAGAGTAAAGAGAACGAACGATAGATGCAAAAACAATGCAACACTACAAGAGCAGCTTGTTATGTGCTGTTTCCCAACTAGCTCAAGTGGGTGGGGTGGATGTAAAAAACATAAGTATACACAAAAAGACAAAATCTGTTTCGCCAACAGGTAAATAAAGGGGTAATCACTGATCTCAATATATAACTGGATAGTGTATTCCCATTTGAAGATGACATTCAGGTGTTTGTTTACTTTATTTCACAACTCTTCCCAAAAAAAAAAAAAAAAACAACCACGAATTACGCCATTTGTTATTTCTTTCAAGGAACAATTGGATAGGTAAGTTGTTTATATTTTCAAAGTGAAATTAGCTTATATTTCCTTTTAAAATAAATTTTGTTGAATTTCGTATCCACTTGATATTTCCTTTTGCTAGCTCTTAGCTAAAACAGTGAAATATATTTTGGTGAAGGGTTGCAGCTCTTAAAGTATTTGCAAATGTTGTCCATATTTTTTCCATGTTGAAAAATACAAAATGCGCCAAAACATACAAAATTTATTTTTAAAGAAATTATGAAAAAAATCATAATTAACAATAATTTTCTTTAAAAACATCATCCTTACAACAATAGTTTTGATATCCATCGGTTGTTGCCTCTGTTCCAATTGCGGTTCAATGTTTCCAGCTTGTGCAAATCACCCTCTTTCAATATATAAAGTTATGATGGAGGAACATTGAACTTTTTTACATCATCATCTGCTCAGGGATTTATATTCTTTATTTTGTCCTTGAAAATCTGACAATATACAAGCGCATTTATTTGCATTCATTTATTATATTATATTGCATCATCCACATATCCTTACTCTAGGATCATGATGTACATGGATGTACCATCGACCCTCTATCTCTATCCCATATTCGGGAGGATTTAGAGAGTGAAGAGAATTTACTTAATGTATAAAATTATTGAATACATGGTGGACTTGGAATTTTCTCATTTCGATTTTGATTATTGTTTTCTGTTGCCTCCTTGCACAAGGATAATAGAATTCACTCTCAGAAAGATATAGAGGGTGAATTATTACGGAGAACCGTAATAAATTTAGATTTTACTGACTTATTTGATAAATTATTCAACTTTTATGTTCTTTTTACACACATATATATGAATCTTGTCTTCATCCCACTTAAGTCACTTTCGTTTCTATAATAGGTACAGCTCTTTTGTGATCTAAGAGGAGTTTGTGCAGTTCTGGACTCCCTGGAGAGGTTACAATAGCCAATCACTTGGAATATTGATTTTGACTCCATTTAGATACAAAAACTCTACCCTGCCTACTCACTGGCACACATTGAACTCAAGCCGAATTCATCAAAGTTTACAGTGTTTTCAGCCATCCGTTCAGCAGTCCTAGAAGCTGACGCCAAATATGCATTATTCCAGGATAAATCTGCTTCATTAAAGAAGATCAAAGCATTATCATCGTGCTGTATTATATGTACTAATGCATGTTTATCAAACAACTTTATTGAATGCTCTTGTCACACTAATGATAAACGAACTTGTGGCGGTAGTGATTCAGTTCATAGCGATGGCGACAAAGAAACTGATGAAGCCATCGAAAAGGAGGTGCAAATCGCTAAGGTGCCACTAATTGTTGGAGCTGGTTTACGAAGTCTGTTTGAATTGATTGCTGATGCAAGAAATATCCAACTAAATATTTGCACTAAAGCTCTGAAGGCATTATTTGATGTTATTCAAGGACAACAGCCAGAAAGTTTTAAGCTTGAACCTGATGATCTCATAAATCCACTATACGATCTGTTACTCGATCTGGCTACTTTATGTGCCCCACAACATCAGAATACTACCATGTGTGAAACTAATTGTTCGAATATTGCTTGCTCGTCGTTAATTGGACTGTGCATTGCTCGTGGTGACACTGGAAAGATCCTCAAAGCTATTGCAGCTCTTCTCAAATCTCCAAAACAGTTATCGGCTCAGATTATCAAGTTGCCGCTAGTTTTATTTTCACTCCAGCGCACTGTCATGAGTGCAGCACTCAATAAACCAATTCGACCGGATTTTCATTCACATGGCTTACCCCACAATTCTTTGGTTGATGAAGTAACTTTCTGAACTTTCAAACTATTCATTTTCATAAATTTTTCAATGATTTGTTTACAGTTTTCATTAAGGTCCATCATCAGCATCACAACACCGATAACATCTATTCAACCAGCAATGGCATCTGATGGGACATTTTTATATCTTTTGTATCGAACTTGTCTCCTTAAGGTTGGCACTGGCTTCAATGGATCCTTCAAAGGACATGTCTATGTGACAAATACTGAATTTGGAAAAGAAGCGTGTGGATGGTTGGGATTTTGTGCAGTAAGTTTCAATTGAATTCTTAATTATTTTGATTGTGCTAACAACTGTTTCTATTGCAGGGAAAATTATATTTCAAGCGTTTTTCCAAACGTTTATCTGAAAATATTCTCCTCGTTAACACTGACACTTTGGCAATAGTTCCTTCTCCATCCCATGTTAACCTTCCAATGATTCGTGAAGGCCTTAACTATGTTCTGTTTTCAGATGAAGAATCAGTTAATATGAAGAAAGAAACTAATACATTTTTTTCTGTTTTTAAGAGACACTTGTTGTTAAGCAAATATTTAACATTTCTGGTATTCTGGCTTTTGATTTGCCACTCAAACTAGCTCGGAAAAAATTTAGAACTCTAGGATATGCTGTTTTTTAAGATGAAGTACTAAATCAAAATCAAATTCAAAATGTAAGCGGCTTTAAAAACTCATGCATTCCCATCTAATAACCATTTTTCACTTAAAGATTCAATCATCTTATAACATCTTTGAACCGAAACTCCCAACCGACATTGAAATTCAAGGAATTGCATCTGGCAAAGAATTTGAACTTGTAAAGGCGTCCAATGGAAAAGTTTACTACTATGGAAAATCACCTTCTTTGGGTCTGAAAGCAGTTGGTCGAACACCAACGATGAAAATTACAGAATTGATTATTTCAAAAGTTTCGAATATAACGCAAGTTGCTGTTGGGAACGATGGGATTCATGCACTTTTAGTCAATGATGATGGAACTGTGTATTTTGCAGGTAAAACAGCTTTTTCATTTCTTTGATAAATGTAATTTTATTTCATATATATTTTATTCAAGGCACTGCTGTGGTGAAGATGGTGACTCGTCAAAGAATCGTAGACATTCAAAAGCAATTAAACCAAAACGTTTAACCCGTATAGATAGGCATGTAGTGATTCAAGCTGCTTGTCATAATGGAACCTCAGCGTTTGTAACTAAAACAGGACGTCTGATAATGCTTGGCAAAGACACAGCACATTGTGATGCGCATGGTCGTAAAGCTAAAGTCGCATTGGGTAAAGCTCATTGTGTTGTGCTAAATTCCAAAGGACAACTATTTACATTTGGACTAAATAACAAGGGCCAATTTGGACGTTCCTTTAATTCGAAACCGAAAGAATCGAGTTACTCAATGGACACAAATGGTGGAAGTCAGAAGGACTTCAATGATATGAAAACAAACGAACGCAGAAATAAATATGATATAGCTAACTTGTGTGACTTTGATGATCATCATGTGGCACAAGGACAATGTAGAGTGTGTGTTGTATGTAAGGAGTGAACTGGTTACAATATTTCGTGTGTTTCATCTCTAAATGTGCCAGTAGAAGAAAGGATGGCAGGAGCGTAAGTTGTATTAACACATTCATTTGTTCTTTGATTTCAAGGGTTTGTCCATGTGGTCATGGCGATGCCGGATGCTCTAAGTGCGGATTATGTTCTTCTTGTATTGCTATGCAAGAAACAGAGCACAGCGGTATTAAACAAAATAAGATAACATCATATAAAAAAATAATTAAAAATAAAATGATATCCTTAGATCCAAAACAATTAAGCTTGAGTCGTCAGCGATCGAAGAGCATAATATTGCGACGAAAAGACAAACAACCAATGGAAGAAACCAATCTTGAATCAGATGCAGAAAAGGATCCGCCTAGGGTTGCACCGCTAGCCCCACAGCATTTAGTACTACAATCTAAAAGTCCAGTGGTACAAATTGCCTGTGGATTACATCATACAGTAGTTTTGACTCTTAACGGTGAAGTTTATACTTTTGGAAGCAACCAGTACGGACAACTGGGCACCGGAGATCTGCAAGCGGCTAATGGACCTATTCAAGTGAAAGTTCAAGGTGCTATTAGTCAAATTGCAGCCGGAAGCAATCATACTGTACTGCCGACACATAAAGGAGTTGTTTATACTTTTGGAAATTATCAGGTCATGTAAATTATATAATTTAAAGGCTATAATGAATTTATATTATCTTCTTTCAGAAAGGACAATTAGGACGTTTGCCAAACAATTTCAACAAATCAGCTATACACGATGAAGCTCTCAAATCACTCAATCAAACCAAAGATGGCTCAACCGCTTCAGCAATTATGGCTTAAAGGCAAAAATTCTTATGGAATTGCACACCCGGAGCTGTTTTGTAAGTTTAACAGAATACATTCAGATTGTAGTGTGGTATAATAATAAGAGTCAAGTCCCAGGCAAAAGTAATCTTTTATTTTAATTTCAATATAAGTTTAACCTAATACATAAAATCTTTAACAGTTACATGTAATTCAAGAGAGAGAGAGTATTCACCAGCCATTATTGTATCTACATTATATAATTCGGTTACTGATACAACATCTCCCCCAAAAGCTGGTTACCGATGACAAATATGCAAATGTAAATTTATTCTTTATTTTTACGCTTGATATAATTTAGGTTTTGTAACAGTACGTCCATACCTGGTAATGTAGTGATCTTGCTTGAGGTTATTTGTTGATGAGGTGATTGACTTTTCATTATGTTGGGACAAGGTAGGTTCTTTTTGAGTTTCAATTATATTTTCAGTAATTGAATCTTCAGGAGGCTTGAATTGTGGCTCATTTAACGATTTACGTAAGTGTAAACTATTTCTACGCAATATGTTATTGTTTTCATTGCGTATTAAATAAGACCTAGACGATTCTGCTGCTTTTTCAACCCTAGCTGGTTCCCATCTTCCACCTTTCCTATAAACAACATTGTCTCCTTGCTTCAGATCTAATTCGTAACGCCTACTGTTCTTGTTGTACCAATTTTTTTGATTTTCTTTTATGAACAACATCCTGTTTCTAACCTCAAATGGGACTGTTCTAGGTGTGAGCAGGCCTTTTGCAATAGGATGTTTTGTTCTAAGTAACTTGCTATTTAATAACTGAGATGGAGTATAACCTAGACTTGGAATAATTGTTGTTCGATATTCAAGGAGAAAAATATTTATATCTCTATTACTTTCTTTAGATTTTCTCATCATAGTTTTAACTATATGCACTGCCTTCTCCGCTAGCCCATTTGAGCGAGGATAATAAGGACTTGAATAAATGAACTTAAATCCCCAGTAATTTTCAAAATTATGACATTCGAAAGAATTGAATGGTTGGTTATCACAAACCACCATTTCCGGAATGCCATGAGTGGCAAAAATTTCTTGTAATTTTTTCACAACACTTTTTGCCGATTTATTTGGTAACTTCTTCAAATCAATCCAACGCGAAAAATAATCTATTACTACCAAAAATGATTTGCCTTCAAATTCCAAAATATCGCAACCCACTTTTTGGTAGGCATATTCTGGGACTTCATGCGGTTGTAACCTTTGTTTTATATTTGAGCTTCGAAATTTTTCACAAATTGGACATTTCATTATTACATTCTCAATGTCTTGAGTCATTGTTAGCCAATAAAATAATGTTTTTGCGCGTGAAACAGTTTTCGTAATACCGAAATGATTTTTATGTAAGGCTTTTAAAGTTTCGTTTTTTAAAGTTTTTGGAACAAATATTCGGTCTTCATAAAAAACCATACCATCTTCGAAAAAAAGTTTGTCTTTTATATTCCAATAGAATTTCATATGATCCGGTAATTTGTTTTTGGAGTTAGGCCATCCGTCTTTAAATAATTTTATTAAATTTGTCAAAACTTCATCTTCAGTTGTATGCTTTTGATATTGATTTTTCTTAGGGTCACTCATGCTTACGCTGTGAACTACATCAGTTAAAATATTTTCTAAGTTGGTTTCTGAATCATGGTGTGAATTTCGCGATAGCAAATCAGCTATGTGAAGGTCTTTACCAGGCACATATTTTATTTCAAGATCATATTTAAAAAGTTTGACTTTCATACGTTGCAACCTGACAGAATATGTTTTTTCCAAAGGCCTATTTATAATAGACACAATTGGCTTGTGGTCCGTATGAATTGTAACGTGGTGACCATATATGTAATCATGAAATTTTTCGCACGCATACACGATTGCCAGCAATTCTTTTTCAATCTGTGCATACGAAATTTCTGTTTCAGTCAGACTTTTCGATGCAAAGGATACTGGTCTACCTTCTTGAAGCAAGCAACAACCCAGTCCGTTCTTCGATGCATCTGTCTGTATTGTAATGGGCAAATCAAGCTCAAAAGAACGTAAACTGCTAGCATGAACAATTGCGTTTTTGATATCTGTCAGTGCTTTTTCATGTGCTGGTGCCCAACAAAACATAATATCTTTTTTTAATAATGCTCTCATAGGAACTGAAATCTCCGCTAAATTTGGAATAAATGAGCGTAAATAGTTAATTGTGCCTAATATTTTCTGAAGATCGTTTTTATTAGAGGGTGTTTGAATATGCTTTATAGTTTCGACACGTTTTGGATCGGGCGATATTCCATCTGCGGTAAATATATGCCCCAAGTACTGCACTTTCTCTACTCTAAACTGAACTTTCTTCTCATTAAATTTTATATTGATTTCCCTGGCCCTTTGCAACACCCTTTCTAAATTATTGTCATGCTCTATTAATGTCCTTCCACCAATTATTAAATCATCTATGTACCCAAATACACCCGGCAGGTTTCTAAAATATTTATCATTTAATTTCTGAAATTTTTCCGGGGCAGTTTTAATGTCAAAAGGTAAAACTTCATACCGGTAAGTTCCAAACGGTGTAGTAAATACAGTAAGTTTTTTCGATTCCTCATTTAATTCCAACTGCCAGAATCCGTCTTTAAAATTTAAAATAGTAAAGAACTTCATACCATTCATTTTAAAAATAAAATCTTCCATCTTGGGTATTAAATGATGTTCTTGTTTTAACCCTACGTTCAAATCCCTTGGATCTAAACAGATGCGAATTGATTTGTCACTCTTTTCGACTATAACCATGTTATGTGACCAATCTGAAGGAGTTTCTACCTTTGTAATAATATTTTTCTCTTCCATTTTTAAAAGGGTTTCATAAACCTTTTCTCTTATGCTAATAGGAATTCTACGTGGTGGCTTACTAACCGGACATGTTGAACTATCTAATTCCAAAGAACATATATCAGGAAATCGACCCTGACCAGTAAAAACATCTTTATTTTTTTCAATAAAATTTCACAACACTGAATGTCTAGCTTCAACTGAATAAATGCGGCTTATTAATCCTAGCTTAATACAAGATTCAAGACCTAAAAGTGGTTTTGAATTGCAATCAACAATCACAAAATCTAGATTAAAGATATTTGACTTAAACATCGTCTTACAGCTTGCTGTACCCAGAGCACACAATTTAAACCCACCATATGATTCAAGTTTCTGATTAAATGCTTTTAAGTTCGATAAATTTTTAAATTTTGAGTAAATATTTTTTGGAAGAATATTTACCTGTGCACCACTGTCTAGTTCAAACTCAATCGGCACATTTTCAATGGTCAGCACTTCTGTCCAGCACTCTAATTTATTAGAGCGGATCGATTCTACCACGTCATCAATATATAATGAATCGTCATCACTCTCTTCAACATTTTCACAAGCAACATCACTTACCTGATGGCGATTCTTATTTTTGCATGCTGATGAATAATGGTTTTAGCAATATCAAATTTCATCACGAAAACATTAAACGAATAAGAACAATACTAATGATGAACAACTTCCCGCACAAAATAATTAACGAACTAATAAATGACAAAACCAACCAACTAAAATACAACAATAATCCTAAAAAAAAAAATCGACAGATGGCAACCATACAACCAAAATATACCATAGCATTACTTTCATACCAACTCTAACTGACAATCGGAATTTAAATGAAGCAATAAAAATAAACAAAGAAAAAACAGCATTTGCACATAAATCGAACTCTACTCTTAACAAAATTTTTACAAAAACAAAACCACCTCTACCAAAAGAACAACAAAATGACGCAGTATATGAAATAAAATGCAATGGGAAGGAAAATGAAAATTGCAGACTCATATACATAGGAACAACAAAGAGAAAACTAGCAGTAAGAAAAGCCGAACACAAAGCAGACGTAAAGAAAAAAAGATCATCGACTGGGCTCTCACAACACATGATAGAAAATGGACACACAGCTGATTTTGACAATATCAAAATACTAGACAAAGAGAAACACACCAACAAACGATACACTCTGGAAAATCTGAGAATTCAGCAAAATATAAGAAAAGTCATGAATTTTAAAGAAGACAAGGACAACATCAGCTCGATCTACAATACTGTGATAAAATAAATATAGTCTGTGATAGTTAGTTTTTAATTTCTGTTTTGTCTATGTTTCAAATAATTTATTATATTTATTAGTTTCCGTTTACTAAGTGCAATATAAATGTTAAATTATTTAAAATTATTATTATTATTTAAAACAATTTATAAAATGTAACTTGACGACAAAAGTGAGTAAATATTCAAATCCATAGCCCAAAAAACAATGTTTCTAAAAATGTAATTTGTATTAAAGGTCTTAATAAATTAAACACCCCTGAAGATGTTGGCAAAAAACCAAACGAAACGTCGGGAAAATTAATGAATTAGTCTTTTAATTGCTTTAAAAACCTAGGATCAAAAAGCCCAAATTTAAAATACACATTATTTAAATAATGGTTTTGTTTACCACAGCAGTGACATATCTTGCCGTAAGCTGGACATTTGCCCCTTACATGACTCAAATTACAGTACTTGCATATTTCTCCTCGTTCAGCATTGTATTGAAAATTCCCTGATGGCTGCTGCATACGTCTCTGTACAAATTGATTTGTATGTGATTTTTTTGTATTCCTGATTGCGTAGACCTCCGACTTGTAATCTCCCGTTGCTTTCTGCATAACCTTACTTTGCTCCATTGTTGTCTCTGCAATTCGGCACGTTTCAATTGCCTTCTCTAGTGTCAGATTGTCTATTTTAAGAAGCTGCGTCTGAGTATTCTGGTTGCTGATTCCGATAACGATTCTGTCTCTCAATATGTTATTTTTTTGGCTCTCGAAGTCACAGCTCTCCACTAATGTTGCTATGTCTTTTAAAAAATGGTCAAATGGTTCGCCTTCCTTTTGTGCCCGCGTATAAAATAAGTATCGTTCATATACTACATTGGTGCGTGGGTTACAATATCTCTCGAATTGTTCCACCACCTTCAACGGCACTTTTTTATCAGCTTCACTGAGATTAAACGTTTGGAATAATTCAATTGCTTCTCTTCCAGCACAACCTAGCAACCTAGCCACTTGAATTTGAGCTTCTTCTTTGTCCGTCTTCGTTGCTGTCGATAAATGTCGAATTGCAGCTTAAATCTTTTCCAGTTTTCTTTTAGGTTTCCGTCCAACTTTAATTGTTCTGGTTTTGTAAAGTCCATGTTGTAATTTATTTTTCTTTGTTTATTTTTTTTCAAAATTCCTTTTTTTTTTTTGTATTTAGTTTAACTTTTTTCAATATGCACTTTTTGTGTTTGTTAACTTTATTCAAAATTCATCCACTTTTCAACCTTCAATTAAATATTTGACTGCGCCATGTGGTATAATGATAAGAGTCACGTTCCAGGCAAAAGTAATCTTTTATTTTAATTTCAATATAAGTTTAACCTAATACATAAGATCTTTAACAGTTACATGTAATTCAAGAGAGAGAGAGTATTCACCAGCCATTCTTGTATCTACATTATATAATTCGGTTACTGATACAACATGTAGAACTGATTCCAAAATTTTTCAGTAGCTTCGGACCAAGCTTTGGCAAGAAAGCCACTTGGATCGGTGCCAGTGGTGATCAGACATTTATTAAATTCTATGAATCACTTATAACAACTCATATACATCCGAAAATAAGTGTCATTGCTGATAAAAAGACAATTTGTAAGCATACAATACTTAAGGTTGATGAAAGTTTAAAAATGTTTTAAACTTTTTAGTGTTGATTCCAATGATTCCCTTAACTTTCCACGCTCTTACTATAAATCGTCGTGATGGCAGTTGTTCCGCCCACTACAACAATCAAGTGAACTTTGTTCAAATTATTCAAAGCAATCGTAATTCTCAATTGCCTGAAATTAATCAGAATATCGATCGAAATGTGGATCAGATGTCTTGAAGTATGCATGAATCTAGGAATCAAATATTTGAAGTACATGAAAACCAAATGATGATAGGAGCTGGAGACCAAAGAAAACGACGTCGTCAAGAGGCTAAAAGTCCAATAGAGAAACCAATGCCACAAATTGCATTTGCATTGGATCTCAATTGGAACTCAATGGGAACGATCGAACTGACAATGAATTTGATGTAATACGTTGTGTGAGGTTCTCTCAGCGCCCGCCTGCTTTTTAATTCAGCTCCAGTGTTTTTCATTTAAAATCAGTAAAACTTTCATAATATATTCATACTTTGTTCTTTAATTGATCATTAATTGCATCGGCTTAAAATCTGCCGCCTTACTTTGTGAATATTTTTTGGCCTCAACCCTTAAATTAATTATTTTTTAAATAATTATATTATTGAGTGATAATCATCATTTTTGCATATCAACTTCCTAAGTTGCTCCCGTTAAAGCTGCCTATTTTTTTCTGCCGGTGAGTGAAACATTTGTTGTATATGTTCTGCCTCTAAAGCAAATTGGTGCTACACACAATCATACAAACGCATTTCTACTTTGCAAGCCCCTCAACCCGCAAGCCGCAACCAGCAACCCGTTCAAAGTTTTTGAGTACCTGTGTCCAGAGCAACAATACGCACAACACGCAAAAACCTTCATCGGAATTGAAAAAAAAAAAATAAAAAACTTTGACTGACTTCTCCCACTCGCTACCAACATCAACATCAACAAACTACCCGCTATTCTCATCTCTATTTGCAACTTTGCTCTCAATACGCATTTGGGATCTGCTGTTTCTACCTTCACTAGACATAATCTGTCTCATCCACCGGTGAGTCATTTTTAGTACATGTTCTGCCTATAGCAAAATTGATACTGCACACAAAAATATATGGTTTCTCTTTGCATGTCGATTAATAAATATTAATCTGTTGATCGAGCTTTTTTATCACTACTATATTACTACACAGCTGTTTTTTTGTTTTGATTCGTTGCTGTATCATGGCAAGGTGCGATCACAATAGCTGCTCTGAAACATCAATCGCATACACAAACCAAAGTGATTTTATCAAGTGTAAAGGTAGATTATGCACCAAAAGCTTTAGCCCATGTTGTATTGGGGTGACCAGATTAGCTTTAAAATACCTGCACGAATATTCTAGCAATTTTTATTTTTTATGCGAAATTTGCAAACAAAAATATTTTGACGCAGAATCAAATTATTTTCTCGATTCGTTCACTTCTTGGAAAGATGAATTTATATCTCAAAATAATAAGAAAATAAATGATGACAAAGTTAACCATCAATTGCTTGTGCAATATGTTGACGAACTCTCTAGCATTATGATTCGACTGGAAAACAAAAATAATATCCAACTCGAGAAAATAACAAAATACATAGAAAAACTTGATTCTGTTATGAATGATAGAATGAATACCTGCTCTGACGAAATCAGATATATAAACAATGTCATCAAAAAGATGACGGATAATAATAAAGACAAAAATGAGCTAAGTGATATTTCTCCCGAACTTCTCCTAATAAAAAAATGCACTGAAAACAATACCTCAAAATTAGACGCCTTGGTATCTAATTCTGAAAAGGCAAGTGAAATTTTATCAATGGCCTTAACAAGCATATCTAGCAATGATATATGTCAGAATAGCTTAGTTTGTATAACTGACGAAGTTTTTGCTACTAAAACACTTTTAAACGAAGCTATTGATGAAATTAGGTTAGCAAACACTAAAATTGACTTTGTTAATAACTCATCATCAACTATGGATTGTACAAGATCCGTGTCAGTTCTGAAAGAGTTGACTCAAATAGACAACATGAATAATTATTCTGTATCTGAAGATGAAAGCAATACTTTGAACAACACAACCCAGTTCAATAATAACATTAATAATCTAAACAGTTCTATTATCATTTCAAAAGTTAAAACCTACGTTAGCATAGGCACTCAAACATCGCAGGTTTATTGTTCAAGACAAAATGAAAAACAGTCTTTGGACAAACGAAATCCTACAAAGAA
The DNA here is from genome assembly GCA_951217065.1 of Baccha elongata. NCBI lineage: Eukaryota > Metazoa > Arthropoda > Insecta > Diptera > Syrphidae > Baccha > Baccha elongata. The sequence goes on from CATNUY010000075.1 coordinate 597,898, forward strand.
AAGAAGTAGGAAAAATAAAACGAATTCATTTTCGCAACATCCAAGCGTGTCTAGTGTCTGTGCTATTCCTCAATTTTCGACAGCACCTTATACAAATGGTTACAAATCATTTATTAATCCAACATTGCCATCGATCTCGATATCTCAACCTACACCTTTACCACCACTACAATTACCACCACCCGGCATTCTACCCAGTGAGACTTCACCACCGCCATCCTTTTCATCGTATGCAAATTTGCAACCTACAATTTTACCACCGCTACATTTACCACCTCCCTGCATGAGGCTAAATACCAACAAACGTAAGCAGATTTATATACAAAATGGCTGAAAAAGGATCATCTTGATGCTGAAATCTTTGACTCCTCGTGGCAGGTGTTCAGATGTGATAGGACTCTCCTTCCAAATCAAAGCAAAGGAGGTGGAGTTTTACTGGCAATTCATACTTCTTTGTCCTGCTTTCCTGTTAGTATGCAAGCAACGTCAACTGATTACAATCTAAACCAACAAGTTTGGGCCAAAATCGTAGTTGAAGATAAAAACATTTATATTGGCTGTTGCTACATCCATCCGTGTCAACCTGTTGAAGTATACGAAGCAGCTACTAACAGTATTTCATCAGTTTTGTCTACTATTGCTGACTCCGACAAATTTTTCTTCTTTGGTGATTTCAATCTCCCGGGGTTGAACTGGATTCCTTGTGATTATAACAACTCTATATTTGATCCGATTAACATAGTGACTGAGCAGCAATCTTTTGTTATTGATTTTTTTTACAAAAATGGTTATTATCAAATTTGTAGCTTACAAAATAATTTTTTTAATGTTCTTGATCTTGTGTTTTCCAATGTCTGGGATAATTTTGTTCTTGAAGAGACTTCATCTATTGTTAAAAACAAAACAAGTATATTTCATAAGACTTTTAAGCTTAGCTATTTTTATTGCGATAAAACTCGCCCAAAGGTTAGTGAGAAAAAATTAGTCTTTGATTTCATTAATGCCGATTATGATAAAATTAACTTGTTTTTGAATCACTTTGAATGGTCCGTGAATTTGTCTTCCGTGGATGACAAAGCTCTAGAACTTTCTTCAGTTTTGCATTTCGTTTTTGATAACTACGTTCCTAAAAAATAACAACCCTTAGTAGTGCTCCTCTCTGGTATGATAAGGTTTTATCTAACTTAAAAAATCGTAAAAACAGGGCTCATCGCAAATGGTTGGCCTCCTCCAAACCAAATGATTACCAACTGTATCTTAACCTCAACGATGAATTCGGAAGATATGATAAATTATGTTATGATTCATACGTGTACAAAACAGGTTCTATGATAAAGAAAAATCCTCGTCTCTTCTATAAATTTGTCAACTTTAAACGTAATGTTAACAATTTTCCATCATCAATGCATTCGGAGAGTGGTATTAGCTCTGAATCAAATGATATTTGTGAATTATTCGCTATATTTTTTGAAACAGTCTATAATGATTCTATAACGTTTGATGTTAATGATTTCCAACACATTGAAGTTAACAATATGTATTTGAGTTCTATGTCAATAACTATGTTCGAACTTGTCCGTGAACTGAAGTGTATTGATGTTAACAAGGGCAGTGGTCCCGACGGCATTCCTACGTCATTCTTAAGGAAAACTGCTGATAGTATTGCCAAGCCATTACTTGCACTTTTCAACCTTTCTCTCTCTAGTGGTTTTTTCCCTAAGGAGTGGCGAAATTCTTTTCTGATACCAATATTTAAGAACGGTGATAGGTCTAAGATTAACAATTATCGGGGAATTGCAATATTGTCAGCTATCCCTAAATTATTTGAAAAAATTGTGACTGATAAGTTGAGTGTAGTACTAAAACCTATCATTAGTGAGCATCAACATGGTTTCCTGAAAGGTAGATCCACAACTACTAATCTTTCAGATTATACGTCACATATTCTTCTGGAAATGGAAAAAGGGAACCAGGTTGATGCTATTTACACTGACTTTAGCAAAGCCTTCGACAAAGTTGACCACGGCCTTCTTCTGTATAAATTAAAAAAGTATGGTATTCATGGAAACTTGCTAAAGTGGATTGAATCTTATTTGTCTAATCGGACTCAGTGTGTTAAGTTTTGTGATGTTATTTCTCGTCAAATCCATGTCACCTCTGGGGTACCCCAAGGTAGTCATCTCGGTCCCCTTTTATTCTTATTATTTATAAATTACTTACCCTTGTTGTTCAGAGGGTGCAGATATCTTTTGTATGCAGACGACCTTAAATTGTTTCATAATGTTAATAACACTCTTAACGGTCAAGCATTACAACATTGTTTAAACACACTGGTTAACTGGTGTAAAATGAACGGTATGAAGCTTAATGTGGAAAAGTGCAATATTATTTCATTTTCTAGGAAAAAACGTGCAATTAATTTTGACTACACCGTGGATAATCAAATATTAGTTCGTAAGGACGTAATAAAGGACTTAGGGATTCTTATTGATAATAAACTAACTTTCAAGCACCATATCGACAAAATTCACGTGTATGCTTGGATTCGTCAAACGTAGATCTAAAGAATTTAATGATCCTTACATAACAAAAGCGATCTACTGTTCATTGATTCGCTCACTGCTTGAATATTGTACTGTTGTTTGGTCTCCGTATTATGATGTTGATATCAAGAAACTTGAATCTGTCCAAAAACAATTTTTACTATTTGCATTGAGGGATCTTGGATGGAGTACTGAAAGTTTTGTGTTGCCTCGGTATTCTCATCGTTTATTAATTATTGATATGTGTAGTCTTCGTAATCGTAGAAAGTTGTCTGAGGCTTTATTTGCGTTTGATCTTTTCAAAGGTAATATAGATTCACCTTTTCTTTGTTCCAAAATATCTGTAAATATCAACGTTCACAATTTGCGACACAGGAAATTTTTAGTAGAATCGAACTCAATTACTAATTATGCTTCGAATGAAACCTTTAATCGATGTTCCAAGACATTCAATAATTATTTTGACTGTTTTTCAATTAATATTAGTAGAGATACCTTTAAGAAAAGAATCTTGCAAAGAATGATGGCTGAAGTCTCTTCATGATTTTTCTAACTTCATGATCTTTCTAACTTTTCCCAAAAAATGTTTTAATTCATTTTGTTTTTCCTTTTTTTATAATAACTAAGCTTTTTATTGTAATTTATTGTAATTTGTTGTCTTATCTTGACAAAATAAACTAAACTAAACTAATAGACAAAAGAAGTGATTCAGATGATGGAATTTTGGGAAGTCAGATTACTGTAGTGCAGTTGCTGGAGGTGTTTAATACTTCTTCGGCAAATGTATTTCACACTTTAATACCGCGGATTTATGCACAGATTGGAACTCTGGCATGTAATGATCCGAAGGTAAGTTTTTGTTGGTTCATTTATATGGTTTTCATAACTCATTGAATCTTTTTTTAGAGCTCTGTTCAAATACTTTGACTGATTAAGGAGATTTTACCACATGTGGCTGCTCTGAATCAACTTTATTCGAGCAAAGAATATCTTACGTTAAAATCGAAGGATAAGAAAGTAGACTTCTCAGCTTCTGACATCAATAAGAAGAGAATCGATGAGATTGATAAGAATCTGGATACATGTACTATTAGCAATCATTATTGCATCGTAGAAAGCGAACATCCATATCGAAGTGGATCAATAACTTGTCATAGGTAAAAATAATATCAATGCCATAAAGTTTGCAAATTAAAATTATCAATTATATTTTTATCAATAAAGAGTCGAGTTTCTATTTTTTGAATTTTTTTTTCTTGTGTAAGTATATAGAATTTGTATCATTAAATAATTTCTTTCTAATAATTAGGTTGTCTATTTTAAAAATATCAGCTCAATTATAAGGTCCTTAATCCGCGTTTTTATACCCAGAAGGAATCCCTCTAAAAAGAAATCCCACTGAGAGCACAACACGCAAACTTTTTAATTTGTTATTAACGGTTTACTTATGAATGAGCTTGCCCCCCCATGATCCATGTTTCCATTTTCATTAATTTTTCCAGAAATATCAACGACTAAAAAAGATTATTTTTGTTTCCATTTATTTAAAGATAATAATATAAATTTATTAAAAAAAACTTATATTTTAAATGCGATTGTGCAAATTAGTTCTAACACACTGGCCCACTGGGCATGAACGTTGCTCTAATTTTGAACACGCCATGAGAACAACCAATGGGGTTTGAAAAATCCATGCCCGATCAGGCGACATGTCGTAGAAATCCATTTTTTCGACAAGACATGAGCGCTGTTGAAAATTTGGACATGAATTTTGACGTTTCGTATATGTGAGCTGCTTTTTGCAGAATTTTTGTTGTATATGTGCAATTTCTTCAGGTGTTTGTCATTCTCTTTCATTTTGAATGCACATCTGTATCTTTTGATATGAGAAACGGGGGAAAGGGACGCATGTTTTTTTACTCGTTGTTGAAGAATGAAATGAAACGACAAGACATAATTTGCCCACAGACCGAATGAGAATTGTATAGCGTATTAGATTGCTGTTGAGTTGTTGGGCATCGGCATGGCTAGTGGAGCCAGTGTGTAACGTATGTGTTATAAAAGTCAAATGCATACTTATTTAAAACCAAAAGTCAATTTTGATTTGAGTTTTTTTTGTATCATTTAATTCTATATTTGTGTAATAAACTTTAAGAATAAAAAGATGGAATTAACGTGTGTCCGTTTGCTTGTGAAAAATGGAATTGAATGTTTAAATGCTAATCGGCACTGAACAGAGATAACCTCCAATACTTAAAATTTGTTGTTTTTTATATACAACATATTTGGCTTTTTCATAGATAATTTTTGGCAGTGTTGTTTTTAAAAATAATGCTGTGAACCATTAAACCACGAAGGAATAATGTTGATAATCTAAAATAATGAAAGTAATAAGTTTTTTGTTGTAAAAATACGAGAGAAAGTTAACTTACTTCTTTTCCAAATGCTCATATATAAAGGTTGGAATTATTGTAATTTTAACGGTGTTTCCAGGTGCATCAATAATGATCTTAATTATTTATTTATCTTTTTTCTCATTGCGACCACAGTTTGCCCATTTACTTCGAGTAAGTTGTGATTAATTAGTATTCCACTGCGAGCAGCACATGAATCCTTTACGATTTAAACAATTTTTCCATTTTTAAAACCGATTCCCATGTCACCTTTAGAGTCCTTCAGTAATGTTACTGTTCTTTCAAATGGTCTATTTGATACAAAAATGATTTAGTCTTTATTTAAGAAAATCTAAAATAGAAAAATTACCTATCTCGAACTACAACGGATATATTGTTTTTTCCCGATGATTCTAACATTTTGTGAATCTTGTCTACAGAACAACCACACACAAGAGTTCTAATAATTGTAAAATCTGATCGTCAAATCTTAAACCAGTCAGAGCAGCTGGGCTACCTTTTACTACAATACAAACAAATACACCATTATCGATAGCTTTCACTCGCAAACCGACTTTTCCCTTAGCATCTTTGCACATAATCATCTCCCTTATACTGTGATTGACTTGAGTAACTGATGGAATTAGACTGTTTCCTGTTACGGGGGCTACAAGTCCAGTGTTTAATGGATATGGCGAATTTCTGATTGGTTCAATGTGAGTATCTGGTACTTCAGTCATATACCTTGTGAGAAAATTAAAATTTAAAATATACTTTTTGTTAAGAATAGACAAAAAACTTACTCGTGCATATTTCTTCGAATCATCTCATCGGACAATTCAAGTCCAAGAAAATTGCATAAGGCTGGGTAAACGACTGCTCCATTTTGTACATTTGCAACAGGGTGTGGTGAAGGGACTGCAGCAGCAGGTGCGTCTTGTGAGATCACTTCGTTGTGAATCACTTCGTTTACCATGGCACGTTGGTTTTGCACAAGTTTGTCAACTTGCATGCCTTCGAGTGATGGATATAGCGACATTTTGGCTACAGAAAACAGAAATAAATACGAAGATATTGTTAAAGAAGAGTTCTTCTGGATGGAAGTAAAAATAGGAGTTCGAGAAGCATACTATAGTTCTTGAAAGACAAATAATCATTCCGGATGTTAACAAGTAGAACATCAAGCCCAGACATTAACGAAACTTAAATTGTTGGGAGATAAGGCCATGCATTCTTCTTCAGTTATCTTTTCCTGTTGTCGTTTTCATCTCTTCGCTGTGTTTACATTCCGATTAACTTAATTCCATTCAATAGTTTCTACTAGTTTTTCTTTCCTTTAGTTGTTGCATCACAAAAAAATCCAAGTTTTCTGGAATTCTCCAACGCGAATTCATAGAATTACATAATAAATACTTTAAACTCGAAGAGTAAAAATTAATTTCACTTTATGTACACTTTTTCTTAAATTTTATTTATTTACTATGTTAACTGTAAATTTACGGAATAAAACACACAAAATTAAAAAAATTTAAAGTAAACAATAAATTAGATAAATCTACTAGCATTCAGACAAAAGTAAACAAACCACGTTTTTGGCTTTGAGAAACTGTCTTAAACTGGAATACTGTTATATAGATAAAAAAACGATTTTGGTTTGTTTATCTGTATAACAATTCTTCAAATAGGCACAACTTTTTGGTGTCTATCCACTATCCAGTTATATATTGAGATCAGTAGGGGTAATCGATTGAAATCGATTCAACGTTGTTAAAAAAAAATGATATTAACCGAATATTTAATGACTACGTACCTCGTCGTACGTTTTTGCTCAAATTTTAAGGGCGCCAGGAAACTTTTATAGAAAAGTTTGCCTTAAACTAAACACTGAAACTTATATTCAAAACAATATAAAGAATAGTTTATTTTCCCGAATGAGGATTTAAAATGTTTATTAAAATTAAACTGCCTGGGAAAACCTTTCTAGTTATAGGTGAAAAACCAAGATCTTTTCGTTAAACAAAAAAAGGATACAATTTATATAATGGCAAAAGGCCAAAAAAATCCGAGAGCGAGGTCCGCACCCAGCGCGGAAGTTCTACCAATCCGTCCGAAACATGACGCAGTACACACCACGCTGCACATACTGCAAGGACGGAGAGGGAAATCTGATCACCGATCCACAAAGCATACTGGAGCGATGGGAAGTGTACTTTAATGAATTGCTAAATGGTCAACTCACTGCTGTAGTGGAGGCTTCACTGCTTCAAGACGAATACCCTATGTTGCCGTCACCAAGCATAGATGAGGTTGAGAAGGCTATAGACCGGCTAAAGAAAAACAAAGCCCCGGGAGCTGATGGTATACCAGCCGAATTATTTCAACACGGTGGGCCAGCTCTACGTCAGGCAATTCATGGTATTATAGTGCACGTGTGGGAGCATGAAGAAATGCCAGAAGACTGGCGAAAAGGTATAATATGCCCCATACATAAGAAAGAAGATGTCACAACGTGCAGCAACTATAGAGGTATCACGTTGTTGAGTACCGCCTATAAGATACTCTCCTCTATCCTACAAGACCGGATAACCCCATACGCTAAAACCATCATCGGACAATATCAGTGTGGTTTCATTCCAGGCAAATCAACAACTGATCAGATCTTTACCCTTAGGCAGGCGATGGAAAAATGTCTAGAATTTAACATCCCAACATACCACCTGTTTAAAGACTTTAAGGCCGCCTATGATAGCATAGCCAGGGTAGAACTTTACAAAGCCATGAGAGAATTCGGCATCCCAAATAAATTGACACGACTATGTAGGTTGACCATGACCAACGTAACAAGCCAAGTAAAAATAGCCGGATTGCTATCCAGACCAATCAACATCTTTAATGGACTCCGACAAGGGGATGGTTTGGCCTGCCTCCTCTTCAACCTGGCATTGGAGAAAGCAATCCGTGACTCTGGCACGGCAACAAGAGGGACCATCGTCAACAGGTCCAGCCAGATACTGGCTTACGCAGACGACATCGACATCATCGGAAGAACCGAGCAAGCTGTACACGATTCCTTCATCCAGATCGAGCAGGCGGCACAAAATCTGGGGCTGCATATTAGTGAAGGTAAAACAAAGTACATGGTGGCGTCGAATGCGAGAGGAACAGTTGGTCAAACAATCAAGGTAGCGGAGCACGAATTTGAAGTGGTGCAATCCTTTAAATACCTTGGGTCAATAGCAGCAGCCGATAACAATATAGAAGAAGAAATACGAGGGCGGCTTCTCAAATCCAACAGAGCCTACTACAGTCTGTCAAAGCTCTTCAAATCCAGAAATCTCACCATAACTTCAAAACTACTGCTGTACAGTACTCACATATGGATCCGAGACTTGGGTGCTTAGCAAAAGGCACTCTGACCTCTTAGCCGCGTTCGAGAGAAAAGTCTTAAGGAGATTTGTTGGCCCCATATGTGAGGAAGGACGATTCCGGAGACGGTACAATCATGAATTGTACGCAATCTACCTTGAAGCAGATATCGTGGCAGGGCACCTAGCTCGCATGAGCGAAGAGGAACCTGCTCGGAAAGTTCTTTGTGGTACATTCTATGGCAGACGACAGCGTGGTAGACCATGCTTGCGCTGGAGAGATGGCGTAGACCAGGACGCCCGGAGCCTTGGGGTGCGCAACTGGATGGCGTCGGCTCGAGGCCGGGATAGGTGGAGAGACTTGTTGAAGGAGGCCAGGACCGGACCCCGGTTGTCGAGCCGATGATGATGATGAAAAGGCCAAATTTAAAAAGAATGAAAATTATGAAACTTTAATGAAATTAAATTAAATAACAATTGTGTTACAAAGACACAAACTCAAAACGACTTTGCGTATAATTCCCGAACAGACAACGGATAATTAAAAAGGTCACGAGTCCCGCAATATCGGGATAAACATGAAACCGAAACGAAGGCCTAACAGATAACCACTTTTGCCAATATTGGCCACAAAATACACAAAAAAATAAAACCTTATAACCAATGAAATTAAGTACTTATCTGTACAAGATTGTGGATCCTTCCTCCCAGAGTTTTCAAGCTTCCACCAGCACTAACTCTTCCTGAGACTCCTCCACACAAAAAGTATTGCTCGCAAGGTTTTTTTTTTAAATAAAGTCGGCTCCAACTGCCAAAGTTTATTTTCCACAAATTAATTTTAGCCTGAATTACTAAAATTAATCTACACTATGTAAATAACGGGTGATTTTTTAAGAGGTTTAGAACTTTTAAAAAAAAAAAAAAACAAAAAATTCGAAAAAAATTAATGAAATATCTATTTGAATCGATAGTTTGAACCTTGCAATTTAATGTTTAAAGATAATTTCATGCAAATGTTGACCGCGGCTGCGTCTCAGGTAGCCCATCCGCTGAGTCCAATTTTGGCATACTCTTTCACACATATCGGCCGGTATCTCACGAATGAATGCATGGATGTTGGCTTCCAGTGCGTCAATCGAAGCGGGCTTGTCACTATAGACATTAGCCTTGACATACCCCCACAAAAAATAGTCTAATGGTGTCAAATCACACGATCTAGGCGGCCAATTGACCGGCCCGAAACGTGAAATTAACTGTTCACCAAACTCGCCTCACAATTGCGCCATTGTTTCGCGTGCTGTGTGGCATGTGGCACCGTCTTGTTGAAACCACATATCATGCAAGTCAAGAACTTCCATTTCGGGCAAAAAAAAGTTTGTTATCATCGCTCGGCAGCGTTCACCATTGACAGTAACGCTGCGATTCACATCATCTTTGAAGAAATATGGCCCAATAATGCCGCCGGCCCATAAACCGCACCAAACAGTGGCTTTTTCGGGATGCATTGGTAGCTGTTGCAATGCTTCTGGCTGATCTTCACTCCAAATGCGGCAATTTTGCTTATTTACGTACCCATTCAACCAAAAATGAGCCTCATCGCTGAACACAATTTTTCGATAAAAAAGCATTTCGAACATTTCGAACCGAGCACGAATTTTGATAGTAAAATTCAATAATTTGCAAGCGATGTTCATTTGTAAGACGATCCATGGTTAAATTGCAAACCAAACTGAAGCTGTTTGACAGTGACACAAGGTACTAAACACACGCCAGCTGTCAAAACCAGTGTTGCCAAAACCAAACCAGCTAAAAAATCACCCGATATAAACAAAAAAAATTGCAACACTAATCAGAAAAAAAATATCGAAATTGTTTTTCGTTTTCAATTTTGTATCTCTTTCTTGTTTTTGTGGTTTTCCAAGAAGTGCCATAATGGCGGACCTCTCTCATCCATTTACCAACGACCATATTGTCGTCTCTTTCGAACCAACTGTGTGGCGGTATTCGGCTACGGTTTATTCGCACGACCCCGCTCATTAGCTGAGGCCTGCCCGTTGTTGAATGCAAACAACGATTCGCTAAGAGACAACTCCGAATATCCCAATCATTGGTGATAATTCGATATGGTTAAATGGACGAGTTCAGTCCCTTTCCGTCAATTCCAATTTAATAAAAAAGAAAACGGAAAACCATTTACACACGATAAAGTCCCCGGCTAAAACCGACCCGGACGTAAAATAAAGAGGAAGACTTTTGTGTTGGAAGAAGTCTCAACCATTTTTAAACCAAAATGGTGAGATTAAAGGGGATGGGAAACACCTAGCAAAGTCGTTTTCATTTCGTGTTTAATAACTAACCTTAGCTCGGACTCTCGGCCATGCTAAAAGAAGACTTGCTTTACAAAGACTGACTGGCTTGTCAGTTTTGGGTGGCCATGCATATTATCTCGCATGCCGTCTGCACATATCGACCTACTGTCGAATTTGAATTGTGCCGTCAACTTCCTGTTGGGCGGTATAGTTTTAAAGGCTGAAGCAACTTCGTAAGTGTGGATCGTCTCTCACACACTGATGGTTAACACCAACCATCTGTTACCAAAGATTCAAATTCGATGAGCTATTAAATATAAAAATTACAAAATGTTACTTTTCCAAATTACATGAGAGTAGGCCCTCTGGTTGATGGAACAGGAAACCACTTACTCTACAAGCAATTTTGAGCCGCAACAAAAAATAAGGGAAGTGGAAAGAATTAATAAGAAAAAGAAGAACAGGCCGATGAAAATTGTTGCGGTCAATTTTAACGCAACAAACTTTTGAGTTAAACTTTTTATTTTTGTTTTAGCTTTTTATTTTCTTTTCTTTTGTTCTTTTTTCATAAACTTAAAGTCATTTAGTTTTTCGTTTTTGCCAAACTAAAAGCTGATTATTTTTTCAACTAAACTAAAAGTCACACTTTTCTTGATTTGAATTTGTTTGAATGAATTAAAAGTAAATTATGTTGCACTAAATGTACCAAGTACTTATAATAATGTATGTAAAGTAAAGTTAAGAGATGTAGGATTGAATACATATGAAATAACATTGTCACTCGGGCGGAAGACATTATTTGTCAAGCCTCAAAATTTATTCTTAAAACAAAAAATTTATGAAACAAAATTTTTGAATCACTGAATAAAAATCTATCGATCTATCTATCTATCAGGTATGTTTACGACTGTTGTTAGGGTAACAGAATAGACACCTAGTAAATGCACGAACCTAAAAATGTGTTATTCACAAGTTCCTTAAGATGGCCAGGCGTTGATTATTCAGCATGAAAATACTATAGAAATGTATATGTATACAATGGGCACCACTTGAATTTAACGATATAAACAAATATGTGAAACAAATATTCAGTGTTGAAAACGGTGATGAAGATATTTCCAACAAATAATTATTGTAATATTAATTTTGTTGTACCTACTTTTATAATGATACTGCATATACTTAAAGATTGTTTAGCAAATGATAGCTTGGTACACGTTTGGTATCGAGAGAATACCTATTCACCGACAAGACAAAAAGATAGTGGAGCGGTATGGGCATGGTCGTTCGAGGTTAAAAGTTTTAGATAGGATTTCAGCGTTAATCATTTTAAGCAAATGTGACACTCCAAAGAAATTTTTATATACATGCAACTTTATAATATGTTGCGATGATTTCACAATAGACCAACTAGCTCTCTTAAGGTCTTATTCTTCAAATTGCTGTTGGTGAACGCAATTATATCATTTTATTATATATTTTTGGTTCACAAAATTTTCTTTCTGCCTGCTCGGTAGTGGGTGATAATATTTGACGTTAAAAATGAAAAATGTATCGCCTTTTGGCCATACAGAACACCGTTTAATCGCACTTTCCAGTATTTTCATTCCCATTATGTTCCAAGCGATAAAATTTTCGATTGTCATAGTTACAGAACCTCATTGAAGCGATAAAATGAGTTTCGTTCCCATTTTCATCGTTTCTCGATAAATTATATCGATGCGATAGTTACAGAACATGGGTACAGGTTCCAGAATATAAGTAAAAGGTAATTTTCCATATTTCCAAACTGCCCCCGAATGGGATACACTGGGCTACAAATTGTGGTAGTATTTATGGCACGTGAGCACTGATCTCAATATATAACTGGATAGTGGATGGACACCAAAAAGTTGTGCCTATTTGAAGAATTGTTATACAGATAAACAAACCAAAATCGTTTGTTTATCTATATAACAGTATACCAGTTTAGGACAGTTTCTCAAATGCCAAAATGGTGGTTTGTTTACCTTTGGCTGATGCTTGTAGTTTTGATTAATTTAGTTTTTACTTTTACTTTTCTGTTTTTTGCGTTTTGTCGCATAAACTTGCGGTTCTAATATATTTACATAAAATTAAGAAAAAGTGTAATAATATCTGAGTTGTTGCATATGTTTATTCAAGAGTTTTTAGATCTTACACTTCTTCCATAATTTCGCTAAACGTTTTTGCGTACAAAGTATAAAAAAAAATCGACCAAGTCAGTTTATAAAAAAAGTTTATTGCTAATCAACAAAATCAAATAAAAATATTCATCAAAACCTTGAAACAACAAAAAGAGAATGGTATTTCATTGCCACAAATAAAGCACAAGCTATTAAAGTCTGTACGAAGGCTGCGATGTGTGCACAAGAGCGGAGCTTACTGCTTCAAAAAATGGTAATCCAATTTTTTTTATTCAAATTTAGTTATTTACCTAATATTTTTCTTTGGCACTTTACTCAATTTTATGGTAAAGAAGTCTTCTAGTGGAGTCTACTATAGTCTTACCAGTCGTATCAGCAGGATATACATGGAACGAACACAACACACGACAGCAGCCTTCGAGGGATGTACAACAGCAACATCACTTTCGCACGTTGGCACCTTAGAAGAGGAATGTACCAACAAAGAAGACGAACCTAAAAATGTGTTATTCACAAGTTCCTTAAGATGGCCAGGCGTTGATTATTCAGCATGAAAATACTATAGAAATGTATATGTATACAATGGGCACCACTTGAATTTAACGATATAAACAAATATGTGGAACAAATATTCAGTGTTGAAAACGGTGATGAAGATATTTCCAACAAATAATTATTGTTATATTAATTTTGTTGTACCTACTTTTATAATGATACTGCATATACTTTAAGATTGTTTAGCAAATGATAGCTTGGTACACGTTTGGTATCGAGAGAATACCTATTCACCGACAAGACAAAAAGATAGTGGAGCGGTATGGGCATGGTCGTTCGAGGTTAAAAGTTTGAGATAGGATTTCAGCGTTAATCATTTTAAGCAAATGTGACACTCCAAAGAAATTTTTATATACATGCAACTTTATAATATGTTTGCGATGATTTCACAATAGACCAACTAGCTCTCTTAAGGTCTTATTCTTCAAATTGCTGTTAGTGAACGCAATTATATCATTTTATTATATATTTTTGGTTCACAAAATTTTCTTTCTGCCTGCTCGGTAGTGGGTGATAATATTTGACGTTAAAAATGAAAAATTTATCGCCTTTTGGCCATACAGAACACCGTTTTATCGCACTTTCCAGTATTTTCATTCCCATTATGTTCCAAGCGATAAAATTTTCGATTGTCATAGTTACAGAACCTCATTGAAGCGATAAAATGAGTTTTGTTCCCATTTTCATCGTTTCTCGATAAATTATATCGATGCGATAGTTACAGAACATGGGTACAGGTTACAGAATATAAGTAAAAGGTAATTTTCCATATTTCCAAACTGCCCCCGAATGGGATACACTGGGCTACAAATTGTGGTAGTATTTATGGCACGTGAGCACTGATCTCAATATATAACTGGATAGTGGATGGACACCAAAAAGTTGTGCCTATTTGAAGAATTGTTATACAGATAAACAAACCAAAATCGTTTGTTTATCTATATAACAGTATACCAGTTTAGGACAGTTTCTCAAATGCCAAAATGGTGGTTTGTTTACCTTTGGCTGATGCTCGTAGTTTTGATTAATTTAGTTTTTACTTTTACTTTTCTGTTTTTTGCGTTTTGTCGCATAAACTTGTGGTTCTAATATATTTACATAAAATTAAGAAAAAGTGTAACAATATCTGAGTTGTTGCATATGTTTATTCAAGAGTTTTTAGATCTTACACTTCTTCCATAATTTCGCTAAACGTTTTTGCGTACAAAGTATAAAAAAAAATTGACCAAGTCAGTTTATAAAAAAAGTTTATTGCTAATCAACAAAATCAAATAAAAATATTCATCAAAAACTTGAAACAACAAAAAGAGAATGGTATTTCATTGCCACAAATAAAGCACAAGCTATTAAAGTCTGTACGAAGGCTGCGATGTGTGCACAAGAGCGGAGCTTACTGCTTCAAAAAATGGTAATCCAATTTTTTTTATTCAAATTTAGTTATTTACCTAATATTTTTCTTTGGCACTTTACTCAATTTTATGGTAAAGAAGTCTTCTAGTGGAGTCTACTATAGTCTTACCAGTCGTATCAGCAGGATATACATGGAACGAACACAACACACGACAGCAGCCTTCGAGGGATGTACAACAGCAACATCACTTTCGCACGTTGGCACCTTAGAAGAGGAATGTACCAAAAAAGAAGACACTTGCGATCCAAGTATCAAACGCTTCCGCTTTGGACACGTTTCAATTCTGAATTCGACCTGGTACTCGATTACGATTAGACGTTCTTGTACATTGAAATTATTTGTGAGAGCTAGTCAAGTTTCCTCCTCTTGTTCAGGTGATAAAGTGAATTTATTTTTGAAAAACATACCCAAATTTCAATTTCTTTCTTTATTGTTTCTAGAGCTGTAAATACCTAGTATTTTTCAGGATAAGTCCAGATGTCCAAAAATTTCTTCAGAGATGGAAATCTATACTTTTACAAAAGTTGTCACGTCTGATTTTGATGAACCTGAATATCTTTCTTACACAATGAAGATTCTAATTGGAAAGGGTATTCGAAAGAACCCTAACGAATGCGTCTCTCTCGAAGAAGTTCTTAAGCTGTACGACAAACCATTTCCCTGCAAATAACAACAGCATTATGTCCTCTGCGGATAGTGGAATAAATGATGCATATAGTAGCGCTAACTCATTAAGAGTCAGGAAGTGCAAAAAATTTGTCTCTGAGTTAAACCGTTCGATTCTAGACGGGGCAAACACAATGGAACCGTCAACGGACAAAGATACTTTCAGACTGGTCATCCCACATCTAGAAGTTTTATTCATGTCGGTAAGGTAGCACAGTTTGAATTGTTGGAAGAAACCGCCAGGGAGAGATAAACGTCGGGGTGCATTTTGGATCAGAAGTTGTTACTCGAAGCTCAAGCTCATATCCAAGCTTCGATTATGGAAATTGTTGGTATTGATAAAATTGCCCGTAAACAAAGCAAACTTGAACATTTAATAGAAGTCAGTGTGGATGGATCGAATGTAAACTCTGCCGGATACTTGATGGAGTTTGTTAATTTGACAACTTTGAATTTGAGTCAAACTCTGATGTGGAATTGGACAGATGTTGCTGATATAACGTCACAGGTACCTATGCTTTCTGATTTAAACTTGAGCTGCAATCGCATCAAAGTGCCTAGAAATGAGCAAATTGTTAACCTGGAACCTTCTTTTCGAAATTTGGTGCATATTAATTTAGGAAATTGTGGATTTAAGAATTAGGGTGATGTTAAAACGACTGCAAAGCTATGGCCAAATATTTTAGCAATTGGATTGCAAGAGAATGATATCTCAGAACTGACACCAGTCGATTGTATGGAAATATTCAAGAATTTACGTGAACTGGACTTGCATCGTTCAAAACTCTCGGATTTCGAACAAGTCGTTAAACTTGGTAACATTAAAACTTTAAGCTCCTTACATTTGATGGAAAACGGAATTGAAGAAGTTAAACTTCCCGATTGTGATCCGAATAAAAAATTAAATATATTTATTGGATTGACAAAACTTAATTTAAATCATAATCCAATCCAAAAGTTTACTCTATTATTTCTTAAACATCTTCTTTTTAAACATTTTTGACTAAATAACAAAATTAAGTCGGGAAAATAAACACATACAAGTTTTAACTCATCACGTCCTAGTACGGACTTTGTAGTGGGTATGCCTTTCTATTAAACATGCCAATTAATGAAGCTAACTATGGAACTAATAGTTTTAATCTTCTCAGACGACAGACTTGATTCACTTCGACATGAAGCATCTTGCTCTAGCATAAGTTTGCTCTGATGAGTTCATTAGCTTTGCAGTTTCCCAGCAAATCACTGTTTCCCGTCAACCAAAAGTGAATAAAAACCTTTATATGACTTGCAATCCAAACTGCGTTTATTTTTAATGTCAATGTCAAATAAAGAAAATTTAAGTTATTTATTTCGAAAACAATTGGAATTTTTACGCTTTAAGAAAACGTACAATTTTTAAATATTGATTCAACTTTTACTATGTAATTTTGAGGCATGTAAATTCAAATGGTATTTTGTGAAAAACTTCTTGCCACAGGCTTCTTTTCTTCGGTGTGTCTACGAATGTGAGTAACAAGGTTTCGTCTTGAGTTCATTTGCTTCCCACAAATGTCGCACTTAAAGGAAGAAAGCAATCATAAATTAATTTTTTTTTTATCGTTTATAAATAAATTGTAACCCTTACCGGAAATACATTGTTTGAATGTGAGTCCATGTGCGCTGCACGGCCACTGGCTGTTTTGTAAGCTTTCTTGCATATAGTGCATTCAAATGGTCGCTCCCCCGTGTCCATTCTGGTGTGAATTTTCAATTCAGTTATCTGAGCGAATGACTTGCCGCATAACTCGCAAACGAATTTCTTTTCAATATGCCTAATTTCAACGTGTGTTTTCCAAGATTTGTCGGTGAAAAATGTGCGACCTAAAATATTTTTTTTTTTTTTTTAATATTTGTAATGCTACCAAAAAAGGAAAATAAATCATAATATCCATAAAATAGAAAGACTTACTACAAAATTCACATTTGTACATCTTAGCAGTGCATTCTAATCTGTAATTGTTTGTTTTTCATATAACATAAAAAATGTTTAGGTCAAAGTATAGTAGACAATTTTATAACAAATAAATCTAGGACTGTTGAAAAGCCAACCAACACCCGTTTTCTGTTTTAATTTTGCCGCAGATTCACAAAAATCGAAAGCACATCTTCAAATTGCACTCCGATAAACTGTTATTGTTGCCGTTTTTGGTATCCCTTTTCGGTTGTTTTCTACACAAGTCCTTGTTTCTTAAGAAGAAATTGATCACAATACAATTACGTTTCATTTTGTTAGTTAGTTAGTTGTTCTAGTAGTAAGTCGATTTTAGCTCTTTCAACACTAAGAAGCGATTTTGAGCTAGCCGTTTTACTTTGAATTGCGGTTAACAATCAATTTTTTCTTAAAACTCTTTAACTATTGATAAAAAGTGTCAATCTCTTCAAAATGATGATAATGAAGATAATAGACCTTTTGTTTATTCAGTTTTGTGCTTATTCAGTTGAATTGCGGTGTAGAAGAATCCTGCCTCACTTCTACATTTTGCTTATACATTCCTATGGTTTGAAAACGAATAATA
Source organism: Baccha elongata (assembly GCA_951217065.1). Lineage (NCBI taxonomy): Eukaryota > Metazoa > Arthropoda > Insecta > Diptera > Syrphidae > Baccha > Baccha elongata. The sequence goes on from CATNUY010000075.1 coordinate 615,863, forward strand.
TCGCGATCATAGGCATACCTCAATTAATGCCTTTATTAATCATTAATTAAAAATAAGAATAAAAACCTGGACAAATATGTAACCATATAACTATAGTTCATTTCAACTTGAACTTCTTTTCTCTACTCAATTGTTCATAATTTGTTGCTATTCGAACACAATATACCTGTGAATCAACGTATTAAAAAAGCATTTGCCATATTTTTGTTTTCCTTATTATATGAAAGCGTAATGAAGTTATTCATTTTTTTATTTTACATTATTTCTGTCTCCTATGTTATGTGGCAACAAATGCCACGTGCACTTTTAAGTTAAATTTAACGATAACAAAACATTAATAAATTGAAATTATAATCACGGCCAATTTGTAGGCAAATTCTCATATTATAAATTACTATAATCTAACTATAAAGATTCTTACTTTGTCTATTCGAAATACAAATACGCACATAGGTTTTGGATTTCTTTTAGTTCTATTCTCTGTCTGCATTCTGTATTTTGTGTGTTTTAAGTGAATTGAAATAAAAATATATATTTCTCTTATACAGTAATAGGCTATGGGCTGAGCTGGGAAATTTATTTGTTGGGTCCTACCTTTTATAAAAGAAGTTCTTAAAATAGTTTCCAATATTGTATCACTTTGTCGTTCTTTGTCAGAAACATTGAATGCGGCCTCTGGAATGCAAGAGCGATTTCCTGATCGAAGATCTGCCAATAAAAAATTATATTTATTTAAAAATAAAAAATATTTTAAGTTCGAAGTTACGTCATCTTCTTTGACTTCGAGCACAGATGATAGATCCCATTCTGCATTTGGTAATGGCTGTGATATGAACTTAGCTTCTGTTGCCACGGATGGTGACGCATGTTTTTTCATAGTAACTATTTCCCAAAGTGAACTTTCTAGAGCGTTTGATGGTTTATTGGTTCCCTTTCATCCATAATGAATGGATCTCGCGGTACTGCAGATATAACAAGTTTAATTATTACCGCTTATACACATTCAGTTATTAAAAATGTACCTTCTACAGACACTTGTGAACAGATTAACCGCTTGGCCAGGACTCAAGCGGTTAATCTGTTCACATCTGCCTTAAAATTAGATTTCCAATGAAATATAATATGATGATGGCATCTTGTGGTGGAGCTATAAGACTTAGCCTGGCTAGTCGTTTCACGAATGCGGCTACTAAACTTTCTGGTAGATGCGATGAACTTAGAAATATATCCGCCAGATAGAAGAGTCGAGCTTTGAACTTGGTATGAAAGATTTCAGGTTCAAACATTGAATAAAGTTTTTCGTATATATTCGGATATGTTATATTGTGTTTTTGAATTAGCGTGAAAATTCCCTGCAACGCTAACAAACCACTGGGACCACCTAAAATAATAGCATTATATATTTATGTTTTTTTGCAAATATTTCAACAATTAAATGAAAACTTACCAAAATCTAACGAATCCATAAGAAAATCTGTACGCAGTATAGGTTTCTCCAAATGCACAAGCTGGAAACATTGAACCGCAATTGGAACAGAGGCAACAACCGATGGATATCAAAACTATTGTTGTTAGGAAGATGCTTTTAAAGAAAATTATTGTTAATTAAGCTTTTTTCATAATTTCTTTAAAAATAAATTTTGTATGTTTTGGCGCATTTTGAATTTTTAACATGGAAAAAATATGGATAACATTTGCAATTATTTTAAGAGCTGCAACCCTTCACCAAAATATATTTCACTGTTTTAGCTAACAGCTAGCAAAAGAAAATATCAAGTGGATACGCAATTCAACAAAATTTATTTTAAAAAGAAATATAAACTAATTTCACTTTGAAAATATAAACAACTTACCTATCCAAATGTTCCTCGAAAGAAATAACGAATGGCGTAATTCATGGTTGTTTTTTTTTTGTGGGAAGAGTTGTCAAATAAAATAAACAAATACCTGAATGTCATCTTCAAATGGGCACACAAAAACTGTTGTACTTTGTATGGGATCACTGATCTCAATATATAACTGGATAGCGTATTCCATACAATGTATAACAGTTTTTTTGAAGCAAATTGAAGATGACAGATGGTGGATTTTATCATAACTTGACGTCTACTTTGGAAAAAAAAAATATTTCAATGTTTACAAAACAATTTAAAAGCAAGGTGGGTTTTTCTTTGATAAAAATACAAAATTAAAAGCATTAAATAATTTAGTGATTTCTTTAGAAAAAAAGATATAAAGTAGTAAGAATTTCATAGCAACATGAAGTACTAACGATTTGAAGTACTTTTGAATATCAGATTTTTATATATTGACTATTAATTAATTAATTAATTGTTTTAATATTACAATTAAAGACATTCTCGTTCTTATATAATTTTTGTATTAATCTTTTTTCAGGGCAAACGCTGTTGCGCTAAAATAAAATATGTTCCAATGAGTTGGGGCCAATTGGGACAAAGTGCTCGCCTGCTTCGACTCCTAGCTGGGAACCTTTTACCGTGTTGAAGCCGACCGTTTGCAACAACTCAAGTTTTTTTTCTAATGTAATGCGTAATGCCATCTTACATGTACTGTACAGGGATGCTAATCAGTACTTAGGTTAGTATCCTTTTTTTATTTATATCAATATGTTTTTCTAATACACATTTTCAGGAAGAAACGATGCAAACTATGACCAAGACTTCTCGTCGGGACACTTGCAGAACCAGTGGAATTCGAGCAGTGAATATTTTGCCTCGCAACCGCAGCACCTCACAGAATCTCATAAGAGCCCAACACCTAACTGGTCAAATGGTAATGGTGGATCTGCTGGAGGTCAAACTTGGGATCCAATGGGATACCAGCAGGCAGCCAATGCTGCTTCCTCTTGGCAACGGGCTTCTGGCATTCGTCCACCACCTGGATTGGAATTTCAAAAGCGTGATAGTCCCATAACAAGTTTACCAGAGCCTATGTCACCCACAGCGTTTGGACAGCAACAGTCGCAGCCAGATTCAGATCCACCATTCAATCCCATTTTTAGCTCCTTGAGCAATATTTGGTCGGATAATTGGAACAAGAATAAGAACAATTATAATTAAACAAAAAAAAAACAAAACAATTAACTGACCCGAAACACTTACTTACCCAGGGCTAACTATTCCTCCTTCCTGCTGTGCTCTTGCAATCCCCTGATAACTTGAAGACGATTATTTGGATTGTGTAGATGCTCAAAATATCATTTGTACTACCATAAAATTGTTATCTTATCATTGTGTCATATTAGTGGAAGCAAAATGAATAATAAAAAAAAAATACAAAAGCAAATGAACTAACAAAGACAAAAAAATGCAAGCAGTTATATGGTGAAATGATAACATTAAAGAAAAGTAAATTTAAGTGCTGATTCAAAGACTGTCCAGACGAATAAGAAAAAAATTTGATTTCATCATAAGTTTTTGCATGGATCACTGATGATAACGAAAAGGGTAAGTTCTTCAACAAATGTTATTTGCCGCTTTTACTAAAAAAACGCAGTATTGGTGGCGATGTTATTTAATCTGTTCTGCATGCAATTGAAATGGATTAATGATTAACTTAATATTCTTTTTTTTAAAATAAAAACCACAAGCACATGGCCAGCAAACAAATGCATACTCTAACTTACACCCTTTTGTTCTATGACGATGTTATGATCTCGATTTATGGGAAGAATTCCTACTTTACCTACAATCTACATATCTTTTTGTGGAGTTCGGGTTGACCTTAGAAAACGTGAAGCCTCCCAGGTATGGATTGTTTCATGTTTGAATCCAATTGAATTGCATTTTTTGCAGCAGTTTTAAGGCCTGCCTTTGCTTTGCGATTGTAACGAAACATCCTATGATAATCATGCCTATTACCGTTGTCGTTTATCGTAAAAAACGACACGACAGAGAAAACGACAAATAGACATGACTATTTATCACAGAGGAGCTAACAGAGAGGGTAATCCTGTCATTTTATTTGACGTTACCTACAAGCTTCGACATCAGCTGATCTCAGCTTAGGTGAAAAAGTGTGCGTGAGAACAAAGGAAAACTGCACACACTCTCATCTAAGCTGAGTGGTGGATTAATTTTCCCGCCTTTTTCAAAATCATCAGCTTTTTGGGTCTGTTCACGTGACAAGTTAAGTAAAGTCCAACGGTCAGCCTGTATGTGTATTAGCGGAGCTCTCCGTTCGACACCTTCAGCTGCTCTTGACATTCTACTTAATCTCATACCCCTTGATATTTTTAGCAAACAAACGGCCGCAAGCACAGCCGTTCGTCTCAAAGCCATCTCTCAATGGACCGATAACTCAATTGGTCACTCCATTATTCTGAAAGCATTCGGACCAAAACTAAGTCACTCCGACTACTCTATACCCCAGCTAGTTTTTGACAAGAATTTTCAAGTCACCATCCCACCAAGATCCACTTGGGAAAATGAGAGATTCTTGAAAGATGAATCAGTTCATTTTTATACTGATGGCTCAAAAACTAAAGATGGAGTTGGTGGTGGCGTGTACTCAGACAGACTAAATTTAAGTCTCTCCTTCCGTCTCCCTGACCATTGTAGTGTGTTCCAAGCGGAAATTCTAAGAGGTATTATCCTGGCTAAGGGAAAACGTGATATCTGCATCGGATATCCGTATATTTTCAGACAGTCAGGCAGCCCTTAAATCAATCAGTGCTGTTTCTACAAACTCAATAACTGCCCGCGACTGTCGATCATCTCTCATGGAGATGGCAGAACAGTTCAATATTCACCTTTTCTGGGTGCCGGGACACAAAGACATTGAGGGAAACTGCAAAGCCGATTAACTCGCCCGAAATGGAACCCTACTACCGCTTTTACCTAACAAGGTGAATATTGGTATACCTATCGCTACAAGCAAACTCATGCTAAAACTAGATGCCATAGAGAAAACAAATTTAAGATGGACAAACACTACTACCTGCGTAGCGACAAAACAAATCTGGCCAAAATTAGATCAGAAACGTACTAAATGTTTGTTATCTATGAGCAGATTACATCTTAGCTCCGTAATTGGTGTCATAACCGGACACTGCCTCATAGGAAGACACGCCATAAGACTTGGCGTATTCTCTAATGATTTTTGCAGAAGCTGCATGGACGAGGGTGAGGAGGAGACTATCACCCATCTTCTCTGTTCATGCCCAGCTCTGTCCCAAAGACGTAAATTACACCTGGGTAATTTCTTTTTCGACGATCCAAGCGATATGTCGAACGTTGATATTCTATATTTACATCGCTTCATAAGAAGCTCCAACTGGTTTAATTAAAGAAATACTCCCTCGCTCATTTCGTGGTATCACAACGGACCTATCTGTGGTCTAAGTGTGTCAGTAGTCTTCCTGACAGCCACATAAACCTAACCTAACCTAACCTAACCTTGGGTCTGTTCACAAACTGGTTTATTTTTTGGTTAGGCTGTTCCTACACCAGTAACTTATTACTTCACTAGTTGCGTTTTCGTTTGTTTGTTTTGGTATAAAAAGAAATTTGGGGTAAGAAATTTACCTCCATTGAAATATTAGTACCTAATATTTAGAAGGTTGAATCATATACAACAAAAATACTAAAAGCAAAACTTAAGAATGTAGTAAACGGAATATAAAAAACCACATGCGAATGGGTCTCTGATGTCCCGTACCAATGGTGTATTTGTTGTTGTATCCCCGAATTTGTTGTTATATCCCCGAATATTTCGGTAGTAGGTACACCGCATGTTTACCCAAAAAGACACATGTGCAAATGTAACCAGAAGGGTTGCATTCAATGTGGTTACATAAGAATGCACATATATTTGGTGCTTACGTATGGCTAGTATACGGCATGTAGTCAAATGTTTCACTGCACACTATTTGACATTTAAATGTGGTTTCCTAGTACACGAAATGCAAAAATTCATAAAGCGCTATCATTTTTGAAACATTATTTTTGGTGTTGTGTTCAATATAAATTATACAAGAATATACAAGAAATAATTGAAATAATTTGTTTAAAGTGCCAATTACAAGAAGAAACAGTCCAAACTGAAAAAAATTTTAATTTCATTACAACTCTTAATATTAAGAAATTATCAAACAGTAATTCGCACAAAAAGCCAATATTAATTTTGTTAAGATTATATTTAGACACAACTTTATTTTCCATTAACATAATACATACAAACAAATTTTTAAAGCATTTTAAAGGATCCGTCTCCCGAACGAAAAAATATATGAACAAAACTAAAATATTCTTTGAAAAAACACGAAAAAAAAATATATTTCCAATAAATATATATATATATATAAGTTACGATTTTGCTTCTATTACGAGAATGGCGTGCTAAAATAGAGTACCAGCTGAAAATACAAGTGTGATCATAGCTTAGCGTGCATTTATGAACATATCCTTATTCGGGAGAATTCTACCTCATTTCATGAACGAAATCCACCACAGCTCATGAGTTTAAGGGGAAACGTGAAATTAAAAAAAAAAATCATGAACTGATTGCCGTGTTATATATTGGAATTTTATTTAATAAAACAATCTGTAATATATACAGAATGTTTTTCGTTTAAAAACATTCAGAAACATTTATTAAAATAAATCTGATCCCGCAAATACTGGTTAAATCAATATGCTTTTTATATTTATACTTCTAGAGTTTTTAAACAAGATTCAAACTTTTTGGGTCTGTTCATAAACTTGTTTATTTGTTGGTTAGGCTGTTTTTACACTGGTGACTCACAAGTTAAACTTAGGCTTATAAAGAGAAATACTATATTTTAAAAAGAAAAGAAGGTAACGAATTCCCTTCAATTAAACTATCAGTTCAAAACCTACTTGCAAAAGAACACGAAAAACAGTTCTTTTTTTGGCACCATTAAAATCGACATTAGTCGCTTTCATATTATTTGATGCAAAATATGGAAGTGAATCGATGACATAGAATATTTTTTCCGTTTTTTAATTGTTTCAAACACATCAGCAAACATTTTACTTAAGCAATTGGAATCCAGAAAATAGGTTTAAAAGGTATACAGTCTCTTTTTACTACTGATGCTATAGACGCGCAAATGTAAAAAAAAATATTTTTAATTGTTTTCATAATTTAAAGATTGTTTTTGCTTATAACTATAACCATTGGCGCAAAATTATAGTCGATTTAACTCGAAACTAAAAGCAATTTAATGGGAAACTTGGTTAAAATACGTTTTTCCGTATTATAAACGGCATAAAGTATACATTTTCTTAATGAAGTTGTCTAACTTTAAAAACAGCAAACCTTAGCATTATATTTTTAATGCAGCACAATAAAATTTGTGATAGATTGACAGCTCACTCTCTTGAAATCGCTTTTGTGGAATGTAACTACGCACAAATACTGCATAAATTCATAAACGACCCCTTTCAGTGGAATATATAACTTTAAGTTAAAAAATTGTTTATTCTTGAGTAAAAGTTAGACAACTGTTCTAAAATTGAAATAATGTTAAGTGGTGTGACGTTAATTCCTTAAATATAGGTTGACTATAATTTTGCGCCATTGAGTTTATAACATAGAGAAGTCATGTGGAAGTTTCAAACTTTGCTCGGAGGATGTCGTTACTATCGACTTGTGTTTTTTTACTCGAGTAGCAATTATTCTTGAGTTAAAAGGCCAGAGAAATAAAGAAAAATAAATACAAATGTATACAGAAAAAAATTGTTTGGTTGGGGTTGAGGGATGTCCGCTACATGGAATTATTGCATTAATAATTACTCGAATTGATCATTAAGCGACATCTACTTCGGTGAGTTTGAAACCATCTTGATTTCTCTATGTTTATAAACTCAATGCTATAACCTAGCTATAATACGGGAATGCTCATAGCTGTATCTGATTTTGCACTTCTGTCGTGTCTTAAAAAGCTTAGATACGGAAATAAAGTACAAGGATATCCGATATTGAAAAATAAAAATAAAAATTGAAAAAACACGAAATAAAAATACAAGTTGCTATTTTGCTTCTACTACGAGATACGCGGGCTAAAATAGTACCAGCTGAAAATACAAGTGTGATCTTAGCTAAGCGTACATTTATGAACACAATTTATGAACACACCCTTAATCGGGAGAATCCTACCTCTATTCATGATCGAAATCCACCACAGCTCATGATTTTAAGGGGAAACGTATTCATAGACGCGAAATGCAAAAAATCTAAACATTGGGTAACCGGAGGGACGAACGTAACTACAGATTTTTATTTTTATTAGATAATCTTTGCTATTTATGCTTTCGTAACACACTGGCTCCACTGGACATGAAAGCTGCTCTAATTTTGAACACGCCATGAGAACAACCAATGGAGTTTGAAAAATCCATGGCCAATCAGGCGACATGTCGTAAAAATCCATTTTTTCGACAAAACATGAGCGCTGTTGAAAATTTGGACATGAATTTTGACGTTTCGTATATGTGAGCTGCTTTTTGCAGAATTTTTGTTGTATATGTGCAATTTCTTCAAGTGTTTGTCATTCTCTTACATTTTGAATGTACTTCTGTATCTTTTGATATAAGAAACGGGGGAAAGGGACGCATGTTTTTTTACTCGTTGTTGAAGAATGAAATGAAACGACAAGACATAATTTGCCCACAGACCGAATGAGAATTTGATAGTGGATTAGATTGCTGTTGAGTTGTTGGGCATCGGCATGGCCAGTGGAGCCAGTGTGTAAGTGACAGGCAACTAGAATAACAGGCATGATTATTCATACCCCTTGCCGTTCTCTTTTGTCGCATACGACAGCTGTCGTTTTCTATGCCGACAAACGACAACGGTAATAGGCATGAATGTTTTTCGGCATGTTTGTTTTGTCGGTAGATAACAGTACTGGATGAATTGGTCTTTCTGTATTTTGTTCACGATGTATTTTTGACGTGAATTTTTCTCGAATCTTCTTGCTTTCAATTTGTCACTCCTGCTGTCATGCGAAGCATCTTCATTTTTACTGCAGTCAATTTATTCTTCTTGTACCTCAACGTTCCTCAACTTTTTTTTTAATTTATTCAACTTGTGACGGTGCTCAGGTTTTTATTCCACTTTGAAATCCATCCATCTACCTACCAACCATTAATTCACATTCTTTCTTGTCGTCGTTAAGGCGTAAAAAACAACAAAAAATTTCGAGTTTGTCAACGGCAACACTGCCATAACCATTAATTAAAACTCATCGAAGGATTTTAGATACGGCAGTCAGTCATTGTCGCCGCTTAAACGAATATGTCGCCTTCTGCGTAATGTAAATTTGCTTTATCTTATAAATTGAATAAAAATTGTTTCTTTTAAAATTAAAAGTTTCTTTGGTTCATCTTGACAGAATCAGAAGTGTGATCACTTGCCTACAATATCGGTAACAATTATCGGTTCAAAAACTTTTCTCAGGGAAAAATCGAAATCTAAAAATCCTTGGTGCGACGGCTAACGGAACAATGTACATACGAAGGGATAGAAACAGACTCGACGTACCCGAATAAAATAAAAAAACAACGTCCAACGCAAGGGAAAGAGATAGACGCAACGTACCCTAATACAAAAACAACGTCCAACGGAAGGAAAACAAACAATGAATTAATTTTAACGAAACGAATTAATTGAACGAAAACGTTTAAAACGAAAGAGGCAGAGATAGACTCACGAAACCAAACGTACGAAAGAGAAAGAAGTATATTCAAATGAGACTCGAAACGAAAAGGTAAACAAACCAAAGGAAAAAAAAACCAACGTCTAGACTACGAGATAGGAAAAAAGGGAAACAAATAATGACTAAATTCGAATGTTTTAAAGTTGCCCAATTTCTGCAAACGAAAAACCAACCAAGAATTGGTAATAAAGCACAAAGGTTGCTAAATTGGTCAAATTGTGTGGATCGGACGAGGTAGATTCGGAAGAAATAGAGTGAGATGGCTACGGCAATCACAAATGGACGACTTGAAGAGTACGATGACTAATTTGGCGAAAATCGTAAGTGAATTGGATGTGAACGCGAAAGAAGTAAATCCATCAGCTACACATCAATTGTACACGAACATGGGCAGCCAAAGAATTCAGTCTGCTCCTCAAAACGTACCGACAACATCACACGGTGCAGGTTCCACGGAGTATTCAGTGTATGGAACGCCATTCTCAGTCTCAGCGCAAATGCGTCTTCCAAACAGTACAAATGATAGGAATCTTACCCGGAATCCATCATCTCAGCAATTCATCAACAAAGTTGAACAGCTACGTTGCATATATTCATGGAGTGACGAAATGATCCTATTTGCAGTTCAACACAAGATGAGAGGAATAGCGAAGAGTTGGATTGATGCACTGCAAGTATTTCAAACGTGGATGGATTTTACTAGTGCTCTCCTTAACAATTTTCCTAGTTCCATCAATATGGCAGAGATACACCGAGAACTAATGAAACGAAGACGTAAGCCAGGTGAGTCATTGGTGGAATTTTACTATGCAATGCTTACCATCGAAAGACGAGGTAAATTGAATGATCTTTCGCTTAATTCATAAATAATTATGTTGGAGAAACAAACGTGTTCTGAATCACTGATAACTGAACGAACCTTATACAATTTCAGATATGTATCTATCTTTCTCTGTCAATCTTTTGTTCTATTACTTTTGTACTTCGATTTGATTTTTAACCGACACGACAGAGTATTAAATTTTTCTCTCTGATTGTTTCTTTACTTTTAATAAAGCATAAATATATGTACAACTAAATTGTGTATTATATATTATTTGGAAGTACCTAGTTATTTTTGCGCTAAATTTGCAACAGGTTATGGGCCCAGGTTCCAGAATATAAGTAAAAGGTAATTTCGCTAAGGAAAATTAAAAAGCATCTACGAAATGCCTTCATATAAACTACAATGGCGGAGCAGCGTTTTTCTATAAGGAAACTTGGTACTGAAAACTATTTTATTTGGAAATATAAAATTGAGATGCTGTTGATAAAGGAAGGGCTATGGAGTAATGTGTCTGGGACCAAACCAGATCCGATCACCGCTGAGTGGACTACCAAAGACAATGAGGCTCGGGCAACAATTGCTTTGTCTGTAGGAAACAACCAGCTGCAACATATTCGAAAGGCAACAAACTCATCGAAGGAAGCGTGGAACAGTCTATAGAACTACCACAAAAGGAGCACCGTAAGCCATAAAGTGCTTTAATGCGAAAAATCTGCAGTCTACGGGTTGAAAAAGGTGGAAATGTTGAATCGCATATTGCTGAAATGGTTGATTTGTTCGAACGTCTGGCTGCGTTTGGTGATGAAAAATTATCTGAGCAGTGGAGTGTAGCAATGTTGCTGAGTAGCTTGCCAAGAAGCTATGACGCTCTTGTTACAGCATTGGAGACGCGCACAAACAAGGAAAACGGAAACTTACATTTGATGTTGTACAGTCGAAGCTTTTGGAGGAATACAGGCGAAGGCAGAATCCAAAAACAGAATAGCATGAAAATGCAATGAAGGTAACAAAATATATTCCCCAAACACACACATCATCGTCGTCATCGTCAGAATGCTATTTTTGCCACCAAATAGGACATCTAAAAAAGAACTGCCGTCAGTATAAACAATGGAAAAACAACTACATCACGAAGTCCCCGGATAATTTCAGTCTTCTTACATCTTCAGGTAATGTTTCAGGCTGGATCTTGGATTCTGGTGCTACTTGTCACATAACAAATGTGAAAGATTTTTTCGTAAGTTTTGACTCATCAATTAAAGAAAAAGTTATTATTGGAGACGGGAGTGAAATACTTTCTGAAGGAAAAGGCGCATTTAAAATAGAATTCTTAAACAATAAAATTTCTAAGGCTACTACTGTAATTGAAAACGTTATATTTGTTCCAAAGATTCAAGGCAATTTGCTCTCTGTATCTTGTTTGGTTGAAAAAGGATGTAGAGTAGTGTTCACAGATATGGTTTGTGAAATCTGGAAAGCTGATGTTCAGATTGCAGAAGCAGATGTTATTCCTCTTATGTATGTGTTACGCCAGTCAAAAAGAGTTTTAGTTGCGGTCCATAAAGAAAATTACATACATCAGTGGCATCGAAAACTTGGCCAGAGAGACGAAGATGCAATCAAATCCATAAAAGCAAAGCAAATGGGCTCTGGTTTGTCAATTCAGAATTGCAGTGTAAAAGAAACTTATGAAGTTTGTATACAAGGAAAGTCGGCACGGTTGCCATTTCCAAAGACATCTGAAAGTGCTTCAATTGGTGTACTGGACCTAGTACACACGCATGTTTGCGGACCTATGGAAGTGGTCAGCCCGAGTGGGTATTGATACACAGTCACATTTATCGACGACTACAGCGGATTTACAACAACATTCTTGATGCGGAAAAAATCAGATGTCTTCGACAAAATAAAGGAATATGTGAATGCAGCGAACACTCAATTCGGACGGAAAGTTAAAGTTTTAAGGTGGAGGTGAATATACGGGGCAAAATGTGCAGTAGTATCTAAGGCAACAAGGAATGAAATCTGAATTCACAGCAGCCTACTCTCCAGAGCGAAACAGGGTTGCTGAAAGGCGGAACAGGTCTCTGGTTGAAATGGCCAAATGTATGTTGATTGATGCTAAGCTGAGTAAGGAGTTCTGGGCAGAGGCAATAATGACGGCAACATACACCCAAAATAGATTACCAACAAAGGCGACAAAAACTACACCTTTTGAACTTTGTTATAGATCTAAACCGGACTTCAAATACTTGCGGACCTTCGGTGAAAGATGTTATGCGCCCATTCCTAAAGAAAAACGAAGAAAGTGGGACAACAAGTCGGAGTGTTTGGTTTTCGTAGGGTACGACTCAAATTAAAAAGCATATAGGAGTCTCAACACCAAAACGAAAAAGATAACCATCAGCAGAGATGTTCGTTTTTTGAGCAACAAAACAGAAGTACGTTCCAGAAATTAAAGTTTCTAAAAAGAATGCAGGAAATCAAAATATTCAAGAAAATAATAGAATAGAATAGAACTTGGGATCTGACGATTTTGCCACCTGACAGAAAGGCAATTGGGTGCAAGTGGGTCTTTAAATCTAAGGAAGATTCAAGAGGAGAAGTTTTTTACAAGGCTCGCTTGGTAGCGCAAGGATTTCTCCAGCACCACGGACTGGACTATGATGAACTATTTGTGCAAGTTGTACGTCAAACTACTTTGCGAACTTTATTGGCTGTTGCTGGTAATAGAAAAATGCATTTTATGCATCTGGATGCCAAGGCAGCATTTCTCAACAGTGATCTTGAGGAAAGAGTCTATATGCGGCAGTCAATGGGATTCGTGGAAGAAAATAAATAACACCAAGTGTGTAAATTGAACAAGACAATCTATGGACTGAAGCAGTCAGCGAGGGCATGGAATCAAACAATCAGCAACGCTCTTCTTGAAAATAGATGTTGTCAGAGCAGTGTTGATCCGTTTCTTTTTAATAAACTGAAAGGTGAGTTTTGGATTTACATTCTTGTTTATGTAGATGGTTTGCTAGTGATGAGTAAAAGTCATAAACTTATCGACGAAGCTGAATGCGTATTGAAATCGAAATTCGAAATGAAAAATCTTGGAGCAGTGAAAAATTACGTTAGACTGGCGGTAAACCAAAATAAAGATGGACATTTTTCAGTAAGACAGACAACCTATATAAATAAGGTTATTGAAGATATGGGACTTAAGGATGTGAAGGTTTCAAAGGTGCCAATGGATACAAGTTACGGAAAATCAAATGCTGATGCTGAAACGAATTTCTTATGCGACAATGAAAATTACCAAAAGTTTATTGGATGTTTTCTATACATTGCAATGAGTTCAAGGCCAGATATTGCTGTAAGTATAAGCAAACTTTCCTCAAAGGTTTCAAGACCTTCAACGGAGGATTGGAACGAACTTAAAAGAGTTGCTTGATGTATAGATGCTGGTAACACTGTCTCAAGCTGCTGATCTTCTCTCTCTTAAGATAATTAGAATTAAGAATAGCTTTAAGTAAGTTGTATAGAGATAGCCGAATGAACTAGATCAATAAAGAACAGATACTAAATACAACATGGCGCAGCCGAAATAAAGAATCACATCATTTTAAAAGTATCAGTTGTTTAAAATTGGAAAAAAGTGACCTAGTAAAAAGAAAACAAAAAACATAAAAGACAAGAAAGAAAAAAAAATTCCGAACCTATTAAAATAGAAATATAAAGAAATTCACTAAAATAAAAGTACCAGTTGTTTAAAAATGATCGAAGAAAAAGTGATCTAGTAAAAAAAAAACAAAGAGAAAAAACTTCTGAACTATTAAAATAAATAAATAATTAACTAAATATTGAAAAAAAAACAAGAAAGATAAAATGAGTGAAATACACTTTCAAAAGCCTGGTCCATTATTAATGGATGGTAACATGAAGGAAAGCTGGAGAAAATTTAAGGCTATGTGGGACGTGTACACGGTGGCATCAAAAACAAGCGCTGAAAGGCAAGAAATACAAGTTGCTCGATTCCTGTCCTGTGCTGGAGAACAAGCAATTGAAATGTTTGGCACCCTAGGATTAACGGAGGCAAATAAAAAAAATACTCAATAGTGTTGTTGAAGCATTCCAGGCTTACTGTGTTCCAAGAAGCAATGTTGTATATGGTCGATATTTATTTTTTTCACGATATCAGCATGATGGAGAGCCATTTGAACAGTTCGTAGCCGATATTACAAAATTAGCAGAAAATTGTGAATTCGAGACACAAAAGGAGAACATGATTAGAGATCGTATAGTCATTGGCGTAACGGATCACAATGCAAGATTGCAGTTACTTAAACAAGACAGTTTAACCTTGGTTAAGGCGAAGGAGATTTGTCGTGTGGTGGAAGAAACGGGAATCCAAGCAAAACGAATGGAAATAGAACGAGCATCAGTAGCAGCTTTAAGGAATGCAACGGCGAGTGATCGAGACTACAATATACTGAATGTTAATTATGTTAACTCTAGTTTTAATTTCAGAAAGAGGGGGGACCAGCAAAGACAAGTGAGTTACCAAACCAGTAAAAGAACGAATACAGTATGTTTTAAATGTAATCGAAATCATTTATTTGGTAAATGCCCAGCCGAGGGAAAGAGAAGTATGTCATGTGGAAAATTAAATCACTTTGCAAATACTTGCAAAAGTCGAAATAACTTCGTAAATCGAAGATTCGTTAATGAAGTGCGGGATAATAACAATGAAATTGCTGATTTCGGTGTGGATTCTGACGATGGTTCTGTGATGTATGTGAGTACTGTGAGTGTTGTAAATTGGGTTTCAGGTTCTGGGAAAAGTTGGTTTGAAAAATTTAAAATAATGAATCTCAGTATTGATTTCAAGTTGGATAGTGGGGCTGAAGTAAATGTCATATCGCGAAATTCGGTAGAAAGATTAGGGAAAATTAATTCAATCAGGCCCATCTCAACGAAACTAGAAGCTTATGGCGGTTCTCGCATCCGTACAGTGGGAGCAATAGTGTTGCGTACGGAACATAAAAACCAAGATGCTGATGTTGAGTACCTTGTGGTTGCTGGTTCCACTTCACCAATTTTTTGACTGAAATCTTGTATAGAATTTAACTTGATATGTATAATAGATGGGATGATAAGACAAGAAAATAATGATTTTTTCATCAAATATAAAGATATTTTTCAAGGTACAGGTAGATTTCCTGATAAGTGCGATTTGATTTTAAAACCAAACTCTATACCAGTTAATAAACCTCCTTTACGTCTCCCTTTAGGGTTTTATGATAGAGTTGAGCAAAAACTGAAAGAGATGGATAAAAGTGGGATAATAAGTAGAAGGGAAGAACCGTTTTTTTTTTTTTTTATATTCAGTTTTTATATTTAAATTTTCTTATAACTACTTACTTGCTAGACAAAAACCTTAACAACTAGCTTACATATTAACTTAACTAACTTACTGGCCCTATGCGAGCGCTCTAAATTATACCATAACCAACTTAAAATTATTGCCTTTCGGCGCACCTAGCTTAAATACTATCGAAATTCATTTATTACTTAAAAATAAGAAAATTGTTAAAAAACTTATTATATCTATCATTTTTATTTAAACTTAAAACTACACTTAAAACTACTTAAAATAACTTAAGACTAGAACAGCCACAGCAACCGTTTTTTTTCTCTTTAGTGCCACCATAATTGTTTTCTACTAACCTAGCCTACTTTTAAAGCCAAGGACACGCCTAAACCTGCGTAAGTCAAACCAAGGCAATAAACTCAATAAGTCAACTTTTATTATTATTAATTTTTTAAATTTTATTAGTTTTTTACACATCATTCAACCACCAGAACTGGCGATTTTGGTCCAATCTATCTATCTGGTCCCTTACGGACACAGCCCTACTGAACCGAAGGCGCTCTGCTCCGCTTTCTGCGACGACGTCACGACCATTAAGGAGTCGCCTATCCACAGTTTTTCGGCCGACGTGGTAGATCAGCGGTACCGCCGAACTATCTTGTATCAGCCCTCGACTGTCTAAAAAGAGGAAAGCGTCGGGTGGGATAAATCCGCTTAGACACACACTTTTGTAGTATTCATCTTTGGGGTAGTAAGCGCCGAAAATCAAGCCATTAGTTGAAGTCATCGCTCTTGCAATATGACCCCGAATCAGCTTGATTAAAAAATTATCTATTCTGTTTATGTTAGCCCTGTTGTATAGAACCTCGTTGGAATAATATTTTGTGTACTCCGACTCTGGTGTTCTGTGCAATCCAAGGCAGTGTCTAAGACACTGCCTCTCAAATACCCGAATCTTTTCCATTTGAGATGGTGCAACGTTGAACCACACAGGACATCCATAGGCAATCATCGGCCTGATTAAAGCCATGTAACAAATCACCTTCACCCTGCTATCAAGATGGCTGCTGTAAAACAGGCGTCTTGTCAGGGCAAAGGCTCCCCTTAGCCCTGGTCAGAGCAGCATCTATATGTCTGTCGAAATACAAATATTGATCCAGCCAGATGCCAAGGTACTTCACTACACTTTTACTTGCCAGTGGTTGTCCAAGGGGGCCAACGATTACAAGTTTTCGCCAGTTCTTTCTCGTATCCGCAGAAGCTCTAGACAAAGGGGTTCCAAACAGAATAGTTTCGCATTTCTGAAAGTTGATTTTCAACTTCCAGTCATCGCAATATTGCTGAATCTTGTCGAAGTCACGCTGCAAAAGAAATTTGATAACTTCAACTTTTGGACCTGTTCTGTACGCTATTAGATCATCGGCATACGCAATTGCATGAGTTAGACTACTTATAAGATCGCTAGTGTAAATGTTAAAAAGAAGCGGCGAGTTAACCGCTCCCTGCTGCAGACCATTTTTTATTTCAAATATTTTGGTAGACGTTACGCTGCCACTCTTGACAACAAACTTTCTACCGTTGAGCATATCATAAAGTATATACAATAATGATTTACTAATACCAAGTCTAGTCAGCTTTAGATACAGACCTTCTAACCATACGGTGTCGAAAGCTTTCTCCAAATCAACCAGACAGGCACCCGTGCACTGTTTTTTCGCATTGTTCCATTGAATTACAGAAACAAGCTTAGACGCGGCATGAATAGTATCGTGTCCTGCCTTAAAGCCAAACTGTTTATCAGGAATAATATTTTTGTCCTCAGCCCATTTGAACAAAGCCCTATTGAGAACTTTTTCGAATACCTTACTGATACTCGGAAGGAGACTTATCGACCGTAGATTTGCCGGATTGGAGCTATCCTTCCCCTTTTTAGAGAGAGGATGTACCACTGCTGTCTTCCAATGCACTGGATAATATGCATTATTCAGTGCGTTGTTAAACAATGTGGTGTAAATGTCGACTGCATCCTGAGGTAGATGTCGTAGTACAATATTGTATATACCATCTACTCCTGCCGACTTCTTTTTCCTCAATGAATCGAAAATGATCTGAAGTTCTAGCTTCGAAATTAACAGGGAATCAGACCCGTTTCGCTCGGCGATGATGGCGTTTGCCAAGTGTTCTTCATTGAACCCCAAAAAAGAGCGGTTCTCGGATCGCCATTGCGTTATATCATTTCGAAGGTCGGAGTGGTGAAGCAGGGCTCTGCTTTCCAGTTCATGATTTGGGCGAATACTGGTATTCACCTTATACACTTGCTGAAAAGCAGCCCCCACAGCCTCCACTTTTTCCTTAGGATCCTCGATAATGAAGAAATCATCATTAAAAACGGCATCCCCTGGATCTATGCCTGCGTTCAAAAGTAAGTTTTCGTTTTCAATCGTTTTCTGAAGCTTGAGACACGGAAGGTAATTTTGATCTTTCCGTCTGAAAATTTTATTAATTTTAGGAAACATACTTGGGTCACTAGAGTTAATAGCCCGAATTCTATTATTCCAATAGGAATTAATAGTCAACCTATAATTCTGCTTTATTAATTGATTGATGTTTTTAATCGAAGACTTCAGAGTCCCAATCTCCGAATTATGTCTATCAGTGAACCATCTGTACAAAAGTTTTAGTCTTGAAAGCAGTCCACTTTTTTGTCTATGTAGTGCGTCAATTGTCGCGTTTCGGTACTTGGCAGTTGCGTCTTGTTCTTTGTAACGTGGAACAGTCGTACTCATTGTTTGTTTTATGGCCTCGTCCATTTGTAGTAGGTATCCGTCGATCTCTTCGTTTGTTAAATTTCTGTCATTAGGTGGAGATATGTTTTTTAAACGTAATTCTCTTGTCAAGGTGTTGGAAAAGCGTGACCATCGCATTTTACTGTAGTTGTAAGTATGCTTAGGCACATACTCCTCTAACTCCACGAGTTCGTTTGGAAGTTGAATCACAGCAAAAAGGGAAGAACCGTCTGAATGGTCGCATCAACTTGTTGTCGTGGAAAAAGCTAATGGCTCCTTAAAACTTTGTTTAGATCCGGGTGAACTTAACAAACAATTAAAGGATGAACATTTTTTGATACCGAACGGAACATAAAAACCAAGTTGCTGATGTTGAGTACCTTGTGGTTGCTGGTTCAATTTCACCAATTTTGGGACTGAAATCTTGTATAGAATTTAACTTGATATGTAGGATAGATGGGATGATAAGACAAGAAAATAATGATTTTTTCATCAAATATAAAGATATTTTTCAAGGTACAGGTAGATTTCCTGATAAGTGCGATTTGATTTTAAAACCAAACTCTATACCAGTTAATGAACCTCCTTTACGTCTCCCTTTAGGGTTATATGATAGAGTTGAGCAAAAACTGAAAGAGATGGAAAAAAGTGGGATAATGAATGGTCGCATCATCTTGATGTCGTGGAAAAAGCTAATGGCTCCTTGAGACTTTGTTTAGATCCGGGTGAACTTAACAAACAATTAAAGGATGAACATTTTTTGATACCGACCATAGAAGATTTCCGTTATGCTATGAATGAGATGAAATATTTTTCGGTTTTTGATTTGAAGGAAGTATTTTGGCAGGTGGGTCTTACGCAAACCTCCAAGGAACTCACGGTGTTCAGTACTCGTTTTGGTGCTTTTCACTACAACGTACTTCCTTTTGGTATAAAGGTGGCACCTGAAAAGTTCCAAAAGCTCAATATGAAATATTTTGGAAATCTACCTGGTTGTTTTATTAATATAGACGATATTATAGCGGGAGGGAAAACATTAGGTGAACACGAGATAAATGTTCAAAGAGTTATGTCTTTAATTCACACATTATAATGTTTTATAAATTTAGTTTACATTTAGCTATATTTTTTTCACTGAAAAACAAAATTATTTGAAATATAATACATATATATTGTAAAGAAAGATCATCTCGTGCATTGTTTATTTTTTACAGAGAGTTTGGTGTACCTTAAACACTCATTAGTTTGGTATAGACTATGCACAAACAAAAACACCACACATAACGATGGGTGTAATTAATACACTATTTTGGTAGAATATACTTGAATGAATACACCACACAGAGAATAGGTGTACTTAATACTCATTTTTGGTGAAATATGCACCAGTGGATACAGAATGGGTCTAATAAATACACTATTTTGGTAGAATTTGCACCATTCCATACACCAAACATAGAATTGAAATATATCGTCTCATAATATTCAGTCAATTGTCGTGTCAACATCAAATTAAGCAAATAATTTTTTTAATAAAAACATGGCTAACGAAACGAACATATTCGGGAAGTTTATTTGTGTGGTTTGCGAGGAAAAGGATAAACCACAATTTGTGGAGGCCGTACCATTAAATTCGTACAAGGAAAACTATATTTACTGGCCGAGATCTAAAAAAAATCAGAAAAAGCAATGCCAATTAGATTTTCCGGCAAATTTCAGGTACCTATCGACGGTGAAAACGTCGTTATTGGACAGCAAGTAGATAAAAGCATTTAAGAAATTAAAAAAAAATTATAAATGCAACTACATAATTATGTACCTTAATATAAATAAATATTTTTCTACTTCGTATGTACCTTAATATTAATAAATATTTTAACTTCTTATGAACAAATTTTGTTTTCGTTTTGAATAAACTTAAAGACATTTCCTACACCATTTAGAATGTATTAAACAAAGCGAAAAATATTCCTGTATATATTTTGCACAATGGTGCATTTTTTTCATTTCTCCTTTGACTTGGTGCATTTTTTATACCATTTTCTCAAATTGAAACAAATCAGTGAATATTTTGCACAGTTTTCAGCAAAATAAATGTACCGAAAATAGAAGATGGCATATAATTGTCTCAAACGGTGTGTTTTGTTCTTCTTTTTCTAAATTAGTGCATTTTATTTTCTAGATTCAGGAATCAGTGTATTTTTTACACGGCAGCCATATTTTTCAAGAAATATTTAGGTAAACATGAGATTCCACTGGCCGCCATCTTTAAAATGAAGACTATGATTAATTATTTTATTATATATTTCGAATGAATTTGTCCACTTTTTTGTTATTTTCGACTCTTTTTTAACAGCACGTATTTAAAAAAAAAATAAGAACAACCAAAAAACTATGAATTTTGAAAAATGAATTTTCGCGAATCGATTTAGAAATCTTTAATTAAGTAAAATTATTAAGGCGCTCGATTTTTAGATGGGGTAGGACCGAAAATCAGTCGACAGAATGTACTTCGTTATGAAATTAGACACTCAAATTCATATTAATTTTATTGCGCACATATTATGTATTAGAATCATAGTAAGATCAGAATTCTTTTATATACATTTTCCATCAGGAAATAAACCATGGTGTAAGTTTTAATTCATCAAACTAGTTTCCGATTAAAGAAATAAACTTCGGTGTATATTTTGTTTCAAAATGAATTCTGAGTTTTGGATTTTTTACACTAATGGTATATTTTATCCATCAAATCATGTGTATTTTTAACACTCTTGGGAAAGATTTTCCACCAAAAAGTGGTGTAAATTGTATACCATTGGGGTGTAAGAATTGAGCTTATTTTTAGAACATAATATACACCTCTGGAGTATTATTTATTCTAGTTACCAGAACAATTTGTATACCACTAGCACAATTTAAATACCAAAAAACGGTAAACTTTTTGTACAGCCGGTGTAAATTTTAAACGGAAACGCGGTATAATATACACTGAATCGAAATTTAATGTTAAAAAATTGCACCAAAAAGTGGTGTATTTTTTATATTCAAAATGTATATCACGAAAGTGTAAAATATACCCCAAATATTTTGGTGTATTTTGGAATTTTGTGCTACTTGAGTTTGGCACAGATGGAATTCCTTCAGAGTTTTTAAATATTCTTCAACCGAATTTAAGCAAAATCTCGCACAAGCACTAAACACTATCTTCAATTTTGGTATGCAGCCCGATTTCTTTGATGAAGCTATTCAAAGAAGGTGATCCAAATGACCCTACGAACTACAGGGGAATATCATTCCTTAATGCCTCTTTGAATTTTTCTGAACAAAAGGCTTTGTAACTGGGTTGATAAAAACAAGAAGCTCAGTGAGTACCAGTCAGGATTTCGGAAAGGATATTCTACAACCGATAACATTTTCATGCTTGGATGTCTAGTACGAGGCAAACTAAATCGAAATGCAAAACTTTACACCTTCTTTGTTGACTTCAAGGCTGCGTTTGATACAGTTGACAGAAAAACCATGTTCTATAAACTTTATAACTTAGGTGTATCATCGAAGTTTATTAAAGCACTGCAAAAACTTTACAATCAAACGACGGCTAGCGTTCAGAATGGATGTGGTAAATCAAAAGAAATTCTGATAAATCGAGGACTGCGTCAAGGCTGTAATCTAAGTCCATTGTTATTTGCACTTTTTCTTGATGACATTGTTGATTGGCTTCCTTGTGGAGTAGAATTTGAACATCGCAAAATAAAAGTTATAATGCACGCCGATGACATTGTTATTTTGGCGAAGTCTTCAGCGTCCCTCCAACTGATGATAAATAGGCTGTGCGATTACTGTAAAAAATGGGGACTGGAAGCAAATGCAGCGAAGTCGAAGATAATGGTTTTTCAAACCGGCGCAGGTCGAATCGCAAAAGGAGACAACTGGAAATATGATGGAGTTGGATTAGAAGTAGTTAAGGAATATGTCTACCTAGGAATAACGCTTACGGTTAATTTAAATATGGACAAACACCTCAGTCAAAGCTGATGTTGCTAGAACAGCTATTTGCTGCAACTGGAACAAAATTTTCAATAATAAATACATTTCAATAAATGCAAAATACGAGGTTTTTAACGCAACAGCAAAAGCAGTTCTTTTTTATGGAGCACAGATTAGGGGTTTTCGGAAATACGAAATTGTGGAAAATTTGCTCCTTCCTCAGAAAAATATTTCATCTTCCTATTAGCACACCCAAGTACATGTATCATTTGGAAACTGGGCTTGCGACACTCTTTGTATCCACACTGAAGCTGAGTGCCGACTATTTTGTACAGTTGATTAACATGGACCAAAACCGATTGCCAAATATAATGTCGCGAAGCGCCATACGCCGAAAAACTGGATTCTACAAAGATTGGATAGATCTTGCTGCAAATTGTGGTATTATTTTGGAGTTGGATGCATCTAACGGTATTCAGGCGAGAAAAGTACTCTACGAGGTTATCCAATCCATTGATGAAAACCAGAGATACGAATTTATAGAGAAGGCGAGATCATCTACGGAAAGGAACATTTATGCAAAGCTGAATTATAATCTAAATGAACAAAATTACTTCAATCAGGATTTTTCAAGGAAAAACATTAGTGCTATTTTTAAGCTGAGAGGTGAACTTCTTGCACTAAATTGTATGCCGCACAGAAACGATTTAGCTACTATTTGCACCTTATTCAATTTGGGGGTGGATGAAAACATTAACCATTTCATCGTAGTATGTCCAATATTGAAAGACCTAAGGAGACTCTTCTTCGGAAAAAGTTTTCTCAACGAGATTGAAGTAATAAGTTACCTTAATGGAAAAGATTGGTTGCCGATCCAAAAGTATACTACCGAAGCGATGTCCTATAGAAGAAGAATCATCGATGAAAACTTGTTGCAATATTTTTAACTTTAATATAAAAATCGAAACTTTAAACACCGCGGCACTTTGAATTTTTCGAATCCACAAATAAATAAATTAGTAAACAACAATTCAATTTAATCAAAATGAGCACCGGCACCGCGTAAGATAATTTCGTTTATGATTATGAACAGTCAACACTCAAAACAAAAGTAGAGTAAAGAGAACGAACGATAGATTATGTGCTGTTTTCCAACTAGCTAAAGTGGGTGGGTGGGTCGATGTAAAAAAAATAAGTATACACAAAAAGACAAAATCTGTTTCGCCAACAGGTAAATAAAGGGGTAATCGATTGAAATCGATTCAACGTTGTTAAAAAAAAAATGATATTAACCGAATATTTAATGACTACGTACCTCGTCGTACGTTTCTGCTCAAATTTTAAAGGCGCCAGGAAACTTTTATAAAAAAACTTGCCTTAAACTAAATACTGAAACTTATCTTCAAAACAATATAAAGAATAGTTTATTTTCCCGAATGGGGATTTAAAATGTTTATTAAAAATTAAACTGCCTGGGAAAACCTTTCTAGTTATAGGTGAAAAACGAAGATCTTTTCGTTAAACAAAAAAAGTATACAATGTATATAATGGCAAAAGGCCAAATTTAAAAAGAATGAAAATTATGAAACTTTAATGAAATTAAATTAAATAACAATTGTGTTACAAAGACACAAACTGAAAACGACTTTGCGTATAATTCCCGAACAGACAACGGATAATTAAAAAGGTTGCGAGTCCCGCAATATCGGGATAAACATGAAACCGAAACGAAGGCCTAACAGATAACCACTTTTGCCAATATTGGCCACAAAATACACAAACAAATAAAACCAAACAACCAATGAAATTAAGTACTTATCTGTCCTTCGCAAGGGTAGTCACCTTGTTGTGGTGCGAAGGCTTAAGTTTCAAAGATTCATCTGATCTGTGAATCTGGGGAAACCTGGATCTACAGTGATTTTGATGAGTAACGAACCAAGAACTGCCCACCCCTTAATCCAGGGTGTTACGTCACCGTGCCTATTGGATGGTTTGCGGCCAAGGGGTATACCGGCTGTATTCTAACGGTACCTCTTCGAAACCGGGTCAAATCGAAGAGTAATCTGACCTTATCTGTGTACAGGGGGTGATAGGCAGACGGAATTTTCCTTCCCCCATACTCGTGGGAACAAAAATGAATAACAAACAAAAAAACAAAACAAAAACAAAAGGGGACGACGTGCAAGAATCGGGCACGAAGTTCTTAACGGAAGCCGATTCAATCAACGACGACAACATGACAGAAGAAGAGGAGAGCTTCCTTCTCGAATCTTCTTCAGCCCTTAAGGCTACTTCCGACGGCAGCATTGGAGAAAGTGTCATGGATCTAGGAAATTTATTCCTAGGTGACAATGACACTGTCTCCCTTGCTGGCTCGTCCATTTCAACATCGTCAGTAGCCTCTAACCGAAGCAGAATTAAGAGCTACAAGAAGACGATTAGGGCTTTGGAAGGGAAAAAGTGGGAGAGTCTTAGTGATAGGGAACAACTTAGGCTTCAAGTTGCTCGTGCCAACCTACGGAGTCGTGATCCTTCGGGCAACACTTATTTAATGATAGTCACAAGCAAGAGCGGAAATGTGGAGTCGTCCGAGTCTGTGACAGGCTTAAGCCCGTCGGGACTAAAGACGAACACACACGAAGCTCACATGAACCCGAACTTAAAGAGTGTAATGGGTCCACCCAAATCTGTGACATGTATAGGCCCGTCGGGACTGAAAGTGGTACCAGTGCACTCAAAGCCAGCAACAACAAAGAGAAAGATGGGGACACCTAGTTCTGTGACAGGCCCAAGCCCGTCGGTATCACACAGGTACCCGTCTGCCTCTGCACTTAAAGGGAAAAAGTTAGGCAGTGTGGAGAAGTTGTTGGACTCATCAAAGTCTGTGACAGGCATAAGTCCTTCGGGACCGGTAGTGGGTTCATCGGCTTGTCTGGCTAGTGTAGGCGGTGATGGGAAACTATCGAACAAATCTGGAACTGTGACAGGCACAAGCCCGTCGGGACCTACGACGAGTTAGTTAGTTTTTTTTAGTTTAGAGAAACTTTATTTGAAATATAAATTTGAAATTTTAACAATAATTTGATAGTCTTAAGTTTAATATGGTTTGGCCAGTGGCCGTCTACCATATTGACAATTTTTTAAAGCTTAATAATATAATGAACTTATTTGTTTATTTAAAAGTCTCCTTCGCGTATACGTTGTCTATATAAAAGTGCGGTTGACGTATATTTATACAATATTTCCCAGCCTAATTTACCATTCAGCACTTCCAAAGTGTCGTCCCATGCCATCGAAGTAACTTCAAAGTACCTCACACGAAACTCACTCAAAGTAGGACATATGGCAATAAAGTGATATACATCCTCCCTTTATCGACCTGATAAAGCAACAACAAAGATTCGAATAGTATTTGACGCCTCGTCTCATTTACCAGGTAAATTTTCATTAAATGAATGTTTATGGACAGGTTCGAACTTACTTCCAGATATATTGCAAATCTTGTTGAACTTCCGTGTCGGGCAGATTGGGTTAGTTGCAGATGTCGAAAAGGCGTTTCTGCAAATAATCTTAGCCGAAAAAGATAGAAACAGTCATCGTTTTATCTGGTTTCCAAAAAAACGGAGATTTGAGCTTAGATTATTCATCCGAAACAGAATATCGTATGACACGAGTCACTTTTGGGATTTCCTCCAGCCCATTTTTGTTGTCTGCTACCATTGCTCTTCACATTTGCACGCAAGCAAAAGAATTTCCAGAATCATGTGAATTGTTGAGCAAATCGTTCTACATGGACGATCTGGTTACTAGTGTCAGCTGTCAGGCGGATGCGGAGAAGTTTTATGAAGAATCAACTGAAGTTTTTAAGCGTGCTTCTATGAACTTGAGACCATGGCGTTGTAATAATTCAGAAATACAGAATTCTATTGAAGTGACCCAAGATATGGTTCATTCCGTTTTAGGAATTTTATGGAATATGATCAGCGATGAATTGATGTTTAAGTTCGATTTGGAGTCCCTGAAATCGATGGAATTGCCTTCCAAGCGCAATTTATTGAAAGTCATTGCGCGAGTGTTCGATCCATTTGGATTTTTAAGCCCAATTTTAATAAAATTTAAAATCTTGTTTCAGACGTTGTGGCGCAAACATGTTGAATGGGACGAGCCGTTAGACGCAGAGACTAGCCAAAAATATATCGCTTTTTCTGAGGACTTAAAGCAAATTCCAGAAATTTCAATGCCAAGGTGGCTTGGAATTAATGCAGAATCAACTTGTGTTGAAATTCATGTATTTGCCGATGCTAGCCAACAGGCCTTTGGAGCTGTTGCATTTTTGAGAATCCAGACGACTCATCAGCGATGTTAAGTTTGTGTGCGCCAAGGCTCATGTTGCGCCACTGAAAGGAACAAAAACGGATCATCTCACATTGCCAAAGTTAGAACTCACCGCTGCATTGATTGCTGCCAGACTATGCCCTTATTTGAAGAAGTAACAATTTCCTTTTCGACGGTTTTATTTGTGGACGGACTCACAGATCACACTTCATTGGATATAAGGGGATGCCCGAAAGTGGAAGCCGTACGTGTTCAACCGTGTAAAGGAAATACATGAGCTAACAGATGTGAACGACTGGCATCATTGTTCCGGAAAGGAAAATCCAGCAGATCTGCTAACTAGAGGGATTTCGGCAGAAAAATTATCATCATCGTTGCTTTGGAGGGAAGGTCCATCTTGGTTGAAAGAAGAAAAGTGTAATTGGCCAATGGAAAATGTGTCGCATGCTGAGGATTCTGTTGCATTGTTGCTGCCTGTGTTTCAGAAGGAAGTTGTTGCTGCTCCAGAAAAGTATTTAGAACCACTGTTGCTGTATGAACAAATTGGTGACTGGAAGAAGCTGCTTAGAATTACAACCTATATTTATCGAGGTGTCAATGTGCTACTTAATGAATGGTACCCCAGTTGGGCTCAAAAAAGGGGCAGGAAAATTCAAACATCAAGATTTTTGCAAGCAGTTAAGTTATTTTCAAATGATTTATTTTCCTAATGAAATTTTATCTTTGCAGGGTGGAAAAACTATTCCTCGATCTTCTACCCTCCTAACGCTTAATACAGTTTTAGATGATCAAGGTTTGCTTCGTGTGGGAAGTAGGTTAACGCAACTGAACGAGCCACTCGATTTCATTAGTCCAGTCATTCTGCCCCGAGGCTCTTATTTGAGCAAATTGATCGTTACTTACTTTCATGGATTATCTTTGCACTGCGGAGTGAACACCGTATTAGCTCGTCTGCGTGAACAATTCTGGTTACCAGCCGCCCGACAGTTTTTTTTACACTATCAGATCTTATTCAAATGGAGCTTAAAGCAAGCATCAGCAGATGAAAGAAGAATTGCCAACACATATAATGTGTCCCACTGGCTCATCACTTAGTGCAGGTGTTAGTTGTTAGTAAGCACAATGCAACAAAAACAAAAACACATGCACATAAAAATATGAAAACATATAAAGTCAAAATTAAAACAAAATGACACAGAAACATTTAGGATCGTGGAGCACTGGTTCTGAAAATAGTTTTTAAATTACTTTTATTTAAATTAAAATCAAACACACCCCCATTCAAGTTATATAACTTACTAATCCGCGTGAGAGGCTCATGCATGCCATAATTGGTTCTGTGATGTTCAATATTAAAAAGCTCAGAACTTCGAAGATGGTACGACCATCCGCGGTAGTTAAAACCAATAAAGGCTAATAGGTCCGACGAATCAATTTGTCCAGAGATAAGTTGATGTAGAAAAATTAAGTCATTGTTTACTCTACGTTGATATAAAGATTACAGTTAATTAAAAAAGCTATCGCATCATGCACAATTTGCCGCAGACTCAGAGGAAAGGCCGCATCTCAGCTTTTTGCCCTTCTACCGCGGGATCGTTTTCAAGCATCAAGACCTTTCGAGACCGTCGGTGTGGTCTTCGCCGGGCCTCTTTACACAAGTTCTAATGACAATAAAAGTAAAGTCTACATAATGATATTTACGTGTGCCGTCATCCGTGCAGTGCATCTGGAGCTTGTTCTCAACTTGACGACGGAATGCTGTCTCTTAGCAATACGTCGATTTATAGCCAGGCGGGGCACACCACTTACTATATATTCAGATAACGCGAAGACTTTTAAAAAAGCTGCAACCGAGGTAAAGAGCTTAGGTGAAATTTTCAACAGCGAGATTTTCTTCGGTTTTCTAAGTAACCGTGGAATTAATTGGAAATTTAGCGT
Source organism: Baccha elongata (assembly GCA_951217065.1). NCBI lineage: Eukaryota > Metazoa > Arthropoda > Insecta > Diptera > Syrphidae > Baccha > Baccha elongata. The sequence continues at coordinate 644,803 of CATNUY010000075.1, forward strand.
CGAAAGAGCACCATGGTGGGGTGGATTTCGGGAGAGGTTGGTCAAAAGTGTGAAAGACGTTCTTAAAGTCACAATTTGGAAGACAAAAATTAACAATGAAGAACTTTATACTCTCCTTACGGAAACTGAACAAATTATCAATATGAGACCACTTACGTACGTGAGCAACGACCCAATGGACTTGGCTCCTTTAACACCTGAGCGTTTTCTTATCAATTGCTGCAAGGTAACTGATAACGAGAACGAAAGCCAAATAATTTCTTCGGATCTTCGAAGCAAATGGAAATCAAGATTGCAGTACACATCCTTTCTATGGAAGAGATGGAAATCTGAATATCTCAAGCTTTTACGTTCAGCTCATCATCCCATGCATATTTTTTCGAAAGACATCCAACCTGGTGACGTGGTGTTGGTGTACGATGCCAGCACTCCCCGTATCCACTGGAAGCTAGCGGTGGTTGAGGTTTGCTACCCTGGAAGAGATAACAAAATACGATCATGTGAAGTTCGTTTTGCTGACGGCAAGAGGTTCCGTCGTGCTTTTCTATTTTTTCAGTTTAACTTTTTCTCCCACGGGTTATTTTTGACAGTCGTCCCAAAAAAAGCAGCGGCTGATGGACAAAAAAGATGGAGAGTCGTGGTTGATTTTCGAAAACTAAACGAAGTATCTCTAAAAGATGTTTTTGCTCTGCCAAGAATAGAAGATATTCTTGACCAGCTAGGAAATTGTCGATATTTCAGAACGCTTGATTTGGCCAATGGATACCACCAAGTCCTAAAAGACAAAATGGACCGTCAAGAAACAGCGTTCAGCACAGGTCTAGGTCATTATGAATTTAACCGGATGCCTTTCGGACTTTCGGGAGCACCAGCCACATTTCAAAGAATAATGAGCCACATTTTGACGGGACTCCATGGTATCGACTATTTTGTGTACCTCGATTACATAGTCATCTATTCGAAGAACTTGAAAGAACATAGCCAAAAATTGCTCAATGTTTTTGATAAACTTAGAACTAACCGCTTAAAACTGAACACTGATAAATGTAAATTTCTGTGCAGAGAAGTAGTATACCTGGGTCATATTTGTTCTGAAGACGGGGCCCGCCCCGATCCATCTAAGACTAGTTGCGTGACAAATTTCCCATCTCCCAAAAATACCAAAGAAGTTCAGTCCTTTTTAGGGTTTGTAAGTTATTACCGTACCTTCGCAGAGGTAGTCACCTTGTTGTGGTGCGAAGGCTTAAGTTTCAAAGATTCATCTGATCTGTGAATCTGGGGAAACCTGTATCTACAGTGATTTTGATGAGTAACGAACCACCCCTTAATCCAGGGTGTTACGTCACCGTGCCTATTGGATGGTTTGCAGCCAAGGGGTATACCGGCTGTATTCTAACGGTACCTCTTCGAAACCGGGTCAAATCGAAGAGTAACCTGACCTTATCTGTGTACAGGGGGTGATACGCAGACGGACTTTTCCTTCCCCCATACTCGTGGGAACAAAAATGAACAACAAACAAAAAAACAAAACAAAAACAAAAGGGGACGACGTGTAAGATTCGGGCACGAAGTTCTTAACGGAAACCGATTCAATCAACGACGACAACATGACAGAAGAAGAGGAGAGCTTCCTTCTCGAATCTTCTTCAGCCCTTGAGGCTACTTCCGACGGCAGCATTGGAGAAAGTGTCATGGATCTAGGAAATTTATTCCTAGGTGACAATGACACTGTCTCCCTTGCTGGCTCGTCCATTTCAACATCGTCAGTAGCCTCTAACCGAAGCAGAATTAAGAGCTACAAGAAGACGATTAGGGCTTTGGAAGGAAAAAAGTGGGAGAGTCTTAGTGATAGGGAACAACTTAGGCTTCAAGTTGCTCGTGCCTACCTACGGAGTCGTGATCCTTCGGGCAACACTAATTTAATGATAGTCACAAGCAAGAGCGGAAATGTGGAGTCGTCCGAGTCTGTGACAGGCTTAAGCCCGTCGGGACTAAAGACGAACACACACGAAGCTCACATGAACCCGAACTTAAAGAGTGTAATGGGTCCACCCAAATCTGTGACAGGTATAGGCCCGTCGGGACTGAAAGTCGTACCAGTGCATTCAAAGCCAGCAACAACAAAGAGAAAGATGGGGGCACCTAGATCTGTGACAGGCCCAAGCCCGTCGGGATCACACAGGTGCCCGTCTGCCTCTGCAATTGAAGGGAAAAAGTTAGGCAGTGTGGAGAAGTTGGTGGACTCATCAAAGTCTGTGACAGGCATAAGTCCGTCGGGACCGGTAGTGGGTTCATCGGCTTGTCTGGCTAGTGTAGGCGGTGATGGGGAACTGTCGAACAAATCCAGAACTGTGACAGGCACAAGCCCGTCGGGACCTACGACGAGTTAGTTAGTTTTTTTAGTTTAGAGAAACTTTATTTGAAATATAAATTTTAAATTTTAACAATAATTTGATAGTCTTAAGTTTAATATGGTTTGGCCAGTGGCCGTCTACCAGATTGACAATTTGTTAAAGCTTAATAATATAATGAACTTATTTGTTTATTTAAAAGTTTCCTTCGCGTATACGTTGTCTATATAAAAATGCGGTTGACGTATATTAATATAATATTTCCCAGCCTAATTTACCATTCAGCCTTTCCAAACTGTCGTCCCATGCCATCGAAGTAACTCCAAAGTACCTCACACGAAACTCACTCAAAGTAGGACATATGGCAATAAAGTGATATACATCCTCCCTTTCCTTGAGGTTGCATAGGTCACATTTTATCGGCAGATCGGGTCGATGTGGAATGTAGTTTAAATTTAAAAGTTCGCCTCTAACTTTAAATATTACATTTATCATACTTATGGGGCAGCGGTTGAGCAAGTATGTTTGTTCTCGAAGATCCAAATTGAGTTTACTGTATATCATTCTATATTGAGAAGATTGTTGTTTAAAATTTTCATATTCGAAGTGGCTTACTTTCTCTAAGACTAAATTGAATTTCTCTCTCAAATCAGGAATGCTTATATCAGCTGAAAACTGTATGCTTTCGCCTAAACCAAGAGCTAGCTCCTCCCATCTCTCGACTAATTTCCCCCTTCTTGACAAAATTTTCTTAAGCACTTGCTTCGGAAGTCTTATTTCATCCATTTACATCACTTTCATAACGTAATCAAAATGCAGCTTTAGGGTCCTTAAAAATAATGGTGGCTCAGTTGTCTCCAAATGCAACATATAGTTTGGCGTGCAAAGTGGCAGCCGAAAAATGCGCTTTAGAAAATATCTGAGGAACCTTTCCACCTCCTCGTATTGGCAAAATCCCCAAACTTGAGCACCATAAAGCATTATAGAAGCTGCAGTCGCGTGAAAAATTTTAAGCTTTAAGCTATGTTCAATGTATTTGTTGTCGATACAACTTGCCCACACTGAAGAGACAGCTCTTTTCGCTTCCGACAGCTTGGATTCGAAATGTTTACTCATATTGAGATTTGATGTAACTATTACGCCTAGGTATTTGTATTCTCGAACAATTGCAACATATTCTTCCTTATACTTCCACTTTTCGTTGTTTGCATACATGCCGCCTCCATCTATAAATATCATCATTTTAGACTTCTGTAAATTAACAGTCAGGTTCCACTTTTCGCAGTATCTCTCCAGTCGATTAATCATTCGCTGCATTCCTTCTACCGATTCTGATAGGAAAACAATATCATCTGCGAATATAAGGCCAGGTATCCGGTTATTTCCAAAATGGATTCCTTCTCCTATCTCCTCCACTATGTCATTGATGAACAGAATGAATAGTAATGTGCTCAAGACACAACCTTGCTTCACTCCCATTTGAGTTGAAAATTCTTCAGATATTGTCTCCCCATCCCATACATAGGCAACGTTATTGTCATACAACGCTTTCAGTAAGGCAACAATTTTACCTGATATACCCAATTTATAGAGCTTATAGAAAAGAGCTTCTCGGGCGATCGAATCAAACGCGGCTCGAAAATCAACGAAAAAGCCGTAAAGTTTCTTTTTTCTTCTTTTAAAGCTCTCCGCAATGTTTAAAAGACTAAATATTTGGTCAATAGTAGAATAGTTTCTTCTAAATCCTGCCTGAAATTCATTAAGAATTTTCTTCTCTTCGATCCAATTCGTTAACCTTTTAAAAATCAAGGTGCTAAAAAGTTTCACGGCCGAATTCAAAAAGGAAATGCCCCGATAATTCTCCGGTACGTCATAGGAGCCTTTTTTGTGTAGGGGGAATATTATTGATCTTCTAAAACTTTCTGGGACGTCTGCACTCTCGAAAATTCTATTGAACTCCTCTGTCAATACGTACAAAAATTCCGTTGAACAATTTATAAAAAAAACTCTACTGGGACACGATCATCTCCCGGAGCCTTTCCAATTTTGGATTTTTCAATCACATTTTTAATTTCATCAATAGAAAATGATGCATCCAGTATCTCATCTTTAAAGTATGGCGCTGCGTACTGTGGAAGTGGTGAAAATTGTGGTGCGTTGAGCAGTTTCCTAAAATAAACACGTAGTTCTGACGCGCTCAGTGATGTGGAAATGGAATTGGTTCTCCCGTTGATTAATTTGGCGGCTTTCCAAAATTCTGCCGAAGATCTAGATGCATTCAGGACATTTATGTTTCTTTGATCCAGACACTGTCTCTTCTCATAACGAAGTTGTTTAAATTTTTTAATGGCATCTGTGTACATAATTTTGAAAAAAGAAGTGTTATATTTCCTCAACAGCTTTAAGAATGAGAACGATTTCTCTCTAGCTTTTTGACAATCCTCGTCAAACCATCTTTGCTTAAAAGTATCGGTATACGTATATACGGTACGACGAGTTCCACAGGAAACTTGATCCCAAAAGTAGATTCACGGGAAGACGGGGACGAGACTATAGGCAGTGTCTGTACAGTACTCTCCTTGCAGAGGGAAACCAAACAGGAGGTACTGCTCAGGCTGACATTCAAACAACATCGCTGAAGTACGGCCCAAATAGAGTACGTAACGCCAGAAGAACGCTCCAACGCCTCAAGGGTATAGAACCCAGCTCCTTAACGTAAAGACAACAATTATCATTAGCTAGAGCTAGAGAAACCCTAGATAATGTGCCGTCCTGCAGTAGGGAACCCGCAAGGAAGCTTGGAGGGAGAGGGAATGGCAAAGCTCAACCCTCTCTTTTGGCATCAACAAATGCCGCCGGTGTAGTAATTACGGGACCGAAGCCAGTTGCGGTTTGTGTAAAAAGAGGTAGGCATGACGACACATTCTCTCCTCCACCAAAACAAAACAAAAAACCAAGAACTGTATCCAATGTGGTCAGAGACAGTCACTGGGTCGCAGTTGTTGACTTTGGTAATCCAGAACGGAGGCTGTCAGATGACCAATGGAGATTGATTGAAGTCAGAATCCTGGATGGGGTGAATGACTCGTACAAAGTGGCTGGGCATATCCCGCACTTTGGACAGCTTACATCTCTGAAAGGATTCAAAGTGATGGAATGTGAGGACGCGGAAACCCTCAAATGGTAGAAGAAGTTCATCGCCAATACGGAAGCACTATGGCCAAAAGCCAACCTGCGTCTTTGCGATACGAAAGAACTACTAGAATTCGCCAAACCTAAGGGTCGTCTATTCCTTCCCGGCCCTTATCTGCCGAAAGAAAGAGTGCAACTCAACATCCAAAACCTCAACCCGGAACTTTTAAGTAAGGACTGGCAGGTGGAGGAAATGGGGCCGTACAATGATAAAGGCATGGAGATTGTGGTGAGACTCAGTCACAAATCCATGCCACTACTGCGCAAATGTGGCTACAAAATACGCGTCGGCATTACCAGATGCAAGATAAGACCATTTGTGACGGTATACAAGAAGAAAAGTGGGGAAACGACTAGCCAGCATGAAGATACGCCAAATTAATCTTCATCACAGCAAAGCCGCTAGCGCCAACCTAGTACAAGCTATGACAAGCGGCAATATTGATCTAGCTCTGGTGCAAGAACCTTGGGTAGTTCGAGGTCAAATACGAGGGCTTAGATCGAAAGACCTGGTAACGTATGCCTTTCCACAGAACAATGAATGTACAGTTCGAACTTGCATTGTAGCTAAAAGTCAGGTTAACCTATTTCTTATATCCACCCACAGCAATATTGACCAGACCGCTGTAAAATGCGAAAGACAGAATGGCTATCCAATCGTCTTCGCATCAATTTACATGCCACATGGGACGGACGATCCCCCCAACGAAATGACGAAGGAGCTTGTCAAAAAATCTCGAGATGATAGATGGGACCTTATCCTCGGATGTGATGCTAACTCCAATCATGTACAATGGGGTAGTACAAATACCAACCCACGAGGTGAGTCAATTCTTGAATTTATTATAGAACATAATTTAGTTATAGGAAACATAGGCAACGAACCAACATTCGTTGCTAGAATAAGAAGGGAAGTGCTAGACATAACCCTTATTAACAACTCTAACTCTTTTTCGTTAAGTGGCTGGAAAATATCTACTGAACCTTCCTTTTCTGACCACAGAAGTATTGAATTTGAAACTGGAGATAATATAAAGCAAATAGAAATCCCAGGAAAACTAACTGGGATCGTTTTGTCACAAAAGTAGAGGAAAAACAAAACATATTACAAGGCCTGAATTATGAGTCACCTAAAGATATTGACAATACGGTTGAGACACTGAACCTGATTCTCAAAAGCGCATACGAAACATTTGCCCCGTAATAGCTCCGAGTACAAAAACATCACCCCATTGGTGAAATAAAGAGCTGCAACATATAAGAAAGGAAGCAAGAAAACTCTTCAATGCCGCAAGAAGAAGCAATGCAGAGTCCGATTGGGACCTCTACAAAGAAGGTAAAAAAAAATGCAACCCAAAGCGCAAAACGAACATCTTGGAGGACTTTCTGCAAAGGCATTGAGGGATACCCTGAATCAGCAAGATTGAGAAAAGTCCTCTCAAAGGAACCGGTAACCCCTGGCTATCTTATAGATAACAGTGGCAGATGGACTCAATCCTGCACGGAAACAATGGAACTCCTACTAAATACACACTTCCCTGGGTGTGTTAAGACGCAGCCCATACGGGGCACAGATGCCAATTACGAAAATCCCCACAAAAATATAGTCCCGGAGAAAGTAATTAGTGAGGAAGGAATAGAGTGGGCAATTGACTCCTTCTCCTCATACAAATCACCAGGCATTGATGGTATTAATCCAATAATGCTTCAAAAGGCAAAGCACCTGTTAATACCAGTGTTAAAAGAACCATTCATGCGATGTATTATGTACACACATATACCTGCAACTTGGCGAGAAGTCAAAGTTGTATTTATACCCAAAGCCGGTAAACCAACTCATACTACGCCAAAAGATTTTAGACCAATAAGCCTAACATCGTTTGTGCTTAAAACATTCGAGAAAAAGAGGTAGGCATGACGACACATTCTCTCCTCCACCAAAACAAAACAAAAAACCAAGAACTGTATCCAATGTGGTCAGAGACAGTCACTGGGTCGCAGTTGTTGACTTTGGTAATCCAGAACGGAGGCTGTCAGATGACCAATGGAGATTGATTGAAGTCAGAATCCTGCATGGGGTGAATGACTCGTACAAAGTGGCTGGGCATATCCCGCACTTTGGACAGCTTACATCTCTGAAAGGATTCAAAGTGATGGAATGTGAGGACGCTGAAACCCTAAAATGGTTGAAGAAGTTCATCGCCAACACGGAAGCACCATGGCCAAAAGCCAACCTGCGTCTTTGCGATACGAAAGAACTACTAGAATTCGCCAAACCTAAGGGTCGTCTATTCCTTCCCGGCCCTTATCTGCCGAAAGAAAGAGTGCAACTCAACATCCAAAACCTCAACCCGGGACTTTTAAGTAAGGACTGGCAGGTGGAGGAAATGGGGCCGCACAATGATAAAGGCATGGAGACTCAGTCACAAATCCATGCCACTACTGCGCAAATGTGGCTACAAAATACGCGTCGGCATCACCCGATGCAAGATAAGACCATTTGTGACGGTGTACAAGAAGAAAAGTGGGGAAACGACTTGCTGGCATGAAGATACGCCAAATTAATCTTCATCACAGCAAAGCCGCTAGCGCCAACCTAGTACATGCTTTGAAAAGCGGCAATATTGATCTAGCTCTGGTGCAAGAACCTTGGGTAGTTCGAGGTCAAATACGAGGGCTTAGATCGAAAGACCTGGTAACGTATGCGTTTCCACAGAACAATGAATGTACAGTTCGAACTTGCATTGTAGCTAAAAGTCAGGTTAACCTATTTCTTTTATCCACCCACAGCAATATTGACCAGACCGCTGTAAAATGCGAAACACAGAATGGCTATTCAATCGTCTTCGCATCATTTTACATGCCCCCCAACGAAATGACGAAGGAGCTTGTCAAAAAATGTCGAGATGATAGATGGGACCTTATCCTCGGATGTGATGCTAACTCGCATCATGTACAATGGGGTAGTACAAACACCAACCCACGAGGTGAGTCAATTCTTGAATTTATTATATAACATAATTTAATTATAAGAATAATAGGCAACGAACCAACATTCGTTACTAGAAATAGAAGGGAAGTACTAGACATAACCTTATTAACAACTCTAACTCTTTTTCGTTAAGTGGCTGGAAAATATCTACTGAACCTTCCTTTTCTGACCACAGAAGTATTGAATTTGAAATTGGAGATAATATAAAACAAAAAGAAGCATATAGAAATCCCAGAAAAACTAACTGGGATCGTTTTGTCACAAAAGTAGAGGAAAAACAAGACATATTACAAGGCCTGAATTATGAGTCACCTAAAGATATTGACAATACGGTTGAGACACTGAACCTGATTCTCAAAAGCGCATACGAAACATCTTGCCCCGTAATAGCTCCGAGTACAAAAACCTCACCCCATTGGTGGAATAAAGAGCTGCAATACTAAGAAAAGAAGCTAAAAAACTCTTCAATGCCGCAAGAAGAAGCAATGCAGAGTCCGATTGGGACCTCTACAAAGAAGGTCAAAGAAATTTCAAAAATGCAACCCAAAGCGCAAAATGAACATCTTGGAGGACTTTCTGCAATGGCATTGAGGGATACCCTGAATCAGCAAGATTGAGAAAAGTCCTCTCAAGGGAACCGGTAACCCCTGGCTATCTTATAGATAACAGTGGCAGATGGACTAAATCCTGCACCGAAACAATAGAACTCCTACTAAATACACACTTCCCTGGGTGTGTTAAGACGCAGCCCAAACCGGGCAGAGATGCCAATTACGAAAATCCCCACAATAATATAGTCCCGGAGAAAGTAATTAGTGAGAAAGGAATAGAGTGGGCAATTGACTCCTTCTCCTCATACAAATCACCTGGCATTGATGGTATTAATCCAATAATGCTTCAAAAGGTAAAGCACCTGTTAATACCAGTGTTCAAAGAACTATTCATGCGATGTATTATGTACACACATATACCTGCAACTTGGCGAGAAGTCAAAGTTGTATTTATACCCAAAGCCGGTAAACCAAATCATACCACGCCAAAAGATTTCAGACCAATAAGCCTAACATGGTTTGTGCTTAAAACATTCGAGAAACCTATTCGATGTATTAATACGTAGCATGCTTAATCCAGGAACCTTATCCCAGAACCAGCATGCGTACATGAAAGGAAAAAGTGTTGAAACTGCCCTTCATGCAGTAGTCAGTACTATAGACAAATCACTCGATCAAAAAGAATACACATTAGCTGCCTTTCTCGACATTGAAGGCGCTTTCAACAATGTTGAGGCTAGTGCTATAGAAAGAAACTTAATAAGCTTGAACATTGACAACAGTATTACTCAAATAATACTAAGCCTATTAAACAAAAGAAACGTGAACACCTCCCTCGCTAACACAGAATTGAAAATGACTGCCTCAAGAGGTACACCCCAAGGTGGAGTTATTTCACCACTGATATTAGTTGTGAATGAGGTCTTAGTACTGCTTAATAATAATGGGATAAAAGTCATTGCCTACGCAGATGACCTAGTCATAATGGCCACGGGGAAATTCCTAGACACCATCAGTGATATCCTCCAAAGAGCTATCAACACACTGAACAAATGGGCCCAAAAATGCGGCTTAGGTATTAATCCCCAAAAAACAGAACTAGTTCTATTCACGAACAAACGAATAATTCCTTAAGTTATCCGAAAGCCCGAAATACCTGGGAATCATACTTGATAGGAAATTGAACTGGAAAATGAACGTCCAAGAAAGAGCCAAAAAGGCATCCATCGCATTCTACTCATGCAGCAGAATTTTTGGGAAAAACTGGGGCCCAAAACCCAAGGTAATTCTATGGATGTACACTGCGATAGTGAGACCAATATTGACGTATGGATGATTAGTTTGGTGGAAAGCCGCTAACAAAGCTACAAACCTTAAGACATTGACTAACATCCAGAGACTTGCATGCATTGGATCAACCAGTGCCTTGCGCACGACACCCACAGCGGGCTTAGAAATCATACTTAACCTTCTGCCACTTGACCTTTATATGCAGGAATCTGCAGCAAAAAGCGCTCTCAGGATTAGCCAATCTAATCTATGGAGATCCAGTTTAACTGGACACTCTGAAATTTTGAATATCCACACAGGAACAAATGTAGAGTCTGACTACATAGTTCCCTTTACAGATTTTGAAAGGCCATTCCAATGCTTGTTCCCAAGTAGAGAGGAGTGGATTAATAAGGAAGTTTTACAACCTACAACCAAATCCATCTTAACAGACGGCTCAAAAATGGATATAGGTACTGGGGCTGGCTTCTTCTCAGAAGCTCTGAATATAGAAGGCTCAATCAGACTTTCCAATAACAGCAGTGTATTCCAAGCAGAGGTTCAGTAACGAAAGCTGCCAAAGTGGCATCAATGATGGCACTACCCCGAGAGGATATTACCATTCTCATCGATAGCCAGGCAGCGATAAAAGCAATTTCTTCTCTTGAGATAAAGTCCAAGCTTGGGAAAATCTGTCGCGAAGAGCTTAAAGTTCTTGCCACACAGCATAATATAACATTCTGCTGGGTCCCCGGTCACGCGGGCATCATGGGAAATGAAAAAGCCGATGAATTGGCAAGAAAAGGCTCAGCACTTAGCCTAGAACTCTCAGAAAGGAGCGTAAAACCACCGTTATGCGACCTCAAACTTAATATAATGTGTGAAATCTTGGCAAAAGCCAACTCGAGATGGGCAAACTTAAACTGTGGCCGCAGTACGACAAAAATTGAACGAATGCAATCATTCAAAAAGACAGGAAGTCAGTATCGACGTTGGTAGGTGTTTTGACTGGCCATAACATACTAAGATATCACGCCAAAAATCTACGTCTAACTGAAAACGATCTATGTAGAGGTTGTAGTGACGAGGAAGAACATGAGGATATAACCCACTACCTATGTCACTGCCCCAGTCTCTGCCATCTAAGAAATAAAACTATGGGGAAATACTTCTTCGAAAGCATCAAAGAACTATCAGAGTGCCCAATAACAAATCTATATAGATTCGCAAGAGGAAACGGATGGTTGAACACCCCGGGATGATACTAAGGAACTAAATATGGACTACGAGTATGGTAAGAGGAGGAATTGGTAAACCCTCAAATGGGCATCACAATGGGTCTACATTGACCTAAGTGCGCTGGGGCTGAGCTACTGGCTCTCCTACAGCAACCCGCAAACCTAACCTAACCTAAGTACTTATCTGTACAAAATTGTGGATCCTTCCTCCCAGAGTTGTCAAGCTTTCACCAGCACTAACTCTTCCTGAGACTCCTCCACACAAAAGTATTCCTCGCAAGCTTTTTTTTTAAATAAAGTCGGCTCCAACTGCCAAAGTTTATTTTCCACAAATTAATTTTAGCCTGAATTACTAAAATTAATCTACACTATGTAATTAGTGATTGCAGTAAAAGTGATTGGTTCAATTTTAATATCGCTCCGTAATATTTGCAATTTTAATTCAGTAAATTGATGTTAATTTTCCAAAAACATTAAAGTTTGAATTTGTAAAGTCAGTTTTAATACGCGCAGCTTAAAAACTTGCTGATTTAAAAGGTAAAAATAGTAATTAAGCAGTAAAACAAAATAATTTGGCTGATAACGGTGTCACATGACCGAATACAAAAGAAAAGTAGTTTAATTGCTTGTACAATTAAACACGAGAACACAAACCAAGACAAAATATTATAAACAAAACAATTGCAATACGTCAAACAGACAGCAGACGTGAAAACAAAACAAAACGAGACTCGAATCAAATCTCAGAACAAGAGTGCTGCCAGGTCGACTTTTCTTGGAAAACTTAAAAATGAGTCTAGAGGAAATTTTAAGGGAAATTAAAAATACCAAACAAGAATTAAAAAATGATATTGAAGTCTCAAAAAATAGTATGGAAACAAAAATAGATCAAATATCAAGGGGAATTGCAGCAATAAATCAAAAACAAGAAGAACAAGACAGAAAAATCACACGAATAGATAGAATGTTGAGAAGGAAAAATATAATCTTCTCGAACATAGATGAAGTAGAAGATAATGTGGATGAGCTCGAAAGGTTTATTATCGAACTAGTCACTAATGACTTGGGAGTGGATTTAGATACACGAGACATTGATTTTATCTATAGACTTGGTAATAAAGGGAACAAAAGCAGACCTATAATGGTAGGCTTACTAACGCTTAAGAAAAAAGATGAAATTATGAAAAATAAAATAAAACTTCGTCAAAAAAGTGGAAATCCAATTTACTTAAGGGATGATCTGTCCGAGGAAGATGCAGAAATGAAAAAAGAAGAACGCGTTTCAAGAGGACAAAAGGAAAAGGCAAAAACCCATGGATCTGGATCTGAAAAACTTAAAAGAAACAGATCTGATGATGAACCTGAGACAACTTCTAATAGAAACAGGAAATCACCTAACAGGTCAAAAACAGCAAAAGGACCTATCTCACCTCATGGAAAGAAGAGCAAAACAAAAGACACCACAACAACTGGAAAACCAAAAACTTTAGATAAGTTTTTTAAAATTAGAAGTTCGGCATCAGAATATTCTGTATACGAAACTGATCGTGAAGATCAAACACAATGATCGTGAAGAACAAACACAATGAAGTGCAAAGCACGGGCAAAAGAATCTGGAATCGAAATGGAATTTAAAGCAACGAATAACAACGAATACAAAACTAAAACGATTAAAAACAAAGAAAAAGGAAAAACTCATCCAATACGGTTGGCCACCGTGAATGATAACGGCCAAAACCCTCCATTAAATAAATTAAATAATGAACCAAATCATACAAAACCTCCGGCACACACATCACCAACAACCGAACAGACTTCACCATCACCATCATCACCAATACCACCACCACCACCACCACCATCTCCACCACCACCACAACCATCAACTCCAAATTTTTCATATACAAAACAACAAAATGAAATATATGTATGTACCTATAATGCCAGATCGCTACTATCAGAAGAGAGGATGAACGAATTTGATAATGCAAGAGAAAAGATTAAGTGGGATATTATTGGACTAGCTGAAGTACGAAGATTTGGAGAAGAAATTGTGGAAACCAAGGAAGGACACATTCTCTCATATATCGGGCAGACTAAGGGGCAATATGGAGTAGGGCTTTTAGTACATGAGCGCTGGAAAAAATCTATAATAGAATTAAAAGGATATAACGAAAGAATTATCGGAATGAAGATTCGAATTGGGAAAGTCAAAGCGGCTATCATACAAGTATATGCTCCAACAAATAGAGCTTCGATTGAAACACTTGAGAGGTTCTACAAAACTTTGGATTTAGCTGTCAATGAACTCAAGTCGGAATTACTGGTAGTTATGGGTGACTTTAATGCACGTATTGGATTTAGACAACCAGGAGAAGAACCACTAATGGGCCCATTTGGGTACGGAGAGAGAAATGATCGAGGGGAGAGGATGGTACAATGGTTGTGGCAACATAAACTCACTGTAACAAACTCACTCTTCAAGAAAAATGATAGCAGGATGTGGACATGGATCTCACCGGACCGGCAGCATAAGAATCAATACGATTTTATCCATAGTAATAACAGACTAATATTCCAAGATGTTGATGTATTTAACAGTTTAACTACGATTCAGATCACAGGATGGTAAGAAGCAAGTTAGTAATCAATCATAAAACTAGAAAGCTTAATAAAAATATCGGAAAGATACTGGAAAAAAATCCCAACCAAATTGAAATTGTGAACTACAACAAAGAGTTGAAACTACGCCATGATATTCTAAAGGAAACAAGGGTATATAGAACATTACAAGAAAAATACGACCAGTTCGAAAAAACTTTAAAAGCTATATCACTTAAGCATATCTTCAAAACTCAGGAAAGCAAGAAAGAACATAAAATATCAGTCATCACACAAGATATGATAAAAAGAAGAGAAGTCTTAAGAAAAATTGGAAACATTTCACAAAATGAAAAGATGGAGCTGAGAACCCTAAGAAAAGAGATAAGAAAAAGAAGCAAACAAGAAATAAGAGAATACAATGAAAAAAATATTAAAAATATTTTGGAAAGTACTAAATCGATTAAAAAAGTTAAACAATCAATGAAATTAGATAAAGAGTGGGTTTTAGGTGTAACAAAAAACAACAAAAAGATTCGCAACAGAAAGAAAATAAACGAACTTGCAACTGAATTCTACAAGGACTTATACTCCAACGATCTACAAAGTACAAACTTCTTAGACAACAGAAATCTAGAGCAGAGGTTGAGTGAAGAATTTGAAGAAATTTTACCATTCCTAAAAGAAGAATTAAAAAGTACTATAATAGATTTTGGGAACGAAAAGAGCAAAGGTAGTGATGGGATCGAAGCCGAAATACTGAAATTTGGAATTGAAACATCTTCAGAATGGTTAAAAGAGATTTTCAACGAAATAGTAGATACAGGAGAAATTCCAATTCAGTGGACAAAGTCATACATCACGCTGATGCATAAAAAAGGTAAAAAAGATGACATCAACAACTATCGACCAATAAGTATAATATCAAATATTTACAAAATCTTTGCAAAATGCATCTTTAGAAGGCTGGAAGTAGACCTAAACCAACATCAAACTGTGGAGCAAGCAGGTTTTAGGTCAGGTTTCTCAACTATGGACCACCTTCAAGCAGTTAATCAAATCATTGAGAAATGTAAAGAGTACCGATTACCTGTTTATTTTGTTTTTATTGATTTCAAAAAGGCCTTTGATACAATCAATCAAAACTTTATGTGGAATGCACTTCTCAACCAAGGTGTGAATGGTCGCTGGGTGAAAATTCTCAAAAACATTTATGACTCTTCTACTGCGCAAATAAAAACTGAATTCTTTGGAGAGCCATTTAAACTGCAAAGTGGAACAAAACAAGGAGATCCAATCTCACCACCTTTTTTCGCAGCTTTTTTTTTTTTTTTTTTTTTTATATATTCTCTAGAAGAATGCTTTCGAAAATTAGAATGGGAAAACATTGGAATAAAAATCAATGGAAAATATCTTTCAAATCTGAGGTTTGCTGATGATATCATTCTTATGAGTGATAATCCTGAAGATGTTCAGAAACTAGTTAATGAACTTTTGGCTGAATGTTACAACGCAGGTCTTCACGCTAACATTAACAAAACAAAAGTTATGACAAATGTGGTCAGAACACCTATATACCATAATGGAGAGATTTTAGAATACGTCGAGGACTTCATATACTTGGGACAACTAGTGTCATTCGTAAGAAGAGATGAGAAGGAGATCTGTCGAAGAATAACGAACGGTTGGAGGCAATTCTGGGACATTAAACCTATGCTGCTTACTTATGGGTCTCAAACATGGAGTAACAACGAGGCGTTGAAAAAAAAGCTGGCAACGACTCAGAGATCGATGGAAAGAGCCACCCTAAGTATCAGAAGATCTCAGCGGATAAGAAACGTTAACATACGAAGATGGACAGGGTTTGAAGATGTAGATAAGAAGACAAAGAAACTAAAATGGGATTGGGCAGGACATGTCATAAGAACACTGGATGGGAGATGGTCAAAAGAATGCACTGAGTGGACACCTTTATATGCTACCCGACTAGTCGGTCGCCAACCAAAAAGATGGAGAGACGAACTAGTTGTTTTCGACAGACTATGGTTCCGGAAAACACACGACAGAAACGATTGGAGAATAATGGGGGAGGTTTTTGCCTGTGCATAAATGTATTTATACTATTTAAAACAATTTTTACTTATAATTTGAAAAAAAAACAAGAATTGTATCTAAATATTAATAAATAATGAAAAACCAAATTGAAATTTAATTAGTATTAAGGCAGTATAATAGCTAATAAATAATAATAATGTAAATATAAACAAAAAAAATTGCAAAACTAATCAGAAAAAAAAATATCGAAATTGTTTTTCGTTTTCAATTTTTTATCTCTTTCTTGTTTTGTGGTCTTCCAAGAAGTGCCATAATGGCGGACCTCTCTCATCCATTTACCAACGACCATATTGTCGTCTCTTTCGAACCAACTGTGTGGCGGTATTCGGCTACGGTTTATTCGCACGACCCCGCTCATTAGCTGAGGCCTGCCCGTTGTTGAATGCAAACCACGATTCGCTCAGAGACAACTGCGAATATCCCAATCATCGTCGTTTAAAATTTGGGCAAGTGAGTTTGGGTGCTGTCACCAGACACTCCTTTGCCTTCCTAAAACTAACCTCACACTGATCTGTCCAATTAAATTTTCTATTCTTCTTTAATAAATCTGACAGTTCAGCAAAATTTGGTACAAAACGACGGTACCATGACACTGTCCCTATAAAGCTTCTAACTTCCTTTACATTCCTCGGTGCTGGAATCCTAACAATGCTTTCCACTTTTTCTGGGTCTACATGTAACCCGTATCCACGATATATCCTAAAAATTTTAGAGCTGGCATGCAAAAATCGCATTTTTCCCTACTGACCAATCCTGCTTCACACAACCTTTTCATTACCTCATTAAGGATTTCAAGATGCTTCTCGAAAGAATCCGCAATGATAATGATGTCGTCTAAACAGACGAAGACATATGGCTCCAGGTCGGCAACCAAAACTGTGTCGATAAACCTCTGCCATGTCGCCGGTGAATTGTGAAGACCGAAAGGCATTCTTCTGAACTGAAAAAGGCCTCTCCCAGGAACCGTGAAGGCAGTATAGGGCTTAGATTCCTCCTCTATAGGAATCTTCCAGTACGCTGACTTAATGTCAAGCGAAAACAAGAACCTCTCACCTCAAAGTCTGTCCAAAATCGAATTGATGTACGGAAGTGGATAAGCATCCCTATCAGTATTTTTATTAAGCTTCCTATAGTCCACGCAAAATCTATAGAAGCTATCTTTCTTCTTAACCAGGAGTATTGGAGATGACCAAGAACTTTTGAATCTCTCAATTACCCCTGCGTCTAACATCTCTTTAAGTTCTTTATCTATATGGCCCTGCCGGAGATACCGGATAATACCGTTGCTTAATCGGTTCCGCCGACGTTCTAATTTTGTGTGCCACCATTGTGGTGCACCCTAATCCTTCTGGCATTTTTCTAAAAGAACTCTCTATTACATCATCTAATAATCTAATTTCCCTATCACCCAAATCTGACCGTTCTGTAATAGAACAGATCGAAACCATCCGATCCTGGTTCGAAAAATTCCACATCCGTGATCTCAAGTACGGAACAATGCCCGACAGTGCCCAAAAATCTGCAACTAAAATCACTGTGTGGGGCAGGGAGGGAATGACAAGACAGTCTATGAGAACTGCCCTGCCTCTACTACAATTGGTAAAGAAACTACCCCTAAAATGTTGACACTTGTTCCATCTGCCAAACATACAGAGTGAACAGTGTCTTTTACTAAGCTAAGCCCTAATCTATGGAGAATGCTCCAGCTTTCTCTACCTATTATAGTTCTAGAAGCTCTTGAATCTAATAAACCTAAAAATCTATAACCATAAATACTAACTTCTAATAATGGTCTATTATCTCCACCATTTGCCACCAAAGAGAAACCTAAATGAATTTGAGTTGCCAGCTGCTTTTCAGCAGGCAACCTAACTAATTTCTGCGGTACTCCCGCCCTGCTTGCGCGCGAGACCGATGAGCATTTCCCGAACAACGTGGACAACTGCTCTTGCTGACACCTTCAGCACCACAACCATAACATCTCCTAATAGCGGAAAACCGATTTGCATAATGGCCTGATCCATTGCGATTATAACATCTAATACCAGACGTACCAGCTTGGTTGAATCCAGTAGGCTGTGACCTACTAGATTGAACCACTCTGCTGGGCTGTTCGGTCCTAGCGACAGAAGGGGACTTCGGTCGCACTGCCGAAACTGCAGTGTAACCGACTTCGGGTATCTTAACAGCCGCGGCTTTCGGTTGCACTGACGAAACTTCAGTGTAACCGAGTTCGGGCTCTACAAAATTTTTATTTCGAGCAGGCGTCGGCTCGAAATGTTCTACATTGGCCCTAAGCGTCTCTAAATCCCTACCTATTCTAGCCAATTCCTTAACAGACTGTGGTTTCTGAAAACCAACCTGTTTTTGGTAAAAACGGTCAAAATTTTTCAGTAGGATAGCGACTTTCCTCCGTTCAGAAAGTGGCTCTCCTAACCTCTTGAACGCATGGTGGCTAAATATGCACCATACGACTTCTCTTTACCTTAGGTACGACAGTTGATCTGTTCTAATAACAAATCGTCATAGTTTGCTGGCAAGAATTCATATTTCAATGCGTCTAGAAATTCTTGCCAGTTAGAAATATCTTCTCTGACTGACCTGTACCACAACAAGGCTTGGCCAGTAAGAAGGTCTACCACTGATTGATATAAATGGGTTTCTGAAACCCCTCTAGCTAAACTAAGCTCTTCTACTCTTTCTAGGAATGAGTTCACTGATGTGCCATACCGCTCACCAGTAAACTGAACAATTTACCTACAAATTCGTTCTGTACACCGCTCCTGCGATGCACCAGAAAACACTAAATTACGCCCTATACTATTCCCTACACTATTTTGAAAAATATTCTCTAAACTAATCCCTACAGCAGGCCAAACTAAATAGTTGCACACATTCGCTGATGTGATATCATGCTTCGTTGGTTGACTCGGGCCTTGAGTCAACTGACCTGTGCCTGAGGTCATTGGCATTTCTTCCTCGAAAGCCTTTTCTTCATCATCTTCGCCATTCAATTTTGATAAAAGTAGTAAAAGATCTAACTTGAGAGACTTTTGCTCTCCTACCTCTTCAGCGCCTGCTGCCTGCGCTTTCCCTATTCTATTTAAACCCCATTCGATCTTTGTAAGGATCTTCAAGAACTCCGGTGACTTTGAACTTCTTGGACGATCCTTAAGAAGATCCCTAATCTCACTAATCTTATCTACAACTGCATTTCTATCTTGTATATAGGTGAAAGGGTACTTATCGTACGCTTCTACCGAACCCCTACCTTCTAACATTCGAGAAGCTCTTAAGGAACTTCTCATAATGTCTACAGTCCTTTTTTCCAGCCCCCGACTGAGCAG
Organism: Baccha elongata; assembly: GCA_951217065.1. Classification (NCBI taxonomy): domain Eukaryota; kingdom Metazoa; phylum Arthropoda; class Insecta; order Diptera; family Syrphidae; genus Baccha; species Baccha elongata. The sequence goes on from CATNUY010000075.1 coordinate 664,459, forward strand.
TTCATAGACAAGCTCGTCGCTGGAAAGTCTAATGATTTCCATTTTCAAATAAAACAAAACTAAGTAAAAAAAAACTTAAAAAAAGATCTAAACAACAATATTTTTGTTTTAAAATAATAAAATAAATATTGTTGGCAACCCTACACAAATTTTAAATTCCACCCAGAAAATAAAATAAATCGAATTAAAAACAGAATTACCAAAAAAAATTATCACCAAAAAAAAACAACAAAAAATTTATATAATATAATCAAAAACAATATAGTACCCTTTAAAGAAGTTAAATCGGGAAAAATAGTCTTTAAGAAAAAAAAGTACTTTTCAGAAGTGGTAACACTCACAGTGTATAAATTATTGGAGTAGATATTTAAAAAATACTACGGCCAAAAACCACTCAAAAACAATATTCACTCAAAAAAAGGGATAGAAGAACTATTAAAATATATTTCAGCAAATACCAACTAAAAAAAGAGAGAAAGCACTATCACTGGCAAAATATGTAATACACGAAAAAATGGCTGATATCAAATCAATAAAATCAATAATGGGATAATTAAAATGTTAAGAACAATTAATTAAGAAAATTAAGAACAAAAAAAACTCACTAATGTTATATTATTCTCTTACGAATTATTCACCTTGTCGCCAACACCAGATTTCTTCTTTTTGTTGCACCAGAGAAACACTGCACAGACTTTTGTTTATTTTCCTAGATTGGAAAAAAAGAAAACACCAAGTATAATTGTTCTTTAAAAAATTAATTAATTAAACAAAACACTTCCCTAAAAACACAAGTAGAATCGAGCACAACAATACAATAAATTTGTACACAACTTGTAGGTATCTATGAAGATTTAGGGTAATTATCAAAATAGGACCCACGTTGGACACGCCAATTTGTTGCAATATTTTTAAGTTTAAAATAAAAATCGAAACTTTAAACACCGCGGCACTTTGGGTTTTTCGAATCCACAAATAAATAATTTAGTAAACAACAATTCAATTTAATCAATATGTGCACCGGCACCGCGTAAGATAATTTCGTTTATGATTATGACCAGTCAACACTCAAAACCAAAGTAGAGTAAAGAGAACGAACGATAGATGCAAAAACAATGCAACACTACAAGAGCAGCTTGTTATGTGCTGTTTCCCAACTAGCTCAAGTGGGTGGGGTGGATGTAAAAAACATAAGTATACACAAAAAGACAAAATCTGTTTCGCCAACAGGTAAATAAAGGGGTAATCACTGATCTCAATATATAACTGGATAGTGTATTCCCATTTGAAGATGACATTCAGGTGTTTGTTTACTTTATTTCACAACTCTTCCCAAAAAAAAAAAAAAAAAAACAACCACGAATTACGCCATTTGTTATTTCTTTCAAGGAACAATTGGATAGGTAAGTTGTTTATATTTTCAAAGTGAAATTAGCTTATATTTCCTTTTAAAATAAATTTTGTTGAATTTCGTATCCACTTGATATTTCCTTTTGCTAGCTCTTAGCTAAAACAGTGAAATATATTTTGGTGAAGGGTTGCAGCTCTTAAAGTATTTGCAAATGTTGTCCATATTTTTTCCATGTTGAAAAATACAAAATGCGCCAAAACATACAAAATTTATTTTTAAAGAAATTATGAAAAAAATCATAATTAACAATAATTTTCTTTAAAAACATCATCCTTACAACAATAGTTTTGATATCCATCGGTTGTTGCCTCTGTTCCAATTGCGGTTCAATGTTTCCAGCTTGTGCAAATCACCCTCTTTCAATATATAAAGTTATGATGGAGGAACATTGAACTTTTTTACATCATCATCTGCTCAGGGATTTATATTCTTTATTTTGTCCTTGAAAATCTGACAATATACAAGCGCATTTATTTGCATTCATTTATTATATTATATTGCATCATCCACATATCCTTACTCTAGGATCATGATGTACATGGATGTACCATCGACCCTCTATCTCTATCCCATATTCGGGAGGATTTAGAGAGTGAAGAGAATTTACTTAATGTATAAAATTATTGAATACATGGTGGACTTGGAATTTTCTCATTTCGATTTTGATTATTGTTTTCTGTTGCCTCCTTGCACAAGGATAATAGAATTCACTCTCAGAAAGATATAGAGGGTGAATTATTACGGAGAACCGTAATAAATTTAGATTTTACTGACTTATTTGATAAATTATTCAACTTTTATGTTCTTTTTACACACATATATATGAATCTTGTCTTCATCCCACTTAAGTCACTTTCGTTTCTATAATAGGTACAGCTCTTTTGTGATCTAAGAGGAGTTTGTGCAGTTCTGGACTCCCTGGAGAGGTTACAATAGCCAATCACTTGGAATATTGATTTTGACTCCATTTAGATACAAAAACTCTACCCTGCCTACTCACTGGCACACATTGAACTCAAGCCGAATTCATCAAAGTTTACAGTGTTTTCAGCCATCCGTTCAGCAGTCCTAGAAGCTGACGCCAAATATGCATTATTCCAGGATAAATCTGCTTCATTAAAGAAGATCAAAGCATTATCATCGTGCTGTATTATATGTACTAATGCATGTTTATCAAACAACTTTATTGAATGCTCTTGTCACACTAATGATAAACGAACTTGTGGCGGTAGTGATTCAGTTCATAGCGATGGCGACAAAGAAACTGATGAAGCCATCGAAAAGGAGGTGCAAATCGCTAAGGTGCCACTAATTGTTGGAGCTGGTTTACGAAGTCTGTTTGAATTGATTGCTGATGCAAGAAATATCCAACTAAATATTTGCACTAAAGCTCTGAAGGCATTATTTGATGTTATTCAAGGACAACAGCCAGAAAGTTTTAAGCTTGAACCTGATGATCTCATAAATCCACTATACGATCTGTTACTCGATCTGGCTACTTTATGTGCCCCACAACATCAGAATACTACCATGTGTGAAACTAATTGTTCGAATATTGCTTGCTCGTCGTTAATTGGACTGTGAATTGCTCGTGGTGACACTGGAAAGATCCTCAAAGCTATTGCAGCTCTTCTCAAATCTCCAAAACAGTTATCGGCTCAGATTATCAAGTTGCCGCTAGTTTTATTTTCACTCCAGCGCACTGTCATGAGTGCAGCACTCAATAAACCAATTCGACCGGATTTTCATTCACATGGCTTACCCCACAATTCTTTGGTTGATGAAGTAACTTTCTGAACTTTCAAACTATTCATTTTCATAAATGTTTCAATGATTTGTTTACAGTTTTCATTAAGGTCCATCATCAGCACCACAACACCGATAACATCTATTCAACCAGCAATGGCATCTGATGGGACATTTTTATATCTTTTGTATCGAACTTGTCTCCTTAAGGTTGGCACTGGCTTCAATGGATCCTTCAAAGGACATGTCTATGCGACAAATACTGAATTTGGAAAAGAAGCGTGTGGATGGTTGGGATTTTGTGCAGTAAGTTTCAATTGAATTCTTAATTATTTTGATTGTGCTAACAACTGTTTCTATTGCAGGGAAAATTATATTTCAAGCGTTTTTCCAAACGTTTATCTGAAAATATTCTCCTCGTCAACACTGACACTTTGGCAATAGTTCCTTCTCCATCCCATGTTAACCTTCCAATGATTCGTGAAGGCCTTAACTATGTTCTGTTTTCAGATGAAGAATCAGTTAATATGAAGAAAGAAACTAATACATTTTTTTCTGTTTTTAAGAGACACTTGTTGTTAAGCAAATATTTAACATTTCTGGTATTCTGGCTTTTGATTTGCCACTCAAACTAGCTCGGAAAAAATTTAGAACTCTAGGATATGCTGTTTTTTAAGATGAAGTACTAAATCAAAATCAAATTCAAAATGTAAGCGGCTTTAAAAACTCATGCATTCCCATCTAATAACCATTTTTCACTTAAAGATTCAATCATCTTATAACATCTTTGAACCGAAACTCCCAACCGACATTGAAATTCAAGGAATTGCATCTGGCAAAGAATTTGAACTTGTAAAGGCGTCCAATGGAAAAGTTTACTACTATGGAAAATCACCTTCTTTGGGTCTGAAAGCAGTTGGTCGAACACCAACGATGAAAATTACAGAATTGATTATTTCAAAAGTTTCGAATATAACGCAAGTTGCTGTTGGGAACGATGGGATTCATGCACTTTTAGTCAATGATGATGGAACTGTGTATTTTGCAGGTAAAACAGCTTTTTCATTTCATTGATAAATGTAATTTTATTTCATATATATTTTATTCAAGGCACTGCTGTGGTGAAGATGGTGACTCGTCAAAGAATCGTAGACATTCAAAAGCAATTAAACCAAAACGTTTAACCCGTATAGATAGGCATGTAGTGATTCAAGCTGCTTGTCATAATGGAACCTCAGCGTTTGTAACTAAAACAGGACGTCTGATAATGCTTGGCAAAGACACAGCACATTGTGATGCGCATGGTCGTAAAGCTAAAGTCGCATTGGGTAAAGCTCATTGTGTTGTGCTAAATTCCAAAGGACAACTATTTACATTTGGACTAAATAACAAGGGCCAATTTGGACGTTCCTTTAATTCGAAACCGAAAGAATCGAGTTACTCAATGGACACAAATGGTGGAAGTCAGAAGGACTTCAATGATATGAAAACAAACGAACGCAGAAATAAATATGATATAGCTAACTTGTGTGACTTTGATGATCATCATGTGGCACAAGGACAATGTAGAGTGTGTGTTGTATGTAAGGAGTGAACTGGTTACAATATTTCGTGTGTTTCATCTCTAAATGTGCCAGTAGAAGAAAGGATGGCAGGAGCGTAAGTTGTATTAACACATTCATTTGTTCTTTGATTTCAAGGGTTTGTCCATGTGGTCATGGCGATGCCGGATGCTCTAAGTGCGGATTATGTTCTTCTTGTATTGCTATGCAAGAAACAGAGCACAGCGGTATTAAACAAAATAAGATAACATCATATAAAAAAATAATTAAAAATAAAATGATATCCTTAGATCCAAAACAATTAAGCTTGAGTCGTCAGCGATCGAAGAGCATAATATTGCGACGAAAAGACAAACAACCAATGGAAGAAACCAATCTTGAATCAGATGCAGAAAAGGATCCGCCTAGGGTTGCACCGCTAGCCCCACAGCATTTAGTACTACAATCTAAAAGTCCAGTGGTACAAATTGCCTGTGGATTACATCATACAGTAGTTTTGACTCTTAACGGTGAAGTTTATACTTTTGGAAGCAACCAGTACGGACAACTGGGCACCGGAGATCTGCAAGCGGCTAATGGACCTATTCAAGTGAAAGTTCAAGGTGCTATTAGTCAAATTGCAGCCGGAAGCAATCATACTGTACTGCCGACACATAAAGGAGTTGTTTATACTTTTGGAAATTATCAGGTCATGTAAATTATATAATTTAAAGGCTATAATGAATTTATATTATCTTCTTTCAGAAAGGACAATTAGGACGTTTGCCAAACAATTTCAACAAATCAGCTATACACGATGAAGCTCTCAAATCACTCAATCAAACCAAAGATGGCTCAACCGCTTCAGCAATTATGGCTTAAAGGTAAAAATTCTTATGGAATTGCACACCCGGAGCTGTTTTGTAAGTTTAACAGAATACATTCAGATTGTAGTGTGGTATAATGATAAGAGTCAAGTCCCAGGCAAAAGTAATCTTTTATTTTAATTTCAATATAAGTTTAACCTAATACATAAGATCTTTAACAGTTACATGTAATTCAAGAGAGAGAGAGTATTCACCAGCCATTATTGTATCTACATTATATAATTCGGTTACTGATACAACATCTCCCCCAAAAGCTGGTTACCGATGACAAATATGCAAATGTAAATTTATTCTTTATTTTTACGCTTGATATAATTTAGGTTTTGTAACAGTACGTCCATACCTGGTAATGTAGTGATCTTGCTTGAGGTTATTTGTTGATGAGGTGATTGACTTTTCATTATGTTGGGACAAGGTAGGTTCTTTTTGAGTTTCAATTATATTTTCAGTAATTGAATCTTCAGGAGGCTTGAATTGTGGCTCATTTAACGATTTACGTAAGTGTAAACTATTTCTACGCAATATGTTATTGTTTTCATTGCGTATTAAATAAGACCTAGACGATTCTGCTGCTTTTTCAACCCTAGCTGGTTCCCATCTTCCACCTTTCCTATAAACAACATTGTCTCCTTGCTTCAGATCTAATTCGTAACGCCTACTGTTCTTGTTGTACCAATTTTTTTGATTTTCCTGTTTCTAACCTCAAATGGGACTGTTCTAGGTGTGAGCAGGCCTTTTGCAATAGGATGTTTTGTTCTAAGTAACTTGCTATTTAATAACTGAGATGGAGTATAACCTAGACTTGGAATAATTGTTGTTCGATATTCAAGGAGAAAAATATTTATATCTCTATTACTTTCTTTAGATTTTCTCATCATAGTTTTAACTATATGCACTGCCTTCTCCGCTAGCCCATTTGAGCGAGGATAATAAGGACTTGAATAAATGAACTTAAATCCCCAGTAATTTTCAAAATTATGACATTCGAAAGAATTGAATGGTTGGTTATCACAAACCACCATTTCCGGAATGCCATGAGTGGCAAAAATTTCTTGTAATTTTTTCACAACACTTTTTGCCGATTTATTTGGTAACTTCTTCAAATCAATCCAACGCGAAAAATAATCTATTACTACCAAAAATGATTTGCCTTCAAATTCCAAAATATCGCAACCCACTTTTTGGTAGGCATATTCTGGGACTTCATGCGGTTGTAACCTTTGTTTTATATTTGAGCTTCGAAATTTTTCACAAATTGGACATTTCATTATTACATTCTCAATGTCTTGAGTCATTGTTAGCCAATAAAATAATGTTTTTGCGCGTGAAACAGTTTTCGTAATACCGAAATGATTTTTATGTAAGGCTTTTAAAGTTTCGTTTTTTAAAGTTTTTGGAACAAATATTCGGTCTTCATAAAAAACCATACCATCTTCGAAAAAAAGTTTGTCTTTTATATTCCAATAGAATTTCATATGATCCGGTAATTTGTTTTTGGAGTTAGGCCATCCGTCTTTAAATAATTTTATTAAATTTGTCAAAACTTCATCTTCAGTTGTATGCTTTTGATATTGATTTTTCTTAGGGTCACTCATGCTTACGCTGTGAACTACATCAGTTAAAATATTTTCTAAGTTGGTTTCTGAATCATGGTGTGAATTTCGCGATAGCAAATCAGCTATGTGAAGGTCTTTACCAGGCACATATTTTATTTCAAGATCATATTTAAAAAGTTTGACTTTCATACGTTGCAACCTGACAGAATATGTTTTTTCCAAAGGCCTATTTATAATAGACACAATTGGCTTGTGGTCCGTATGAATTGTAACGTGGTGACCATATATGTAATCATGAAATTTTTCGCACGCATACACGATTGCCAGCAATTCTTTTTCAATCTGTGCATACGAAATTTCTGTTTCAGTCAGACTTTTCGATGCAAAGGATACTGGTCTACCTTCTTGAAGCAAGCAACAACCCAGTCCGTTCTTCGATGCATCTGTCTGTATTGTAATGGGCAAATCAAGCTCAAAAGAACGTAAACTGCTAGCATGAACAATTGCGTTTTTGATATCTGTCAGTGCTTTTTCATGTGCTGGTGCCCAACAAAACATAATATCTTTTTTTAATAATGCTCTCATAGGAACTGAAATCTCCGCTAAATTTGGAATAAATGAGCGTAAATAGTTAATTGTGCCTAATATTTTCTGAAGATCGTTTTTATTAGAGGGTGTTTGAATATGCTTTATAGTTTCGACACGTTTTGGATCGGGCGATATTCCATCTGCGGTAAATATATGCCCCAAGTACTGCACTTTCTCTACTCTAAACTGATCTTTCTTCTCATTAAATTTTATATTGATTTCCCTGGCCCTTTGCAACACCCTTTCTAAATTATTGTCATGCTCTATTAATGTCCTTCCACCAATTATTAAATCATCTATGTACCCAAATACACCCGGCAGGTTTCTAAAATATTTATCATTTAATTTCTGAAATTTTTCCGGGGCAGTTTTAATGTCAAAAGGTAAAACTTCATACCGGTAAGTTCCAAACGGTGTAGTAAATACAGTAAGTTTTTTCGATTCCTCATTTAATTCCAACTGCCAGAATCCGTCTTTAAAATTTAAAATAGTAAAGAACTTCATACCATTCATTTTAAAAATAAAATCTTCCATCTTGGGTATTAAATGATGTTCTTGTTTTAACCCTACGTTCAAATCCCTTGGATCTAAACAGATGCGAATTGATTTGTCACTCTTTTCGACTATAACCATGTTATGTGACCAATCTGAAGGAGTTTCTACCTTTGTAATAATATTTTTCTCTTCCATTTTTAAAAGGGTTTCATAAACCTTTTCTCTTATGCTAATAGGAATTCTACGTGGTGGCTTACTAACCGGACATGTTGAACTATCTAATTCCAAAGAACATATATCAGGAAATCGACCCTGACCAGTAAAAACATCTTTATTTTTTTCAATAAAATTTCACAACACTGAATGTCTAGCTTCAACTGAATAAATGCGGCTTATTAATCCTAGCTTAATACAAGATTCAAGACCTAAAAGTGGTTTTGAATTGCAATCAACAATCACAAAATCTAGATTAAAGATATTTGACTTAAACATCGTCTTACAGCTTGCTGTACCCAGAGCACACAATTTAAACCCACCATATGATTCAAGTTTCTGATTAAATGCTTTTAAGTTCGATAAATTTTTAAATTTTGAGTAAATATTTTTTGGAAGAATATTTACCTGTGCACCACTGTCTAGTTTAAACTCAATCGGCACATTTTCAATGGTCAGCACTTCTGTCCAGCACTCTAATTTATTAGAGCGGATCGATTCTACCACGTCATCAATATATAATGAATCGTCATCACTCTCTTCAACATTTTCACAAGCAACATCACTTACCTGATGGCGATTCTTATTTTTGCATGCTGATGAATAATGGTTTTAGCAATATCAAATTTCATCACGAAAACATTAAACGAATAAGAACAATACTAATGATGAACAACTTCCCGCACAAAATAATTAACGAACTAATAAATGACAAAACCAACCAACTAAAATACAACAATAATCCTAAAAAAAAAAAATCGACAGATGGCAACCATACAACCAAAATATACCATAGCATTACTTTCATACCAACTCTAACTGACAATCGGAATTTAAATGAAGCAATAAAAATAAACAAAGAAAAAACAGCATTTGCACATAAATCGAACTCTACTCTTAACAAAATTTTTACAAAAACAAAACCACCTCTACCAAAAGAACAACAAAATGACGCAGTATATGAAATAAAATGCAATGGGAAGGAAAATGAAAATTGCAGACTCATATACATAGGAACAACAAAGAGAAAACTAGCAGTAAGAAAAGCCGAACACAAAGCAGACGTAAAGAAACAAAGATCATCGACTGGGCTCTCACAACACATGATAGAAAATGGACACACAGCTGATTTTGACAATATCAAAATACTAGACAAAGAGAAACACACCAACAAACGATACACTCTGGAAAATCTGAGAATTCAGCAAAATATAAGAAAAGTCATGAATTTTAAAGAAGACAAGGACAACATCAGCTCGATCTACAATACTGTGATAAAATAAATATAGTCTGTGATAGTTAGTTTTTAATTTCTGTTTTGTCTATGTTTCAAATAATTTATTATATTTATTAGTTTCCGTTTACTAAGTGCAATATAAATGTTAAATTATTTAAAATTATTATTATAATTCAAAACAATTTATAAAATGTAACTTGACGACAAAAGTGAGTAAATATTCAAATCCATAGCCCAAAAAACAATGTTTCTAAAAATGTAATTTGTATTAAAGGTCTTAATAAATTAAACACCCCTGAAGATGTTGGCAAAAAACCAAACGAAACGTCGGGAAAATTAATGAATTAGTCTTTTAATTGCTTTAAAAACCTAGGATCAAAAAGCCCAAATTTAAAATACACATTATTTAAATAATGGTTTTGTTTACCACAGCAGTGACATATCTTGCCGTAAGCTGGACATTTGCCCCTTACATGACTCAAATTACAGTACTTGCATATTTCTCCTCGTTCAGCATTGTATTGAAAATTCCCTGATGGCTGCTGCATACGTCTCTGTACAAATTGATTTGTATGTGATTTTTTTGTATTCCTGATTGCGTAGACCTCCGACTTGTAATCTCCCGTTGCTTTCTGCATAACCTTACTTTGCTCCATTGTTGTCTCTGCAATTCGGCACGTTTCAATTGCCTTCTCTAGTGTCAGATTGTCTATTTTAAGAAACTGCGTCTGAGTATTCTGGTTGCTGATTCCGGTAACGATTCTGTCTCTCAATATGTTATTTTTTTGGCTCTCGAAGTCACAGCTCTCCACTAATGTTGCTATGTCTTTTAAAAAATGGTCAAATGGTTCGCCTTCCTTTTGTGCCCGCGTATAAAATAAGTATCGTTCATATACTACATTGGTGCGTGGGTTACAATATCTCTCGAATTGTTCCACCACCTTCAACGGCACTTTTTTATCAGCTTCACTGAGATTAAACGTTTGGAATAATTCAATTGCTTCTCTTCCAGCACAACCTAGCAACCTAGCCACTTGAATTTGGGCTTCTTCTTTGTCCGTCTTCGTTGCTGTCGATAAATGTCGAATTGCAGCTTAAATCTTTTCCAGTTTTCTTTTAGGTTTCCGTCCAACTTTAATTGTTCTGGTTTTGTAAAGTCCATGTTGTAATTTATTTTTCTTTGTTTATTTTTTTTCAAAATTCCTTTTTTTTTTTTTGTATTTAGTTTAACTTTTTTCATCCACTTTTCAACCTTCAATTAAATATTTGACTGCGCCATGTGGTATAATGATAAGAGTCACGTTCCAGGCAAAAGTAATCTTTTATTTTAATTTCAATATAAGTTTAACCTAATACATAAGATCTTTAACAGTTACATGTAATTCAAGAGAGAGAGAGTATTCACCAGCCATTCTTGTATCTACATTATATAATTCGGTTACTGATACAACATGTAGAACTGATTCCAAAATTTTTCAGTAGCTTCGGACCAAGCTTTGGCAAGAAAGCCACTTGGATCGGTGCCAGTGGTGATCAGACATTTATTAAAATCTATGAATCACTTATAACAACTCATATACATCCGAAAATAAGTGTCATTGCTGATAAAAAGACAATTTGTAAGCATACAATACTTAAGGTTGATGAAAGTTTAAAAATGTTTTAAACTTTTTAGTGTTGATTCCAATGATTCCCTTAACTTTCCACGCTCTTACTATAAATCGTCGTGATGGCAGTTGTTCCGCCCACTACAACAATCAAGTGAACTTTGTTCAAATTATTCAAAGCAATCGTAATTCTCAATTGCCTGAAATTAATCAGAATATCGATCGAAATGTGGATCAGATGTCTTGAAGTATGCATGAATCTAGGAATCAAATATTTGAAGTACATGAAAACCAAATGATGATAGGAGCTGGAGACCAAAGAAAACGACGTCGTCAAGAGGCTAAAAGTCCAATAGAGAAACCAATGCCACAAATTGCATTTGCATTGGATCTCAATTGGAACTCAATGGGAACGATCGAACTGACAATGAATTTGATGTAATACGTTGTGTGAGGTTCTCTCAGCGCCCGCCTGCTTTTTAATTCAGCTCCAGTGTTTTTCATTTAAAATCAGTAAAACTTTCATAATATATTCATACTTTGTTCTTTAATTGATCATTAATTGCATCGGCTTAAAATCTGCCGCCTTACTTTGTGAATATTTTTTGGCCTCAACCCTTAAATTAATTATTTTTTAAATAATTATATTATTGAGTGATAATCATCATTTTTGCATATCAACTTCCTAAGTTGCTCCCGTTAAAGCTGCCTATTTTTTTCTGCCGGTGAGTGAAACATTTGTTGTATATGTTCTGCCTCTAAAGCAAATTGGTGCTACACACAATCATACAAACGCATTTCTACTTTGCAAGCCCCTCAACCCGCAAGCCGCAACCAGCAACCCGTTCAAAGTTTTTGAGTACCTGTGTCCAGAGCAACAATACGCACAACACGCAAAAACCTTCATCGGAATTGAAAAAAAAAAATAAAAAACTTTGACTGACTTCTCCCACTCGCTACCAACATCAACATCAACAAACTACCCGCTATTCTCATCTCTATTTGCAACTTTGCTCTCAATACGCATTTGGGATCTGCTGTTTCTACCTTTACTAGACATAATCTGTCTCATCCACCGGTGAGTCATTTTTAGTACATGTTCTGCCTATAGCAAAATTGATACTGCACACAAAAATATATGGTTTCTCTTTGCATGTCGATTAATAAATATTAATCTGTTGATCGAGCTTTTTTACCACTACTATATTACTACACAGCTGTTTTTTTGTTTTGATTCGTTGCTGTATCATGGCAAAGTGCGATCACAATAGCTGCTCTGAAACATCAATCGCATACACAAACCAAAGTGATTTTATCAAGTGTAAAGGTAGATTATGCACCAAAAGCTTTCACCCATGTTGTATTGGGGTGACCAGATTAGCTTTAAAATACCTGCACGAATATTCTAGCAATTTTTATTTTTTATGCGAAATTTGCAAACAAAAATATTTTGACGCAGAATCAAATTATTTTCTCGATTCGTTCACTTCTTGGAAAGATGAATTTATATCTCAAAATAATAAGAAAATAAATGATGACAAAGTTAACCATCAATTGCTTGTGCAATATGTTGACGAACTCTCTAGCATTATGATTCGACTGGAAAACAAAAATAATATCCAACTCGAGAAAATAACAAAATACATAGAAAAACTTGATTCTGTTATGAATGATAGAATGAATACCTGCTCTGACGAAATCAGATATATAAACAATGTCATCAAAAAGATGACGGATAATAATAAAGACAAAAATGAGCTAAGTGATATTTCTCCCGAACTTCTCCTAATAAAAAAATGCACTGAAAACAATACCTCAAAATTAGACGCCTTGGTATCTAATTCTGAAAAGGCAAGTGAAATTTTATCAATGGCCTTAACAAGCATATCTAGCAATGATATATGTCAGAATAGCTTAGTTTGTATAACTGACGAAGTTTTTGCTACTAAAACACTTTTAAACGAAGCTATTGATGAAATTAGGTTAGCAAACACTAAAATTGACTTTGTTAATAACTCATCATCAACTATGGATTGTACAAGATCCGTGTCAGTTCTGAAAGAGTTGACTCAAATAGACAACATGAATAATTATTCTGTATCTGAAGATGAAAGCAATACTTTGAACAACACAACCCAGTTCAATAATAACATTAATAATCTAAACAGTTCTATTATCATTTCAAAAGTTAAAACCTACGTTAGCATAGGCACTCAAACATCGCAGGTTTATTGTTCAAGACAAAATGAAAAACAGTCTTTGGACAAACGAAATCCTACAAAGAAAAGAAGTAGGAAAAATAAAACGAATTCATTTTCGCAACATCCAAGCGTGTCTAGTGTCTGTGCTATTCCTCAATTTTCGACAGCACCTTATACAAATGGTTACAAATCATTTATTAATCCAACATTGCCATCGATCTCGATATCTCAACCTACACCTTTACCACCACTACAATTACCACCACCCGGCATTCTACCCAGTGAGACTTCACCACCGCCATCCTTTTCATCGTATGCAAATTTGCAACCTACAATTTTACCACCGCTACATTTACCACCTCCCTGCATGAGGCTAAATACCAACAAACGTAAGCAGATTTATATACAAAATGGCTGAAAAAGGATCATCTTGATGCTGAAATCTTTGACTCCTCGTGGCAGGTGTTCAGATGTGATAGGACTCTCCTTCCAAATCAAAGCAAAGGAGGTGGAGTTTTACTGGCAATTCATACTTCTTTGTCCTGCTTTCCTGTTAGTATGCAAGCAACGTCAACTGATTACAATCTAAACCAACAAGTTTGGGCCAAAATCGTAGTTGAAGATAAAAACATTTATATTGGCTGTTGCTACATCCATCCGTGTCAACCTGTTGAAGTATACGAAGCAGCTACTAACAGTATTTCATCAGTTTTGTCTACTATTGCTGACTCCGACAAATTTTTCTTCTTTGGTGATTTCAATCTCCCGGGGTTGAACTGGATTCCTTGTGATGATAACAACTCTATATTTGATCCGATTAACATAGTGACTGAGCAGCAATCTTTTGTTATTGATTTTTTTTACAAAAATGGTTATTATCAAATTTGTAGCTTACAAAATAATTTGTTTAATGTTCTTGATCTTGTGTTTTCCAATGTCTGGGATAATTTTGTTCTTGAAGAGACTTCATCTATTGTTAAAAACAAAACAAGTATATTTCATAAGACTTTTAAGCTTAGCTATTTTTATTGCGATAAAACTCGCCCAAAGGTTAGTGAGAAAAAATTAGTCTTTGATTTCATTAATGCCGATTATGATAAAATTAACTTGTTTTTGAATCACTTTGAATGGTCCGTGAATTTGTCTTCCGTGGATGACAAAGCTCTAGAACTTTCTTCAGTTTTGCATTTCGTTTTTGATAACTACGTTCCTAAAAAAATAACAACCCTTAGTAGTGCTCCTCCCTGGTATGATAAGGTTTTATCTAACTTAAAAAATCGTAAAAACAGGGCTCATCGCAAATGGTTGGCCTCCTCCAAACCAAATGATTACCAACTGTATCTTAACCTCAACGATGAATTCGGAAGATATGATAAATTATGTTATGATTCATACGTGTACAAAACAGGTTCTATGATAAAGAAAAATCCTCGTCTCTTCTATAAATTTGTCAACTTTAAACGTAATGTTAACAATTTTCCATCATCAATGCATTCGGAGAGTGGTATTAGCTCTGAATCAAATGATATTTGTGAATTATTCGCTATATTTTTTGAAACAGTCTATAATGATTCTATAACGTTTGATGTTAATGATTTCCAACACATTGAAGTTAACAATATGTATTTGAGTTCTATGTCAATAACTATGTTCGAACTTGTCCGTGAACTGAAGTGTATTGATGTTAACAAGGGCAGTGGTCCCGACGGCATTCCTACGTCATTCTTAAGGAAAACTGCTGATAGTATTGCCAAGCCATTACTTGCACTTTTCAACCTTTCTCTCTCTAGTGGTTTTTTCCCTAAGGAGTGGCGAAATTCTTTTCTGATACCAATATTTAAGAACGGTGATAGGTCTAAGATTAACAATTATCGGGGAATTGCAATATTGTCAGCTATCCCTAAATTATTTGAAAAAATTGTGACTGATAAGTTGAGTGTAGTACTAAAACCTATCATTAGTGAGCATCAACATGGTTTCCTGAAAGGTAGATCCACAACTACTAATCTTTCAGATTATACGTCACATATTCTTCTGGAAATGGAAAAAGGGAACCAGGTTGATGCTATTTACACTGACTTTAGCAAAGCCTTCGACAAAGTTGACCACGGCCTTCTTCTGTATAAATTAAAAAAGTATGGTATTCATGGAAACTTGCTTAAGTGGATTGAATCTTATTTGTCTAATCGGACTCAGTGTGTTAAGTTTTGTGATGTTATTTCTCGTCAAATCCATGTCACCTCTGGGGTACCCCAAGGTAGTCATCTCGGTCCCCTTTTATTCTTATTATTTATAAATTACTTACCCTTGTTGTTCAGAGGGTGCAGATATCTTTTGTATGCAGACGACCTTAAATTGTTTCATAATGTTAATAACACTCTTAACGGTCAAGCATTACAACATTGTTTAAACACACTGGTTAACTGGTGTAAAATGAACGGTATGAAGCTTAATGTGGAAAAGTGCAATATTATTTCATTTTCTAGGAAAAAACATGCAATTAATTTTGACTACACCGTGGATAATCAAATATTAGTTCGTAAGGACGTAATAAAGGACTTAGGGATTCTTATTGATAATAAACTAACTTTCAAGCACCATATCGACAAAATTCACGCTAAGAGCATGTGTATGCTTGGATTCGTCAAACGTAGATCTAAAGAATTTAATGATCCTTACATAACAAAAGCGATCTACTGTTCATTGATTCGCTCACTGCTTGAATATTGTACTGTTGTTTGGTCTCCGTATTATGATGTTGATATCAAGAAACTTGAATCTGTCCAAAAACAATTTTTACTATTTGCATTGAGGGATCTTGGATGGAGTACTGAAAGTTTTGTGTTGCCTCGGTATTCTCATCGTTTATTAATTATTGATATGTGTAGTCTTCGTAATCGTAGAAAGTTGTCTGAGGCTTTATTTGCGTTTGATCTTTTCAAAGGTAATATAGATTCACCTTTTCTTTGTTCCAAAATATCTGTAAATATCAACGTTCACAATTTGCGACACAGGAAATTTTTAGTAGAATCGAACTCAAGGACTAATTATGCTTCGAATGAAACCTTTAATCGATGTTCCAAGACATTCAATAATTATTTTGACTGTTTTTCAATTAATATTAGTAGAGATACCTTTAAGAAAAGAATCTTGCAAAGAATGATGGCTGAAGTCTCTTCATGATTTTTCTAACTTCATGATCTTTCTAACTTTTCCCAAAAAATGTTTTAATTCATTTTGTTTTTCCTTTTTTTATAATAACTAAGCTTTTTATTGTAATTTATTGTAATTTGTTGTCTTATCTTGACAAAATAAACTAAACTAAACTAATAGACAAAAGAAGTGATTCAGATGATGGAATTTTGGGAAGTCAGATTACTGTAGTGCAGTTGCTGGAGGTGTTTAATACTTCTTCGGCAAATGTATTTCACACTTTAATACCGCGGATTTATGCACAGATTGGAACTCTGGCATGTAATGATCCGAAGGTAAGTTTTTGTTGGTTCATTTATATGGTTTTCATAACTCATTGAATCTTTTTTTAGAGCTCTGTTCAAATACTTTGACTGATTAAGGAGATTTTACCACATGTGGCTGCTCTGAATCAACTTTATTCGAGCAAAGAATATCTTACGTTAAAATCGAAGGATAAGAAAGTAGACTTCTCAGCTTCTGACATCAATAAGAAGAGAATCGATGAGATTGATAAGAATCTGGATACATGTACTATTAGCAATCATTATTGCATCGTAGAAAGCGAACATCCATATCGAAGTGGATCAATAACTTGTCATAGGTAAAAATAATATCAATGCCATAAAGTTTGCAAATTAAAATTATCAATTATATTTTTATCAATAAAGAGTCGAGTTTCTATTTTTTGAATTTTTTTTTCTTGTGTAAGTATATAGAATTTGTATCATTAAATAATTTCTTTCTAATAATTAGGTTGTCTATTTTAAAAATATCAGCTCAATTATAAGGTCCTTAGTCCGCGTTTTTATACCCAGAAGGAATCCCTCTAAAAAGAAATCCCACTGAGAGCACAACACGCAAACTTTTTAATTTGTTATTAACGGTTTACTTATGAATGAGCTTGCCCCCCCATGATCCATGTTTCCATTTTCATTAATTTTTCCAGAAATATCAACGACTAAAAAAGATTATTTTTGTTTCCATTTATTTAAAGATAATAATATAAATTTATTAAAAAAAACTTATATTTTAAATGCGATTGTGCAAATGAGTTCTAACACACTGGCTCCACTGGGCATGAACGTTGCTCTAATTTTGAACACGCCATGAGAACAACCAATGGGGTTTGAAAAATCCATGCCCGATCAGGCGACATGTCGTAGAAATCCATTTTTTCGACAAGACATGAGCGCTGTTGAAAATTTGGACATGAATTTTGACGTTTCGTATATGTGAGCTGCTTTTTGCAGAATTTTTGTTGTATATGTGCAATTTCTTCAGGTGTTTGTCATTCTCTTTCATTTTGAATGCACATCTGTATCTTTTGATATGAGAAACGGGGGAAAGGGACGCATGTTTTTTTACTCGTTGTTGAAGAATGAAATGAAATGACAAGACATAATTTGCCCACAGACCGAATGAGAATTGTATAGCGTATTAGATTGCTGTTGAGTTGTTGGGCATCGGCATGGCTAGTGGAGCCAGTGTGTAACGTATGTATTATAAAAGTCAAATGCATACTTATTTAAAACCAAAAGTCAATTTTGATTTGAGTTTTTTTTGTATCATTTAATTCTATATTTGTGTAATAAACTTTAAGAATAAAAAGATGGAATTAACGTGTGTCCGTTTGCTTGTGAAAAATGGAATTGAATGTTTAAATGCTAATCGGCACTGAACAGAGATAACCTCCAATACTTAAAATTTGTTGTTTTTTATATACAACATATTTGGCTTTTTCATAGATAATTTTTGGCAGTGTTGTTTTTAAAAATAATGCTGTGAACCATTAAACCACGAAGGAATGATGTTGATAATCTAAAATAATGAAAGTAATAAGTTTTTTGTTGTAAAAATACGAGAGAAAGTTAACTTACTTCTTTTCCAAATGCTCATATATAAAGGTTGGAATTATTGTAATTTTAACGGTGTTTCCAGGTGCATCAATGATGATCTTAATTATTTATTTATCTTTTTTCTCATTGCGACCACAGTTTGCCCATTTACTTCGAGTAAGTTGTGATTAATTAGTATTCCACTGCGAGCAGCACATGAATCCTTTACGATTTAAACAATTTTTCCATTTTTAAAACCGATTCCCATGTCACCTTTAGAGTCCTTCAGTAATGTTACTGTTCTTTCAAATGGTCTATTTGATACAAAAATGATTTAGTCTTTATTTAAGAAAATCTAAAATAGAAAAATTACCTATCTCGAACTACAACGGATATATTGTTTTTTCCCGATGATTCTAACATTTTGTGAATCTTGTCTACAGAACAACCACACACAAGAGTTCTAATAATTGTAAAATCTGATCGTCAAATCTTAAACCAGTCAGAGCAGCTGGGCTACCTTTTACTACAATACAAACAAATACACCATTATCGATAGCTTTCACTCGCAAACCGACTTTTCCCTTAGCATCTTTGCACATAATCATCTCCCTTATACTGTGATTGACTTGAGTAACTGATGGAATTAGACTGTTTCCTGTTACGGGGGCTACAAGTCCAGTGTTTAATGGATATGGCGAATTTCTGATTGGTTCAATGTGAGTATCTGGTACTTCAGTCATATACCTTGTGAGAAAATTAAAATTTAAAATATACTTTTTGTTAAGAATAGACAAAAAACTTACTCGTGCATATTTCTTCGAATCATCTCATCGGACAATTCAAGTCCAAGAAAATTGCATAAGGCTGGGTAAACGACTGCTCCATTTTGTACATTTGCAACAGGGTGTGGTGAAGGGACTGCAGCAGCAGGTGCGTCTTGTGAAATCACTTCGTTGTGAATCACTTCGTTTACCATGGCACGTTGGTTTTGCACAAGTTTGTCAACTTGCATGCCTTCGAGTGATGGATATAGCGACATTTTGGCTACAGAAAACAGAAATAAATACGAAGATATTGTTAAAGAAGAGTTCTTCTGGATGGAAGTAAAAATAGGAGTTCGAGAAGCATACTATAGTTCTTGAAAGACAAATAATCATTCCGGATGTTAACAAGTAGAACATCAAGCCCAGACATTAACGAAACTTAAATTGTTGGGAGATAAGGCCATGCATTCTTCTTCAGTTATCTTTTCCTGTTGTCGTTTTCATCTCTTCGCTGTGTTTACATTCCGATTAACTTAATTCCATTCAATAGTTTCTACTAGTTTTTCTTTCCTTTAGTTGTTGCATCACAAAAAAATCCAAGTTTTCTGGAATTCTCCAACGCGAATTCATAGAATTACATAATAAATACTTTAAACTCGAAGAGTAAAAATTAATTTCACTTTATGTACACTTTTTCTTAAATTTTATTTATTTACTATGTTAACTGTAAATTTACGGAATAAAACACACAAAATTAAAAAAAATTAAAGTAAACAATAAATTAGATAAATCTACTAGCATTCAGACAAAAGTAAACAAACCACGTTTTTGGCTTTGAGAAACTGTCTTAAACTGGAATACTGTTATATAGATAAAAAAACGATTTTGGTTTGTTTATCTGTATAACAATTCTTTAAATAGGCACAACTTTTTGGTGTCTATCCACTATCCAGTTATATATTGAGATCAGTAGGGGTAATCGATTGAAATCGATTCAACGTTGTTAAAAAAAAATGATATTAACCGAATATTTAATGACTACGTACCTCGTCGTACGTTTTTGCTCAAATTTTAAGGGCGCCAGGAAACTTTTATAGAAAAGTTTGCCTTAAACTAAACACTGAAACTTATATTCAAAACAATATAAAGAATAGTTTATTTTCCCGAATGAGGATTTAAAATGTTTATTAAAATTAAACTGCCTGGGAAAACCTTTCTAGTTATAGGTGAAAAACCAAGATCTTTTCGTTAAACAAAAAAAGGATACAATTTATATAATGGCAAAAGGCCAAAAAAAGCCGAGAGCGAGGTCCGCACCCAGCGCGGAAGTTCTACCAATCCGTCCGAAACATGACGCAGTACACACCACGCTGCACATACTGCAAGGACGGAGAGGGAAATCTGATCACCGATCCACAAAGCATACTGGAGCGATGGGAAGTGTACTTTAATGAATTGCTAAATGGTCAACTCACTGCTGTAGTGGAGGCTTCACTGCTTCAAGACGAATACCCTATGTTGCCGTCACCAAGCATAGATGAGGTTGAGAAGGCTATAGACCGGCTAAAGAAAAACAAAGCCCCGGGAGCTGATGGTATACCAGCCGAATTATTTCAACACGGTGGGCCAGCTCTACGTCAGGCAATTCATGGTATTATAGTGCACGTGTGGGAGCATGAAGAAATGCCAGAAGACTGGCGAAAAGGTATAATATGCCCCATACATAAGAAAGGAGATGTCACAACGTGCAGCAACTATAGAGGTATCACGTTGTTGAGTACCGCCTATAAGATACTCTCCTCTATCCTACAAGACCGGATAACCCCATACGCTAAAACCATCATCGGACAATATCAGTGTGGTTTCATTCCAGGCAAATCAACAACTGATCAGATCTTTACCCTTAGGCAGGCGATGGAAAAATGTCTAGAATTTAACATCCCAACATACCACCTGTTTAAAGACTTTAAGGCCGCCTATGATAGCATAGCCAGGGTAGAACTTTACAAAGCCATGAGAGAATTCGGCATCCCAAATAAATTGACACGACTATGTAGGTTGACCATGACCAACGTAACAAGCCAAGTAAAAATAGCCGGATTGCTATCCAGACCAATCAACATCTTTAATGGACTCCGACAAGGGGATGGTTTGGCCTGCCTCCTCTTCAACCTGGCATTGGAGAAAGCAATCCGTGACTCTGGCACGGCAACAAGAGGGACCATCGTCAACTGGTCCAGCCAGATACTGGCTTACGCAGACGACATCGACATCATCGGAAGAACCGAGCAAGCTGTACACGATTCCTTCATCCAGATCGAGCAGGCGGCACAAAATCTGGGGCTGCATATTAGTGAAGGTAAAACAAAGTACATGGTGGCGTCGAATGCGAGAGGAACAGTTGGTCAAACAATCAAGGTAGCGGAGCACGAATTTGAAGTGGTGCAATCCTTTAAATACCTTGGGTCAATAGCAGCAGCCGATAACAATATAGAAGAAGAAATACGCGGGCGGCTTCTCAAATCCAACAGAGCCTACTACAGTCTGTCAAAGCTCTTCAAATCCAGAAATCTCACCATAACTTCAAAACTACTGCTGTACAGTACTCACATATGGATCCGAGACTTGGGTGCTTAGCAAAAGGCACTCTGACCTCTTAGCCGCGTTCGAGAGAAAAGTCTTAAGGAGATTTGTTGGCCCCATATGTGAGGAAGGACGATTCCGGAGACGGTACAATCATGAATTGTACGCAATCTACCTTGAAGCAGATATCGTGGCAGGGCACCTAGCTCGCATGAGCGAAGAGGAACCTGCTCGGAAAGTTCTTTGTGGTACATTCTATGGCAGACGACAGCGTGGTAGACCATGCTTGCGCTGGAGAGATGGCGTAGACCAGGACGCCCGGAGCCTTGGGGTGCGCAACTGGATGGCGTCGGCTCGAGGCCGGGATAGGTGGAGAGACTTGTTGAAGGAGGCCAGGACCGGACCCCGGTTGTCGAGCCGATGATGATGATGAAAAGGCCAAATTTAAAAAGAATGAAAATTATGAAACTTTAATGAAATTAAATTAAATAACAATTGTGTTACAAAGACACAAACTGAAAACGACTTTGCGTATAATTCCCGAACAGACAACGGATAATTAAAAAGGTCACGAGTCCCGCAATATCGGGATAAACATGAAACCGAAACGAAGGCCTAACAGATAACCACTTTTGCCAATATTGGCCACAAAATACACAAAAAAATAAAACCTTATAACCAATGAAATTAAGTACTTATCTGTACAAGATTGTGGATCCTTCCTCCCAGAGTTTTCAAGCTTCCACCAGCACTAACTCTTCCTGAGACTCCTCCACACAAAAAGTATTGCTCGCAAGGTTTTTTTTTTTAAATAAAGTCGGCTCCAACTGCCAAAGTTTATTTTCCACAAATTAATTTTAGCCTGAATTACTAAAATTAATCTACACTATGTAAATAACGGGTGATTTTTTAAGAGGTTTAGAACTTTTTAAAAAAAAAAAAACAAAAAATTCGAAAAAAATTAATGAAATATCTATTTGAATCGATAGTTTGAACCTTGCAATTTAATGTTTAAAGATAATTTCATGCAAATGTTGACCGCGGCTGCGTCTCAGGTAGCCCATCCGCTGAGTCCAATTTTGGCATACTCTTTCACACATATCGGCCGGTATCTCACGAATGAATGCATGGATGTTGGCTTCCAGTGCGTCAATCGAAGCGGGCTTGTCACTATAGACATTAGCCTTGACATACCCCCACAAAAAATAGTCTAATGGTGTCAAATCACACGATCTAGGCGGCCAATTGACCGGCCCGAAACGTGAAATTAACTGTTCACCAAACTCGCCTCACAATTGCGCCATTGTTTCGCGTGCTGTGTGGCATGTGGCACCGTCTTGTTGAAACCACATATCATGCAAGTCAAGAACTTCCATTTCGGGCAAAAAAAAGTTTGTTATCATCGCTCGGCAGCGTTCACCATTGACAGTAACGCTGCGATTCACATCATCTTTGAAGAAATATGGCCCAATAATGCCGCCGGCCCATAAACCGCACCAAACAGTGGCTTTTTCGGGATGCATTGGTAGCTGTTGCAATGCTTCTGGCTGATCTTCACTCCAAATGCGGCAATTTTGCTTATTTACGTACCCATTCAACCAAAAATGAGCCTCATCGCTGAACACAATTTTTCGATAAAAAAGCATTTCGAACATTTCGAACCGAGCACGAATTTTGATAGTAAAATTCAATAATTTGCAAGCGATGTTCATTTGTAAGACGATCCATGGTTAAATTGCAAACCAAACTGAAGCTGTTTGACAGTGACACAAGGTACTAAACACACGCCAGCTGTCAAAACCAGTGTTGCCAAAACCAAACCAGCTAAAAAATCACCCGATATAAACAAAAAAAATTGCAACACTAATCAGAAAAAAAATATCGAAATTGTTTTTCGTTTTCAATTTTGTATCTCTTTCTTGTTTTTGTGGTTTTCCAAGAAGTGCCATAATGGCGGACCTCTCTCATCCATTTACCAACGACCATATTGTCGTCTCTTTCGAACCAACTGTGTGGCGGTATTCGGCTACGGTTTATTCGCACGACCCCGCTCATTAGCTGAGGCCTGCCCGTTGTTGAATGCAAACAACGATTCGCTAAGAGACAACTCCGAATATCCCAATCATTGGTGATAATTCGATATGGTTAAATGGACGAGTTCAGTCCCTTTCCGTCAATTCCAATTTAATAAAAAAGAAAACGGAAAACCATTTACACACGATAAAGTCCCCGGCTAAAACCGACCCGGACGTAAAATAAAGAGGAAGACTTTTGTGTTGGAAGAAGTCTCAACCATTTTTAAACCAAAATGGTGAGAAATGATATGACAACTCACGAGAAATTGAAATTTAAAATCTGTAGACCTTCGTGCAGATTAAAGGGGATGGGAAACACCTAGCAAAGTCGTTTTCATTTCGTGTTTAATAACTAACCTTAGCTCGGACTCTCGGCCATGCTAAAAGAAGACTTGCTTTACGAAGACTGACTGGCTTGTCAGTTTTGGGTGGCCATGCATATTATCTCGCATGCCGTCTGCACATATCGACCTACTGTCGAATTTGAATTGTGCCGTCAACTTCCTGTTGGGCGGTATAGTTTTAAAGGCTGAAGCAACTTCGTAAGTGTGGATCGTCTCTCACACACTGATGGTTAACACCAACCATCTGTTACCAAAGATTCAAATTCGATGAGCTATTAAATATAAAAATTACAAAATGTTACTTTTCCAAATTACATGAGAGTAGGCCCTCTGGTTGATGGAACAGGAAACCACTTACTCTACAAGCAATTTTGAGCCGCAACAAAAAATAAGGGAAGTGGAAAGAATTAATAAGAAAAAGAAGAACAGGCCGATGAAAATTGTTGCGGTCAATTTTAACGCAACAAACTTTTGAGTTAAACTTTTTATTTTTGTTTTAGCTTTTTATTTTCTTTTCTTTTGTTCTTTTTTCATAAACTTAAAGTCATTTAGTTTTTCGTTTTTGCCAAACTAAAAGCTGATTATTTTTTCAACTAAACTAAAAGTCACACTTTTCTTGATTTGAATTTGTTTGAATGAATTAAAAGTAAATTATGTTGCACTAAATGTACCAAGTACTTATAATAATGTATGTAAAGTAAAGTTAAGAGATGTAGGATTGAATACATATGAAATAACATTGTCACTCGGGCGGAAGACATTATTTGTCAAGCCTCAAAATTTATTCTTAAAACAAAAAATGTATGAAACAAAATTTTTGAATCACTGAATAAAAATCTATCGATCTATCTATCTATCAGGTATGTTTACGACTGTTGTTAGGGTAACAGAATAGACACCTAGTAAATGCACGAACCTAAAAATGTGTTATTCACAAGTTCCTTAAGATGGCCAGGCGTTGATTATTCAGCATGAAAATACTATAGAAATGTATATGTATACAATGGGCACCACTTGAATTTAACGATATAAACAAATATGTGAAACAAATATTCAGTGTTGAAAACGGTGATGAAGATATTTCCAACAAATAATTATTGTAATATTAATTTTGTTGTACCTACTTTTATAATGATACTGCATATACTTAAAGATTGTTTAGCAAATGATAGCTTGGTACACGTTTGGTATCGAGAGAATACCTATTCACCGACAAGACAAAAAGATAGTGGAGCGGTATGGGCATGGTCGTTCGAGGTTAAAAGTTTTAGATAGGATTTCAGCGTTAATCATTTTAAGCAAATGTGACACTCCAAAGAAATTTTTATATACATGCAACTTTATAATATGTTGCGATGATTTCACAATAGACCAACTAGCTCTCTTAAGGTCTTATTCTTCAAATTGCTGTTGGTGAACGCAATTATATCATTTTATTATATATTTTTGGTTCACAAAATTTTCTTTCTGCCTGCTCGGTAGTGGGTGATAATATTTGACGTTAAAAATGAAAAATGTATCGCCTTTTGGCCATACAGAACACCGTTTAATCGCACTTTCCAGTATTTTCATTCCCATTATGTTCCAAGCGATAAAATTTTCGATTGTCATAGTTACAGAACCTCATTGAAGCGATAAAATGAGTTTCGTTCCCATTTTCATCGTTTCTCGATAAATTATATCGATGCGATAGTTACAGAACATGGGTACAGGTTCCAGAATATAAGTAAAAGGTAATTTTCCATATTTCCAAACTGCCCCCGAATGGGATACACTGGGCTACAAATTGTGGTAGTATTTATGGCACGTGAGCACTGATCTCAATATATAACTGGATAGTGGATGGACACCAAAAAGTTGTGCCTATTTGAAGAATTGTTATACAGATAAACAAACCAAAATCGTTTGTTTATCTATATAACAGTATACCAGTTTAGGACAGTTTCTCAAATGCCAAAATGGTGGTTTGTTTACCTTTGGCTGATGCTTGTAGTTTTGATTAATTTAGTTTTTACTTTTACTTTTCTGTTTTTTGCGTTTTGTCGCATAAACTTGCGGTTCTAATATATTTACATAAAATTAAGAAAAAGTGTAACAATATCTGAGTTGTTGCATATGTTTATTCAAGAGTTTTTAGATCTTACACTTCTTCCATAATTTCGCTAAACGTTTTTGCATACAAAGTATAAAAAAAAATCGACCAAGTCAGTTTATAAAAAAAGTTTATTGCTAATCAACAAAATCAAATAAAAATATTCATCAAAACCTTGAAACAACAAAAAGAGAATGGTATTTCATTGCCACAAATAAAGCACAAGCTATTAAAGTCTGTACGAAGGCTGCGATGTGTGCACAAGAGCGGCGCTTACTGCTTCAAAAAATGGTAATCCAATTTTTTTTATTCAAATTTAGTTATTTACCTAATATTTTTCTTTGGCACTTTACTCAATTTTATGGTAAAGAAGTCTTCTAGTGGAGTCTAATATAGTCTTACCAGTCGTATCAGCAGGATATACATGGAACGAACACAACACACGACAGCAGCCTTCGAGGGATGTACAACAGCAACATCACTTTCGCACGTTGGCACCTTAGAAGAGGAATGTACCAACAAAGAAGACGAACCTAAAAATGTGTTATTCACAAGTTCCTTAAGATGGCCAGGCGTTGATTATTCAGCATGAAAATACTATAGAAATGTATATGTATACAATGGGCACCACTTGAATTTAACGATATAAACAAATATGTGGAACAAATATTCAGTGTTGAAAACGGTGATGAAGATATTTCCAACAAATAATTATTGTAATATTAATTTTGTTGTACCTACTTTTATAATGATACTGCATATACTTTAAGATTGTTTAGCAAATGATAGCTTGGTACACGTTTGGTATCGAGAGAATACCTATTCACCGACAAGACAAAAAGATAGTGGAGCGGTATGGGCATGGTCGTTCGAGGTTAAAAGTTTGAGATAGGATTTCAGCGTTAATCATTTTAAGCAAATGTGACACTCCAAAGAAATTTTTATATACATGCAACTTTATAATATGTTTGCGATGATTTCACAATAGACCAACTAGCTCTCTTAAGGTCTTATTCTTCAAATTGCTGTTAGTGAACGCAATTATATCATTTTATTATATATTTTTGGTTCACAAAATTTTCTTTCTGCCTGCTCGGTAGTGGGTGATAATATTTGACGTTAAAAATGAAAAATGTATCGCCTTTTGGCCATACAGAACACCGTTTAATCGCACTTTCCAGTATTTTCATTCCCATTATGTTCCAAGCGATAAAATTTTCGATTGTCATAGTTACAGAACCTCATTGAAGCGATAAAATGAGTTTTGTTCCCATTTTCATCGTTTCTCGATAAATTATATCGATGCGATAGTTACAGAACATGGGTACAGGTTACAGAATATAAGTAAAAGGTAATTTTCCATATTTCCAAACTGCCCCCGAATGGGATACACTGGGCTACAAATTGTGGTAGTATTTATGGCACGTGAGCACTGATCTCAATATATAACTGGATAGTGGATGGACACCAAAAAGTTGTGCCTATTTGAAGAATTGTTATACAGATAAACAAACCAAAATCGTTTGTTTATCTATATAACAGTATACCAGTTTAGGACAGTTTCTCAAATGCCAAAATGGTGGTTTGTTTACCTTTGGCTGATGCTCGTAGTTTTGATTAATTTAGTTTTTACTTTTACTTTTCTGTTTTTTGCGTTTTGTCGCATAAACTTGTGGTTCTAATATATTTACATAAAATTAAGAAAAAGTGTAACAATATCTGAGTTGTTGCATATGTTTATTCAAGAGTTTTTAGATCTTACACTTCTTCCATAATTTCGTTAAACGTTTTTGCATACAAAGTATAAAAAAAAATTGACCAAGTCAGTTTATAAAAAAAGTTTATTGCTAATCAACAAAATCAAATAAAAATATTCATCAAAAACTTGAAACAACAAAAAGAGAATGGTATTTCATTGCCACAAATAAAGCACAAGCTATTAAAGTCTGTACGAAGGCTGCGATGTGTGCACAAGAGCGGAGCTTACTGCTTCAAAAAATGGTAATCCAATTTTTTTTATTCAAATTTAGTTATTTACCTAATATTTTTCTTTGGCACTTTACTCAATTTTATGGTAAAGAAGTCTTCTAGTGGAGTCTACTATAGTCTTACCAGTCGTATCAGCAGGATATACATGGAACGAACACAACACACGACAGCAGCCTTCGAGGGATGCACAACAGCAACATCTTAGCAGTGCATTCTAATCTGTAATTGTTTGTTTTTCATATTACATAAAAAATGTTTAGGTCAAAGTATAGTAGACAATTTTATAACAAATAAATCTAGGACTGTTGAAAAGCCAACCAACACCCGTTTTCTGTTTTAATTTTGCCGCAGATTCACAAAAATCGAAAGCACATCTTCAAATTGCACTCCGATAAACTGTTATTGTTGCCGTTTTTGGTATCCCTTTTCGGTTGTTTTCTACACAAGTCCTTGTTTCTTAAGAAGAAATTGATCACAATACAATTACGTTTCATTTTGTTAGTTAGTTAGTTGTTCTAGTAGTAAGTCGATTTTATCTCTTTCAACACTAAGAAGCGATTTTGAGCTAGCCGTTTTACTTTGAATTGCGGTTAACAATCAATTTTTTCTTAAAACTCTTTAACTATTGATAAAAAGTGTCAATCTCTTCAAAATGATGATAATTTCCCAAAGTGAACTTTCTAGAGCGTTTGATGGTTTGTTGGTTCCCTTTCATCCATAATGAATGGATCTCGCGGTACTGCAGATATAACAAGTTTAATTATTACCGCTTATACACATTCAGTTATTAAAAATGTACCTTCTACAGACACTTGTGAACAGATTAACCGCTTGGCCAGGACTCAAGCGGTTAATCTGTTCACATCTGCCTTAAAATTAGATTTCCAATGAAATATAATATGATGATGGCATCTTGTGGTGGAGCTATAAGACTTAGCCTGGCTAGTCGTTTCACGAATGCGGCTACTAAACTTTCTGGTAGATGCGATGAACTTAGAAATATATCCGCCAGATAGAAGAGTCGAGCTTTGAACTTGGTATGAAAGATTTCAGGTTCAAACATTGAATAAAGTTTTTCGTATATATTCGGATATGTTATATTGTGTTTTTGAATTAGCGTGAAAATTCCCTGCAACGCTAACAAACCACTGGGACCACCTAAAATAATAGCATTATATATTTATGTTTTTTTTGCAAATATTTCAACAATTAAATGAAAACTTACCAAAATCTAACGAATCCATAAGAAAATCTGTACGCAGTATAGGTTTCTCCAAATGCACAAGCTGGAAACATTGAACCGCAATTGGAACAGAGGCAACAACCGATGGATATCAAAACTATTGTTGTTAGGAAGATGCTTTTAAAGAAAATTATTGTTAATTAAGCTTTTTTTCATAATTTCTTTAAAAATAAATTTTGTATGTTTTGGCGCATTTTGAATTTTTAACATGGAAAAAATATGGATAACATTTGCAATTATTTTAAGAGCTGCAACCCTTCACCAAAATATATTTCACTGTTTTAGCTAACAGCTAGCAAAAGAAAATATCAAGTGGATACGCAATTCAACAAAATTTATTTTAAAAAGAAATATAAACAACTTACCTATCCAAATGTTCCTCGAAAGAAATAACGAATGGCGTAATTCATGGTTGTTTTTTTTTTGTGGGAAGAGTTGTCAAATAAAATAAACAAATACCTGAATGTCATCTTCAAATGGGCACACAAAAACTGTTGTACTTTGTATGGGATCACTGATCTCAATATATAACTGGATAGCGTATTCCATACAATGTATAACAGTTTTTTTGAAGCAAATTGAAGATGACAGATGGTGGATTTTATCATAACTTGACGTCTACTTTGGAAAAAAAAAATATTTCAATGTTTACAAAACAATTTAAAAGCAAGGTGGGTTTTTCTTTGATAAAAATACAAAATTAAAAGAATTAAATAATTTAGTGATTTCTTTAGAAAAAAAGATATAAAGTAGTAAGAATTTCATAGCAACATGAAGTACTAACGATTTGAAGTACTTTTGAATATCAGATTTTTATATATTGACTATTAATTAATTAATTAATTGTTTTAATATTACAATTAAAGACATTCTCGTTCTTATATAATTTTTGTATTAATCTTTTTTCAGGGCAAACGCTGTTGCGCTAAAATAAAATATGTTCCAATGAGTTGGGGCCAATTGGGACAAAGTGCTCGCCTGCTTCGACTCCTAGCTGGGAACCTTTTACCGTGTTGAAGCCGACCGTTTGCAACAACTCAAGTTTTTTTTCTAATGTAATGCGTAATGCCATCTTACATGTACTGTACAGGGATGCTAATCAGTACTTAGGTTAGTATCCTTTTTTTATTTATATCAATATGTTTTTCTAATACACATTTTCAGGAAGAAACGATGCAAACTATGACCAAGACTTCTCGTCGGGACACTTGCAGAACCAGTGGAATTCGAGCAGTGAATATTTTGCCTCGCAACCGCAGCACCTCACAGAATCTCATAAGAGCCCAACACCTAACTGGTCAAATGGTAATGGTGGATCTGCTGGAGGTCAAACTTGGGATCCAATGGGATACCAGCAGGCAGCCAATGCTGCTTCCTCTTGGCAACGGGCTTCTGGCATTCGTCCACCACCTGGATTGGAATTTCAAAAGCGTGATAGTCCCATAACAAGTTTACCAGAGCCTATGTCACCCACAGCGTTTGGACAGCAACAGTCGCAGCCAGATTCAGATCCACCATTCAATCCCATTTTTAGCTCCTTGAGCAATATTTGGTCGGATAATTGGAACAAGAATAAGAACAATTATAATTAAACAAAAAAAAAAACAAAACAATTAACTGACCCGAAACACTTACTTACCCAGGGCTAACTATTCCTCCTTCCTGCTGTGCTCTTGCAATCCCCTGATAACTTGAAGACGATTATTTGGATTGTGTAGATGCTCAAAATATCATTTGTACTACCATAAAATTGTTATCTTATCATTGTGTCATATTAGTGGAAGCAAAATGAATAATAAAAAAAAATACAAAAGCAAATGAACTAACAAAGACAAAAAAATGCAAGCAGTTATATGGTGAAATGATAACATTAAAGAAAAGTAAATTTAAGTGCTGATTCAAAGACTGTCCAGACGAATAAGAAAAAAATTTGATTTCATCATAAGTTTTTGCATGGATCACTGATGATAACGAAAAGGGTAAGTTCTTCAACAAATGTTATTTGCCGCTTTTACTAAAAAAACGCAGTATTGGTGGCGATGTTATTTAATCTGTTCTGCATGCAATTGAAATGGATTAATGATTAACTTAATATTCTTTTTTTAAAAATAAAAACCACAAGCACATGGCCAGCAAACAAATGCATACTCTAACTTACACCCTTTTGTTCTATGACGATGTTATGATCTCGATTTATGGGAAGAATTCCTACTTTACCTACAATCTACATATCTTTTTGTGGAGTTCGGGTTGACCTTAGAAAACGTGAAGCCTCCCAGGTATGGATTGTTTCATGTTTGAATCCAATTGAATTGCATTTTTTGCAGCAGTTTTAAGGCCTGCCTTTGCTTTGCGATTGTAACGAAACATCCTATGATAATCATGCCTATTACCGTTGTCGTTTATCGTAAAAAACGACACGACAGAGAAAACGACAAATAGACATGACTATTTATCACAGAGGAGCTAACAGAGAGGGTAATCCTGTCATTTTATTTGACGTTACCTACAAGCTTCGACATCAGCTGATCTCAGCTTAGGTGAAAAAGTGTGCGTGAGAACAAAGGAAAACTGCACACACTCTCATCTAAGCTGAGTGGTGGATTAATTTTCCCGCCTTTTTCAAAATCATCAGCTTTTTGGGTCTGTTCACGTGACAAGTTAAGTAAAGTCCAACGGTCAGCCTGTATGTGTATTAGCGGAGCTCTCCGTTCGACACCTTCAGCTGCTCTTGACATTCTACTTAATCTCATACCCCTTGATATTTTTAGCAAACAAACGGCCGCAAGCACAGCCGTTCGTCTCAAAGCCATCTCTCAATGGACCGATAACTCAATTGGTCACTCCATTATTCTGAAAGCATTCGGACCAAAACTAAGTCACTCCGACTACTCTATACCCCAGCTAGTTTTTGACAAGAATTTTCAAGTCACCATCCCACCAAGATCCACTTGGGAAAATGAGAGATTCTTGAAAGATGAATCAGTTCATTTTTATACTGATGGCTCAAAAACTAAAGATGGAGTTGGTGGTGGCGTGTACTCAGACAGACTAAATTTAAGTCTCTCCTTCCGTCTCCCTGACCATTGTAGTGTGTTCCAAGCGGAAATTCTAAGAGGTATTATCCTGGCTAAGGGAAAACGTGATATCTGCATCGGATATCCGTATATTTTCAGACAGTCAGGCAGCCCTTAAATCAATCAGTGCTGTTTCTACAAACTCAATAACTGCCCGCGACTGTCGATCATCTCTCATGGAGATGGCAGAACAGTTCAATATTCACCTTTTCTGGGTGCCGGGACACAAAGACATTGAGGGAAACTGCAAAGCCGATTAACTCGCCCGAAATGGAACCCTACTACCGCTTTTACCTAACAAGGTGAATATTGGTATACCTATCGCTACAAGCAAACTCATGCAAAAACTAGATGCCATAGAGAAAACAAATTTAAGATGGACAAACAGTACTACCTGCGTAGCGACAAAACAAATCTGGCCAAAATTAGATCAGAAACGTACTAAATGTTTGTTATCTATGAGCAGATTACATCTTAGCTCCGTAATTGGTGTCATAACCGGACACTGCCTCATAGGAAGACACGCCATAAGACTTGGCGTATTCTCTAATGATTTTTGCAGAAGCTGCATGGACGAGGGTGAGGAGGAGACTATCACCCATCTTCTCTGTTCATGCCCAGCTCTGTCCCAAAGACGTAAATTACACCTGGGTAATTTCTTTTTCGACGATCCAAGCGATATGTCGAACGTTGATATTCTATATTTACATCGCTTCATAAGAAGCTCCAACTGGTTTAATTAAAGAAATACTCCCTCGCTCATTTCGTGGTATCACAACGGACCTATCTGTGGTCTAAGTGTGTCAGTAGTCTTCCTGACAGCCACATAAACCTAACCTAACCTAACCTAACCTTGGGTCTGTTCACAAACTGGTTTATTTTTTGGTTAGGCTGTTCCTACACCAGTAACTTATTACTTCACTAGTTGCGTTTTCGTTTGTTTGTTTTGGTATAAAAAGAAATTTGGGGTAAGAAATTTACCTCCATTGAAATATTAGTACCTAATATTTAGAAGGTTGAATCATATACAACAAAAATACTAAAAGCAAAACTTAAGAATGTAGTAAACGGAATATAAAAAACCACATGCGAATGGGTCTCTGATGTCCCGTACCAATGGTGTATTTGTTGTTGTATCCCCGAATTTGTTGTTATATCCCCGAATATTTCGGTAGTAGGTACACCGCATGTTTACCCAAAAAGACACATGTGCAAATGTAACCAGAAGGGTTGCATTCAATGTGGTTACATAAGAATGCACATATATTTGGTGCTTACGTATGGCTAGTATACGGCATGTAGTCAAATGTTTCACTGCACACTATTTGACATTTAAATGTGGTTTCCTAGTACACGAAATGCAAAAATTCATAAAGCGCTATCATTTTTGAAACATTATTTTTGGTGTTGTGTTCAATATAAATTATACAAGAATATACAAGAAATAATTGAAATAATTTGTTTAAAGTGCCAATTACAAGAAGAAACAGTCCAAACTGAAAAAATTTTAATTTCATTACAACTCTTAATATTAAGAAATTATCAAACAGTAATTCGCACAAAAAGCCAATATTAATTTTGTTAAGATTATATTTAGACACAACTTTATTTTCCATTAACATAATACATACAAACAAATTTTTAAAGCATTTTAAAGGATCCGTCTCCCGAACGAAAAAATATATGAACAAAACTAAAATATTCTTTGAAAAAACACGAAAAAAAAATATATTTCCAATAAATATATATATATATATAAGTTACGATTTTGCTTCTATTACGAGAATGGCGTGCTAAAATAGAGTACCAGCTGAAAATACAAGTGTGATCATAGCTTAGCGTGCATTTATGAACATATCCTTATTCGGGAGAATTCTACCTCATTTCATGAACGAAATCCACCACAGCTCATGAGTTTAAGGGGAAACGTGAAATTTAAAAAAAAAATCATGAACTGATTGCCGTGTTATATATTGGAATTTTATTTAATAAAACAATCTGTAATATATACAGAATGTTTTTCGTTTAAAAACATTCAGAAACATTTATTAAAATAAATCTGATCCCGCAAATACTGGTTAAATCAATATGCTTTTTATATTTATACTTCTAGAGTTTTTAAACAAGATTCAAACTTTTTGGGTCTGTTCATAAACTTGTTTATTTGTTGGTTAGGCTGTTTTTACACTGGTGACTCACAAGTTAAACTTAGGCTTATAAAGAGAAATACTATATTTGTATTTGCATTTTCGTTTGTTTGTTTATTTCGATATAAAAAGAAAAGAAGGTAACGAATTCCCTTCAATTAAACTATCAGTTCAAAACCTACTTGCAAAAGAACACGAAAAACAGTTCTTTTTTTGGCACCATTAAAATCGACATTAGTCGCTTTCATATTATTTGATGCAAAATATGGAAGTGAATCGATGACATAGAATATTTTTTCCGTTTTTTAATTGTTTCAAACACATCAGCAAACATTTTACTTAAGCAATTGGAATCCAGAAAATAGGTTTAAAAGGTATACAGTCTCTTTTTACTACTGATGCTATAGACGCGCAAATGTAAAAAAAAATATTTTTAATTGTTTTCATAATTTAAAGATTGTTTTTGCTTATAACTATAACCATTGGCGCAAAATTATAGTCGATTTAACTCGAAACTAAAAGCAATTTAATGGGAAACTTGGTTAAAATACGTTTTTCCGTATTATAAACGGCATAAAGTATACATTTTCTTAATGAAGTTGTCTAACTTTAAAAACAGCAAACCTTAGCATTATATTTTTAATGCAGCACAATAAAATTTGTGATAGATTGACAGCTCACTCTCTTGAAATCGCTTTTGTGGAATGTAACTACGCACAAATACTGCATAAATTCATAAACGACCCCTTTCAGTGGAATATATAACTTAAAGTTAAAAAATTGTTTATTCTTGAGTAAAAGTTAGACAACTGTTCTAAAATTGAAATAATGTTAAGTGGTGTGACGTTAATTCCTTAAATATAGGTTGACTATAATTTTGCGCCATTGAGTTTATAACATAGAGAAGTCATGTGGAAGTTTCAAACTTTGCTCGGAGGATGTCGTTACTATCGACTTGTGTTTTTTTACTCGAGTAGCAATTATTCTTGAGTTAAAAGGCCAGAGAAATAAAGAAAAATAAATACAAATGTATACAGAAAAAAATTGTTTGGTTGGGGTTGAGGGATGTCCGCTACATGGAATTATTGCATTAATAATTACTCGAATTGATCATTAAGCGACATCTACTTCGGTGAGTTTGAAACCATCTTGATTTCTCTATGTTTATAAACTCAATGCTATAACCTAGCTATAATACGGGAATGCTCATAGCTGTATCTGATTTTGCACTTCTGTCGTGTCTTAAAAAGCTTAGATACGGAAATAAAGTACAAGGATATCCGATATTGAAAAATAAAAATAAAAATTGAAAAAACACGAAATAAAAATACAAGTTGCTATTTTGCTTCTACTACGAGATACGCGGGCTAAAATAGTACCAGCTGAAAATACAAGTGTGATCTTAGCTAAGCGTACATTTATGAACACAATTTATGAACACACCCTTAATCGGGAGAATCCTACCTCTATTCATGATCGAAATCCACCACAGCTCATGATTTTAAGGGGAAACGTATTCATAGACGCGAAATGCAAAAAATCTAAACATTGGGTAACCGGAGGGACGAACGTAACTACAGATTTTTATTTTTATTAGATAATCTTTGCTATTTATGCTTTCGTAACACACTGGCTCCACTGGACATGAAAGCTGCTCTAATTTTGAACACGCCATGAGAACAACCAATGGAGTTTGAAAAATCCATGGCCAATCAGGCGACATGTCGTAAAAATCCATTTTTTCGACAAAACATGAGCGCTGTTGAAAATTTGGACATGAATTTTGACGTTTCGTATATGTGAGCTGCTTTTTGCAGAATTTTTGTTGTATATGTGCAATTTCTTCAAGTGTTTGTCATTCTCTTACATTTTGAATGTACTTCTGTATCTTTTGATATAAGAAACGGGGGAAAGGGACGCATGTTTTTTTACTCGTTGTTGAAGAATGAAATGAAACGACAAGACATAATTTGCCCACAGACCGAATGAGAATTTGATAGTGGATTAGATTGCTGTTGAGTTGTTGGGCATCGGCATGGCCAGTGGAGCCAGTGTGTAAGTGACAGGCAACTAGAATAACAGGCATGATTATTCATACCCCTTGCCGTTCTCTTTTGTCGCATACGACAGCTGTCGTTTTCTATGCCGACAAACGACAACGGTAATAGGCATGAATGTTTTTCGGCATGTTTGTTTTGTCGGTAGATAACAGTACTGGATGAATTGGTCTTTCTGTATTTTGTTCACGATGTATTTTTGACGTGAATTTTTCTCGAATCTTCTTGCTTTCAATTTGTCACTCCTGCTGTCATGCGAAGCATCTTCATTTTTACTGCAGTCAATTTATTCTTCTTGTACCTCAACGTTCCTCAACTTTTTTTTTTAATTTATTCAACTTGTGACGGTGCTCAGGTTTTTATTCCACTTTGAAATCCATCCATCTACCTACCAACCATTAATTCACATTCTTTCTTGTCGTCGTTAAGGCGTAAAAAACAGAACAAAAAATTTCGAGTTTGTCAACGGCAACACTGCCATAACCATTAATTAAAACTCATCGAAGGATTTTAGATACGGCAGTCAGTCATTGTCGCCGCTTAAACGAATATGTCGCCTTCTGCGTAATGTAAATTTGCTTTATCTTATAAATTGAATAAAAATTGTTTCTTTTAAAATTAAAAGTTTCTTTGGTTCATCTTGACAGAATCAGAAGTGTGATCACTTGCCTACAATATCGGTAACAATTATCGGTTCAAAAACATTTCTCAGGGAAAAATCGAAATCTAAAAATCCTTGGTGCGATGGCTAACGGAACAATGTACATACGAAGGGATAGAAACAGACTCGACGTACCCGAATAAAATAAAAAAACAACGTCCAACGCAAGGGAAAGAGATAGACGCAACGTACCCTAATACAAAAACAACGTCCAACGGAAGGAAAACAAACAATGAATTAATTTTAACGAAACGAATTAATTGAACGAAAACGTTTAAAACGAAAGAGGCAGAGATAGACTCACGAAACCAAACGTACGAAAGAGAAAGAAGTATATTCAAATGAGACTCGAAACGAAAAGGTAAACAAACCAAAGGAAAAAAAAACCAACGTCTAGACTACGAGATAGGAAAAAAGGGAAACAAATAATGACTAAATTCGAATGTTTTAAAGTTGCCCAATTTCTGCAAACGAAAAACCAACCAAGAATTGGTAATAAAGCACAAAGGTTGCTAAATTGGTCAAATTGTGTGGATCGGACGAGGTAGATTCGGAAGAAATAGAGTGAGATGGCTACGGCAATCACAAATGGACGACTTGAAGAGTACGATGACTAATTTGGCGAAAATCGTAAGTGAATTGGATGTGAACGCGAAAGAAGTAAATCCATCAGCTACACATCAATTGTACACGAACATGGGCAGCCAAAGAATTCAGTCTGCTCCTCAAAACGTACCGACAACATCACACGGTGCAGGTTCCACGGAGGATTCAGTGTATGGAACGCCATTCTCAGTCTCAGCGCAAATGCGTCTTCCAAACAGTACAAATGATAGGAATCTTACCCGGAATCCATCATCTCAGCAATTCATCAACAAAGTTGAACAGCTACGTTGCATATATTCATGGAGTGACGAAATGATCCTATTTGCAGTTCAACACAAGATGAGAGGAATAGCGAAGAGTTGGATTGATGCACTGCAAGTATTTCAAACGTGGATGGATTTTACTAGTGCTCTCCTTAACAATTTTCCTAGTTCCATCAATATGGCAGAGATACACCGAGAACTAATGAAACGAAGACGTAAGCCAGGTGAGTCATTGGTGGAATTTTACTATGCAATGCTTACCATCGAAAGACGAGGTAAATTGAATGATCTTTCGCTTAATTCATAAATAATTATGTTGGAGAAACAAACGTGTTCTGAATCACTGATAACTGAACGAACCTTATACAATTTCAGATATGTATCTATCTTTCTCTGTCAATCTTTTGTTCTATTACTTTTGTACTTCGATTTGATTTTTAACCGACACGACAGAGTATTAAATTTTTCTCTCTGATTGTTTCTTTACTTTTAATAAAGCATAAATATATGTATAACTAAATTGTGTATTATATATTATTTGGAAGTACCTAGTTATTTTTGCGCTAAATTTGCAACAGGTTATGGGCCCAGGTTCCAGAATATAAGTAAAAGGTAATTTCGCTAAGGAAAATTAAAAAGCATCTACGAGATGCCTTCATATAAACTACAATGGCGGAGCAGCGTTTTTCTATAAGGAAACTTGGTACTGAAAACTATTTTATTTGGAAATATAAAATTGAGATGCTGTTGATAAAGGAAGGGCTATGGAGTAATGTGTCTGGGACCAAACCAGATCCGATCACCGCTGAGTGGACTACCAAAGACAATGAGGCTCGGGCAACAATTGCTTTGTCTGTAGGAAACAACCAGCTGCAACATATTCGAAAGGCAACAAACTCATCGAAGGAAGCGTGGAACAGTCTATAGAACTACCACAAAAGGAGCACCTTAAGCCATAAAGTGCTTTAATGCGAAAAATCTGCAGTCTACGGGTTGAAAAAGGTGGAAATGTTGAATCGCATATTGCTGAAATGGTTGATTTGTTCGAACGTCTGGCTGCGATTGGTGATGAAAAATTATCTGAGCAGTGGAGTGTAGCAATGTTGCTGAGTAGCTTGCCAAGAAGCTATGACGCTCTTGTTACAGCATTGGAGACGCGCACAAACAAGGAAAACGGAAACTTACATGTTGTACAGTCGAAGCTTTTGGAGGAATACAGGCGAAGGCAGAATCCAAAAACAGAATAGCATGAAAATGCAATGAAGGTAACAAAATATATTCCCCAAACACACACATCATCGTCGTCATCGTCAGAATGCTATTTTTGCCACCAAATAGGACATCTAAAAAAGAACTGCCGTCAGTATAAACAATGGAAAAACAACTACATCACGAAGTCCCCGGATAATTTCAGTCTTCTTACATCTTCAGGTAATGTTTCAGGCTGGATCTTGGATTCTGGTGCTACTTGTCACATAACAAATGTGAAAGATTTTTTCGTAAGTTTTGACTCATCAATTAAAGAAAAAGTTATTATTGGAGACGGGAGTGAAATACTTTCTGAAGGAAAAGGCGCATTTAAAATAGAATTCTTAAACAATAAAATTTCTAAGGCTACTACTGTAATTGAAAACGTTATATTTGTTCCAAAGATTCAAGGCAATTTGCTCTCTGTATCTTGTTTGGTTGAAAAAGGATGTAGAGTAGTGTTCACAGATATGGTTTGTGAAATCTGGAAAGCTGATGTTCAGATTGCAGAAGCAGATGTTATTCCTCTTATGTATGTGTTGCGCCAGTCAAAAAGAGTTTTAGTTGCGGTCCATAAAGAAAATTACATACATCAGTGGCATCGAAAACTTGGCCAGAGAGACGAAGATGCAATCAAATCCATAAAAGCAAAGCAAATGGGCTCTGGTTTGTCAATTCAGAATTGCAGTGTAAAAGAAACTTATGAAGTTTGTATACAAGGAAAGTCGGCACGGTTGCCATTTCCAAAGACATCTGAAAGTGCTTCAATTGGTGTACTGGACCTAGTACACACGCATGTTTGCGGACCTATGGAAGTGGTCAGCCCGAGTGGGTATTGATACACAGTCACATTTATCGACGACTACAGCGGATTTACAACAACATTCTTGATGCGGAAAAAATCAGATGTCTTCGACAAAATAAAGGAATATGTGAATGCAGCGAACACTCAATTCGGACGGAAAGTTAAAGTTTTAAGGTGGAGGTGAATATACGGGGCAAAATGTGCAGTAGTATCTAAGGCAACAAGGAATGAAATCTGAATTCACAGCAGCCTACTCTCCAGAGCGAAACAGGGTTGCTGAAAGGCGGAACAGGTCTCTGGTTGAAATGGCCAAATGTATGTTGATTGATGCTAAGCTGAGTAAGGAGTTCTGGGCAGAGGCAATAATGACGGCAACATACACCCAAAATAGATTACCAACAAAGGCGACAAAAACTACACCTTTTGAACTTTGTTATAGATCTAAACCGGACTTCAAATACTTGCGGACCTTCGGTGAAAGATGTTATGCGCCCATTCCTAAAGAAAAACAAAGAAAGTGGGACAACAAGTCGGAGTGTTTGGTTTTCGTAGGGTACGACTCAAATTAAAAAGCATATAGGAGTCTCAACACCAAAACGAAAAAGATAACCATCAGCAGAGATGTTCGTTTTTTGAGCAACAAAACAGAAGTACGTTCCAGAAATTAAAGTTTCTAAAAAGAATGCAGGAAATCAAAATATTCAAGAAAATAATAGAATAGAATAGAACTTGGGATCTGACGATTTTGCCACCTGACAGAAAGGCAATTGGGTGCAAGTGGGTCTTTAAATCTAAGGAAGATTCAAGAGGAGAAGTTTTTTACAAGGCTCGCTTGGTAGCGCAAGGATTTCTCCAGCACCACGGACTGGACTATGATGAACTATTTGTGCAAGTTGTACGTCAAACTACTTTGCGAACTTTATTGGCTGTTGCTGGTAATAGAAAAATGCATTTTATGCATCTGGATGCCAAGGCAGCATTTCTCAACAGTGATCTTGAGGAAAGAGTCTATATGCGGCAGTCAATGGGATTCGTGGAAGAAAATAAATAACACCAAGTGTGTAAATTGAACAAGACAATCTATGGACTGAAGCAGTCAGCGAGGGCATGGAATCAAACAATCAGCAACGCTCTTCTTGAAAATAGATGTTGTCAGAGCAGTGTTGATCCGTGTCTTTTTAATAAACTGAAAGGTGAGTTTTGGATTTACATTCTTGTTTATGTAGATGGTTTGCTAGTGATGAGTAAAAGATAAACTTATCGACGAAGCTGAATGCGTATTGAAATCGAAATTCGAAATGAAAAATCTTGGAGCAGTGAAAAATTACGTTAGACTGGAGGTAAACCAAAATAAAGATGGACATTTTTCAGTAAGACAGACAACCTATATAAATAAGGTTATTGAAGATATGGGACTTAAGGATGTGAAGGTTTCAAAGGTGCCAATGGATACAAGTTACGGAAAATCAAATGCTGATGCTGAAACGAATTTCTTATGCGACAATGAAAATTACCAAAAGTTTATTGGATGTTTTCTATACATTGCAATGAGTTCAAGGCCAGATATTGCTGTAAGTATAAGCATACTTTCCTCAAAGGTTTCAAGACCTTCAACGGAGGATTGGAACGAACTTAAAAGAGTTGCTTGATGTATAGATGCTGGTAACACTGTCTCAAGCTGCTGATCTTCTCTCTCTTAAGATAATTAGAATTAAGAATAGCTTTAAGTAAGTTGTATAGAGATAGCCGAATGAACTAGATCAATAAAGAACAGATACTAAATACAACATGGCGCAGTCGAAATAAAGAATCACATCATTTTAAAAGTATCAGTTGTTTAAAATTGGAAAAAAGTGACCTAGTAAAAAGAAAACAAAAAACATAAAAGACAAGAAAGAAAAAAAAATTCCGAACCTATTAAAATAGAAATATAAAGAAATTCACTAAAATAAAAGTACCAGTTGTTTAAAAATGATCGAAGAAAAAGTGATCTAGTAAAAAAAAAACAAAGAGAAAAAACTTCTGAACTATTAAAATAAATAAATAATTAACTAAATATTGAAAAAAAAAACAAGAAAGATAAAATGAGTGAAATACACTTTCAAAAGCCTGGTCCATTATTAATGGATGGTAACATGAAGGAAAGCTGGAGAAAATTTAAGGCTATGTGGGACGTGTACACGGTGGCATCAAAAACAAGCGCTGAAAGGCAAGAAATACAAGTTGCTCGATTCCTGTCCTGTGCTGGAGAACAAGCAATTGAAATGTTTGGCACCCTAGGATTAACGGAGGCAAATAAAAAAAATACTCAATAGTGTTGTTGAAGCATTCCAGGCTTACTGTGTTCCAAGAAGCAATGTTGTATATGGTCGATATTTATTTTTTTCA
Organism: Baccha elongata; assembly: GCA_951217065.1. Taxonomy (NCBI): domain Eukaryota; kingdom Metazoa; phylum Arthropoda; class Insecta; order Diptera; family Syrphidae; genus Baccha; species Baccha elongata. The sequence continues at coordinate 707,316 of CATNUY010000075.1, forward strand.
CGATATCAGCATGATGGAGAGCCATTTGAACAGTTCGTAGCCGATATTACAAAATTAGCAGAAAATTGTGAATTCGAGACACAAAAGGAGAACATGATTAGAGATCGTATAGTCATTGGCGTAACGGATCACAATGCAAGATTGCAGTTACTTAAACAAGACAGTTTAACCTTGGTTAAGGCGAAGGAGATTTGTCGTGTGGTGGAAGAAACGGGAATCCAAGCAAAACGAATGGAAACAGAACGAGCATCAGTAGCAGCTTTAAGGAATGCAACGGCGAGTGATCGAGACTACAATATACTGAATGTTAATTATGTTAACTCTAGTTTTAATTTCAGAAAGAGGGGGGACCAGCAAAGACAAGTGAGTTACCAAACCAGTAAAAGAACGAATACAGTATGTTTTAAATGTAATCGAAATCATTTATTTGGTAAATGCCCAGCCGAGGGAAAGAGAAGTATGTCATGTGGAAAATTAAATCACTTTGCAAATACTTGCAAAAGTCGAAATAACTTCGTAAATCGAAGATTCGTTAATGAAGTGCGGGATAATAACAATGAAATTGCTGATTTCGGTGTGGATTCTGACGATGGTTCTGTGATGTATGTGAGTACTGTGAGTGTTGTAAATTGGGTTTCAGGTTCTGGGAAAAGTTGGTTTGAAAAATTTAAAATAATGAATCTCAGTATTGATTTCAAGTTGGATAGTGGGGCTGAAGTAAATGTCATATCGCGAAATTCGGTAGAAAGATTAGGGAAAATTAATTCAATCAGGCCCATCTCAACGAAACTAGAAGCTTATGGCGGTTCTCGCATCCGTACAGTGGGAGCAATAGTGTTGCGTACGGAACATAAAAACCAAGATGCTGATGTTGAGTATCTTGTGGTTGCTGGTTCCACTTCACCAATTTTTTGACTGAAATCTTGTATAGAATTTAACTTGATATGTATAATAGATGGGATGATAAGACAAGAAAATAATGATTTTTTCATCAAATATAAAGATATTTTTCAAGGTACAGGTAGATTTCCTGATAAGTGCGATTTGATTTTAAAACCAAACTCTATACCAGTTAATAAACCTCCTTTACGTCTCCCTTTAGGGTTTTATGATAGAGTTGAGCAAAAACTGAAAGAGATGGATAAAAGTGGGATAATAAGTAGAAGGGAAGAACCGTTTTTTTTTTTTTTTTATATTCAGTTTTTATATTTCAATTTTCTTATAACTACTTACTTGCTAGACAAAAACCTTAACAACTAGCTTACATATTAACTTAACTAACTTACTGGCCCTATGCGAGCGCTCTAAATTATACCATAACCAACTTAAAATTATTGCCTTTCGGCGCACCTAGCTTAAATACTATCGAAATTCATTTATTACTTAAAAATAAGAAAATTGTTAAAAAACTTATTATATCTATCATTTTTATTTAAACTTAAAACTACACTTAAAACTACTTAAAATAACTTAAGACTAGAACAGCCACAGCAACCGTTTTTTTTCTCTTTAGTGCCACCATAATTGTTTTCTACTAACCTAGCCTACTTTTAAAGCCAAGGACACGCCTAAACCTGCGTAAGTCAAACCAAGGCAATAAACTCAATAAGTCAACTTTTATTATTATTTATTTTTTAAATTTTATTAGTTTTTTACACATCATTCAACCACCAGAACTGGCGATTTTGGTCCAATCTATCTATCTGGTCCCTTACGGACACAGCCCTACTGAACCGAAGGCGCTCTGCTCCGCTTTCTGCGACGACGTCACGACCATTAAGGAGTCGCCTATCCACAGTTTTTCGGCCGACGTGGTAGATCAGCGGTACCGCCGAACTATCTTGTATCAGCCCTCGACTGTCTAAAAAGAGGAAAGCGTCGGGTGGGATAAATCCGCTTAGACACACACTTTTGTAGTATTCATCTTTGGGGTAGTAAGCGCCGAAAATCAAGCCATTAGTTGAAGTCATCGCTCTTGCAATATGACCCCGAATCAGCTTGATTAAAAAATTATCTATTCTGTTTATGTTAGCCCTGTTGTATAGAACCTCGTTGGAATAATATTTTGTGTACTCCGACTCTGGTGTTCTGTGCAATCCAAGGCAGTGTCTAAGACACTGCCTCTCAAATACCCGAATCTTTTCCATTTGAGATGGTGCAACGTTGAACCACACAGGACATCCATAGGCAATCATCGGCCTGATTAAAGCCATGTAACAAATCACCTTCACCCTGCTATCAAGATGGCTGCTGTAAAACAGGCGTCTTGTCAGGGCAAAGGCTCCCCTTAGCCCTGGTCAGAGCAGCATCTATATGTCTGTCGAAATACAAATATTGATCCAGCCAGATGCCAAGGTACTTCACTACACTTTTACTTGCCAGTGGTTGTCCAAGGGGGCCAACGATTACAAGTTTTCGCCAGTTCTTTCTCGTATCCGCAGAAGCTCTAGACAAAGGGGTTCCAAACAGAATAGTTTCGCATTTCTGAAAGTTGATTTTCAACTTCCAGTCATCGCAATATTGCTGAATCTTGTCGAAGTCACGCTGCAAAAGAAATTTGATAACTTCAACTTTTGGACCTGTTCTGTACGCTATTAGATCATCGGCATACGCAATTGCATGAGTTAGACTACTTATAAGATCGCTAGTGTAAATGTTAAAAAGAAGCGGCGAGTTAACCGCTCCCTGCTGCAGACCATTTTTTATTTCAAATATTTTGGTAGACGTTACGCTGCCACTCTTGACAACAAACTTTCTACCGTTGAGCATATCATAAAGTATATACAATAATGATTTACTAATACCAAGTCTAGTCAGCTTTAGATACAGACCTTCTAACCATACGGTGTCGAAAGCTTTCTCCAAATCAACCAGACAGGCACCCGTGCACTGTTTTTTCGCATTGTTCCATTGAATTACAGAAACAAGCTTAGACGCGGCATGAATAGTATCGTGTCCTGCCTTAAAGCCAAACTGTTTATCAGGAATAATATTTTTGTCCTCAGCCCATTTGAACAAAGCCCTATTGAGAACTTTTTCGAATACCTTACTGATACTCGGAAGGAGACTAATCGACCGTAGATTTGCCGGATTGGAGCTATCCTTCCCCTTTTTAGAGAGAGGATGTACCACTGCTGTCTTCCAATGCACTGGATAATATGCATTATTCAGTGCGTTGTTAAACAATGTGGTGTAAATGTCGACTGCATCCTGAGGTAGATGTCGTAGTACAATATTGTATATACCATCTACTCCTGCCGACTTCTTTTTCCTCAATGAATCGAAAATGATCTGAAGTTCTAGCTTCGAAATTAACAGGGAATCAGACCCGTTTCGCTCGGCGATGATGGCGTTTGCCAAGTGTTCTTCATTGAACCCGAAAAAAGAGCGGTTCTCGGATCGCCATTGCGTTATATCATTTCGAAGGTCGGAGTGGTGAAGCAGGGCTCTGCTTTCCAGTTCATGATTTGGGCGAATACTGGTATTCACCTTATACACTTGCTGAAAAGCAGCCCCAAAGCCTCCACTTTTTCCTTAGGATCCTCGATAATGAAGAAATCATCATTGAAAACGGCATCCCCTGGATCTATGCCTGCGTTCAAAAGTAAGTTTTCGTTTTCAATCGTTTTCTGAAGCTTGAGACACGGAAGGTCATTTTGATCTTTCCGTCTGAAAATTTTATTAATTTTAGGAAACATACTTGGGTCACTAGAGTTAATAGCCAGAATTCTATTATTCCAATAGGAATTAATAGTCAACCTATAATTCTGCTTTATTAATTGATTGATGTTTTTAATCGAAGACTTCAGAGTCCCAATCTCCGAATTATGTCTATCAGTGAACCATCTGTACAAAAGTTTTAGTCTTGAAAGCAGTCCACTTTTTTGTCTATGTAGTGCGTCAATTGTCGCGTTTCGGTACTTGGCAGTTGCGTCTTGTTCTTTGTAACGTGGAACAGTCGTACTCATTGTTTTTTTTATGGCCTCGTCCATTTGTAGTAGGTATCCGTCGATCTCTTCGTTTGTTAAATTTCTGTCATTAGGTGGAGATATGTTTTTTAAACGTAATTCTCTTGTCAAGGTGTTGGAAAAGCGTGACCATCGCATTTTACTGTAGTTGTAAGTATGCTTAGGCACATACTCCTCTAACTCCACGAGTTCGTTTGGAAGTTGAATCACAGCAAAAAGGGAAGAACCGTCTGAATGGTCGCATCAACTTGTTGTCGTGGAAAAAGCTAATGGCTCCTTAAAACTTTGTTTAGATCCGGGTGAACTTAACAAACAATTAAAGGATGAACATTTTTTGATACCGAACGGAACATAAAAACCAAGTTGCTGATGTTGAGTACCTTGTGGTTGCTGGTTCAATTTCACCAATTTTGGGACTGAAATCTTGTATAGAATTTAACTTGATATGTAGGATAGATGGGATGATAAGACAAGAAAATAATGATTTTTTCATCAAATATAAAGATATTTTTCAAGGTACAGGTAGATTTCCTGATAAGTGCGATTTGATTTTAAAACCAAACTCTATACCAGTTAATGAACCTCCTTTACGTCTCCCTTTAGGGTTATATGATAGAGTTGAGCAAAAACTGAAAGAGATGGAAAAAAGTGGGATAATGAATGGTCGCATCATCTTGTTGTCGTGGAAAAAGCTAATGGCTCCTTGAGACTTTGTTTAGATCCGGGTGAACTTAACAAACAATTAAAGGATGAACATTTTTTGATACCGACCATAGAAGATTTCCGTTATGCTATGAATGAGATGAAATATTTTTCGGTTTTTGATTTGAAGGAAGGGTTTTGGCAGGTGGGTCTTACGCAAACCTCCAAGGAACTCACGGTGTTCAGTACTCGTTTTGGTGCTTTTCACTACAACGTACTTCCTTTTGGTATAAAGGTGGCACCTGAAAAGTTCCAAAAGCTCAATATGAAATATTTTGGAAATCTACCTGGTTGTTTTATTTATATAGACGATATTATAGCGGGAGGGAAAACATTAGGTGAACACGAGATAAATGTTCAAAGAGTTATGTCTAGAGCACGAGAAATTAATGTAAAATTTAATGAGGATAAAGTGCAATATTGTAAATGTGTAGTTAAATACTTGGGGCATATTTTTAACGGAAGTACCATATCACCTGATCCTAGTCGGGTAGAAGCAATGCTTGAAATAAAAAATCCAAAAGATAAGAAAGAATTAGAGAAAATAATGGGGACTTTTAACTACTTGCGTTCGTTTATACCTAATTTTTCAGAGTTAAATGCACCCCTACGTGAACTATTAAAAAAGAGTAATGAATTTCAGTGGACAGAAAGCCATTCCAAAATTTTAGATAAATTGAAAAATATTTTAAAATCTCATGCAGTCTTGCATACGTTTGATCCACTTTTGCCAACGATCATACAAACAGATGCATCTCAATCGGGCCTTGGTTGTTGCCTTGGTTGTTGCCTTGGTTGTTGCCTTATTCAAAATGATAAACCTGTCGTATATGCTTCTAAAAGTCTCACCGAAACAGAGACACGTTATGCACAAATAGAGAAAGAGTTGCTTGCCATAGTCTATGCTTGTGAAAAATTTAATAGATACATATATGGGCGCAAGACAGTTGTGCATAGTGACCACAAACCCTTGGTTTCTATAATGAAAAAAGAAATCAATCAAATTCACTCACACAGGCTACAAAGGATGAAGTTAAAGTTAGCCAGATATCAGATTACTGTTTTGTATGTACCTGGCAGATTATTACATGTGGCTGACCTTTTATCGAGAAATTCAGTTCATGATAAAATGGTGAATACAGAGAAACCTCTTAAGGAATTAGTCCACAGTATTAATATGAGAGATGTGAAGAAACAAATATTTCAAGATAAAACGAGAACTGACAAAACTTTACAAAAATTAATTAAGAATTATAAGGAAGGATGGCCTTTAAATAAAGAAAAACTTAGTGATGATATAAAACCCTTTTGGCAGTTCAAAGACAGAATTTATGAGGAAGACAATTTAGTATTTTTTGATAGTCGTGTTATGGTTCCAAGAGATTTAATACAAGATATGTTGAATATTTTACATGAATCACATATGGGGATTACTCGTACAATAAGTAGGGCAAAAGACGTTATGTATTAGCGTCATATGGATGAGGATATTCAAGATTTGAATTTGTAGAATTTGTGAAAAATATAAACCTAAAAATAAAAAGCATTTATTGAAACCTCAACCAATACCAGCGTTGCCATTTCAGAAAATAGGAATTGATTTATTAGAATTTCAAGGTAAATCCTATCTAGTAGCTATTGATTACTATTCAAAATGGATTGAGTTACAGGAAACTAAAGATAAAACTGCTCATAATGTTATAACAATTTAAAAAAAAATATTCTCCATTCATGGTATTCCCAAAACCATCGTTTCTGATAATCAGCCTTTTAATTCTTTTGCACTTAGAAATTATGCCTTTATAATGAACTTTGATTTTATATATACTAGTCCACGATTCCCACAATCGAATGGATTGGCTGAAAAAGCGGTACATATAATAAAAAACATGTTGAGAAAAGCTAAGAACGTTGAAGACATAGATTAAGCTTTGTTGGAAATCAAATTCTGGCTACATATTTAAGGTTTTTGGTGGAGCGGTAAGTTGGACATGTCAAAAGCAAACATGTGTGGCCTTGTCTTCAACAGAATCAGAATTCATCGCTTTAGCAGAAGCAAGCTGTGAAGCAGTATGGCTGGAGCTATTGCTTGAGGAGATTAATGAAAATTTCAACGAACCTGTTCTTATATGGCAGGACAACCAAAGTTGTTTAAAGATGCTTAGAAACGAAAAGCATATCAATCGATCGAAACATATCGATACTAAATATAATTTTGTCAAGGATTACATAAGTTAGGGAATTATAAACTCCGACTATTGCCGAAGCAAAGATATGTTGGCGGATCTTCTCAAAAAACCACTATCGTCAAATAGGCTTATTGATCTGAGGAGAAAGTCTTTTATTCTATTACTTTTGTACTTTAGTATTAAATTTTTCTCTCTGATTGTTTCTTTACTTTTTAAATGTATGCATAGCTAAATTGTGTTTTATATATTATTTGGAAGTACCTAGTTATTTTTGCGCTAAATCTGCAACAAGTTAATGGTATTAACGATCCCAACATTACACGAACACTGTTGGCCATAAATTGCCGAAAGTGCAACGATCTTTAGAGGTCACTATATAGTTTGTCAACAACGGTCCCTGTCTACTCTTCAAAAAGTAAACCAACATGTGCACCAAACACAGGACGAGATACAAACTTCCAAAAGAATATCAAATGCTACAACTGTAATGAGATGGGGCATATTATAACGCTCGAATCTGTACTGTTTTTCGCAGTATTATACTGTTTTTTGCTCTCAAAAATTGCGTACTGTTTTTTTTTCCAAAAATACTGCTTTTATTTTGAGATATACAGAACTTCAAATCAGCAGTTTTTTGAGCTTGTAAGCAAACGTGAATAACGGTGGGATATTTCCATCTTTACATTGTTAATCTCCGAGTAGGAAATTTTCTCCTCAATGAAAAATTTCTTGGTGAAATTTAAACCACTTTTATATAAGAGATGAAGTTCTCCGATTTCACTCATTAAAAGTAATGCAAACAGTCAGCGGTTAGTCATTGGCATCTAAACCTCAAAGGAATTCAATAATGAACGCAATAAATTTTCTTGCACTTTGTCAGCGGTATTTGGAATTCTTTTTCTAGTCTTGACTCACAAAACAACCCTTTCCTTACTTCGGCATACTGCTATTTTAAATTTTTGAGGAAAAAGTACTGTTTTTCGTCCAAAAAAAGATACGAGCCTTAGGCATATATCATCGAAGTGTTCCCAACCATCGCGAAGGGCGCGATGCAATGTTTGGAACAAAGTGGGCCACGAGTCGACAAATTGTCGCGCAAACAAATCGACAATCGCCAAGGTCGAACAAAACGAATAAGTTGCACAGTTTATACCGTCATGAAGGATTTCGTTTTCTGTGGACAAAAATATTAAGCATTTGTGGATACGGGAAGCGATCACTCGTTTATCAACGAATCAACATCTCCAAAGAACGTAGTACGGAAAGTATATGTAAAGCAGTTCAAAGGATTCGGAGGAGCCATCGTAGAATCAAAAGAAGTAATCGAGGTAGATCTGCGAATGGATAATCAAGAAGTGCACGTAACGTTCCAAATCGTGCCAGACGAAATTCTACCTCAAGGGATACTTTTGGGTCGTGATGTGCTCTGTAGGAAAAACCACCGCATGATTCTTGAAGCCGGTGTACTGCAGATTCACTCGAAAACATCTGGAATTCCCAAAATCGGTGACCACTGGGAGTCAACGCAAAGAGGTGCTAGATCTCATCTCTAGATTTAATGGTTGCTTTGGTGAGGATCTGTCTCACTTGGGTCGTTGTAACACAAATACTATGGAGATTGCAGTAACGACTAACAACCCTATTGTTGGAAAACAATACCAGGTGCCGTTTGCTCTTAGGGGTAAGCTGACTTATCCCTGCAAGTCGCCACATGCAGCTTCGGTGGTCTTAGTTCCAAAATCAAACGGAGAGAGTCGAATGTGCATAGATTATCGTGCACTTAACGTAGTTACGGCGAAAAAACAGTGCGTGATGCCTGTTATAGAAGAACAGTTGGCGCAATTAACAGGTAACAAACTCTTTTCTACATTAGATTTGACAGCGGGGTACTATCAAATTCCTTTGACGGAAGAAAGCAAGGAGCTGACAGCATTCTTGACTCCAGATGGGCTGTTCGAGCACAACGCTTTCGAAACTCCTGAAAAAGCAAGTCAATTTCCAGTGGGAACATGCACAAGAGGAAGCATTCGAACGTCATAAGACAGCTATCACCAATGAACCAGTTCTCGCACTTTTCGACATGAAGAAGGAGCACGAAGTACACACAGACGCATATTCTATTGGACTTTCTGGAATTTGAATGCAACAAGAATCAGCTGGATTCAAACCAGTTTCGTACTTTAGTCGTCAATGCAGTGAGTCCGTAAATTTGCCAGCCACGAACTAGAAATCTTAGCTATCGTTGAGACTCTGGAGCGATATAAGATTTATCTGCTAGGTACGAAGTTCCAAATTATTACGGATTGTAACGCGATTGTAACAACATTACCATTTGGTTAAGTCAACGCACCAGTGGTCTTCCAAGAGGTTATTCAAGAAGTATTCAAAAAACTATGGTGCCGTTAAAATGTGGTGAACTACTTCGATGAACTAATCATAGCTACCGACACATTTGATAAAGGTATGAAGGTGTTAGAAGAGCTACTAAAAGCAATGACAAGGGCTAGACTTACGCTTAGACGGTCAAAGTGTGTTCTCATGGCAACGACAGTTAATTTTCTGGGACACGTCATTGGTCCTGATGGCATACGGCCAGGAGAAAATAAAACAAAATGTATTGAGGAATTTCCAAGACCCACTAACGCAAAGGAGGTCAATTCCTTGGCGTCACGGGGTTCTTTAGAAAATTTGTTCAAAATTTGTACGAAACTCCTGAAAAAGCAAGTCAATTTCCAGTGGGAACGTGCACAAGAAAAGACATTCGCACGTCTTAAGACAGCTATCACTAATGAACCAGTTCTTGCACTTTTCGACAGGAAGAAGGAGCACGAAGTACACACAGACGCATGTTCTATTGAACTTTCTGGAATTTTAATGCAACAAGAATCAGCCGGATCAAAGAGGTGGCAAGGTTTGGCAACCTGTAAAATAACTAGAAAGATATGGCCAACCTATGACAAAAACAGATCAATGATTTAATATCACGAAGCAGAATAGACAAGGCCAGGATCGTTGCAATCGTCAGTGGCCATTGGCCAATAGGCGAACATGCAGCCAAACTGCGCATACCTTTCAACAGCTACTGCCGTAGTTGTAGAAATCCGCTAGAGAAGGAAACTATTGAGCATTTCCTCTGCTTCTGTCCGGCCCTGGCTAGGTCTCGCCTCCAGGCATTCGGTAGCCTGTTTCCTGTCAAACAAAAGAATAAATGATTTTACCGCTTTTCTCAACAGTTGGCTCTTACAAACCAAGCAATATCACTATTTCAACTTTCACTTTTGAAGTTTTTGGAACTTCCCTTTAGGACTGGCTTTTCGGACTAGCACTTACTCTATCTTTGGCAATAGCATCAGAGTACTGATTAATACCTGGTAGGTATAAACTGTATTTGAACGGGCTTAGCCTCATATAGATCTAGTGTAAAGTTATTGGGCAGGCTCTCAGTCCGGATGGAACCACCAAGCACACAGTGTGAGCTAATTTCTTCCTTTGGGACTGCGGGCACAGACCAAAAACTGGTCCCCATAGCTTTTAAAAGCACTCACTCACTCTCCATTTCAACTTTTACCTTTTAAATTTCTGAAACTTTCCTTTAAGACTGGATTTTCGGACTAGCACTAACTCTATTTTTTGGCGAAAGCATCAAAGCACGGATTTATACCTGGAAGGTGTGCCTTGCCTTTGAACGGGCCTAGCCTCATATAGATCTAGTGTTAAGTTAATTGGTCGACTCTCAGTGCAAATGGATCCACCCAGCACACAGTGTGAGCTAAGTTCTTCCCTTGAGACTGCGGGCACAGACCAAAAACTGATCCTCTTAGCTTAACAGTCAATACCACTATTTCACAAAAAATTAGGTCCATCCAGTTATGGTATCAAAACGGCGCTTTTCTGCGCTAATTGGGTTTCTTCGGAACAGTTGTTCTGCGAAACCGCCATCTTACCTACAACCTACCTATCAGCCGGATTCAAACCAGTTTCGTAATTTAGTCGTCAATGCAGTGAGTCCGAAAGTAAATTTGCCAGCCACGAACAAGAAATCTAGTTGAGACTCTGGAGCGATATAGGATCTATTTGCTAGGTACGAAGTTCCGAGTTATTATGGATTGTAACGCGATTGTAACAACAAAGAAGACATCACCCTTACCACCACGCATAGCTAGATGGTGGTAAAGATTACAGAAATTCGACTTCGAATGTGTCCACCGATCAGATATAACGATGCAACATGTCGACGGGATGAGCCGAATACCAACTTTACCACCAAGTGAGCTGAAGACAGAAGCAGACCAGGTTTTAAAGATAACTACCCTGGATGATAACTGGATACTGGATATGCAACTGCAGGACAAGAAACTCGAAGCGAGGCGGAACATCGTCAAACGATCCAAGGACAAAACAGATACGGAAGGATTACGTTATCCAATACGGACGTTTACATCGCAAGGTTGATGGGAAGTAAACATTAGTATTACCAGAGCTAGTGAAATGGAGAATAGCCAGAGCTTGTCATGACGAAGCCGGACATTTTGGGATTGACAAAACCATCCAACGAATTACAAAATATTTTTGGTTTCCCAGAATAAGGCGATAACTGAAGTCGTACATTGCAGCATGTCCAGAGTGTTGTTCGAACAAAGTCAAAGGTGGAAAGTCGGAAAGCCAACTTCACGTCATGGAGGTTGTACCGATTCCGTTCCGAAGCGTTAACATCGATCATTTGGGTCCATTCCCAAGAACCAAAAGAGGTTACTTATAACTTATTTCAGCAAATACGTTATACTCAAGGCTGTGAGGAACACGAAGACCACACCAGTTATCAATATGTTGAATGAGATAATGTCAATCTTTGGCCAACCACTACGAATTACATCTGATAGAGGTACGGCATATACGTCACGATAATTCAGCAATTTTATTACCCACCATAGCTTACTTCATTATAAAACCGCTGTACGCACGCCAAGGGCTAATGGCCAAGCCGAACGGGTAAATAAAACCCTTCTGGCAACACTTAAATGCTCAACCAAAACTGATAAGGATTGGGATTCAGCACTGCCGAGTATTCAATTTAACATGCAGCCAAATTCAAGTACGAAATATAGTCCGAACGAACTGGTATTCAACTTCAACCCCAGGGATGTCAGTCAAAACCAGTTAATACAATCAATACAAGATTGAAGCCATGGTGTAGACTCAATCCCAACATAGATGATATCGACAAGAACCAGAACTGGAAGATGAAGATTCGTCCGATGGGGACGAAATGTCAGGAGAGGCCAATCTGTCAACGGCAACACTGCATTAACTATTAAATTAAATTCATCGAAGGATTATAGATACGGCAGTCAGTCGTTGTTGCCGCTTAAAAGAATAAGTCGCCTACTGCGTGATTTAAATTTGCTATATCTTATAAATTAAATAAAAATTGTATCTTTTAAAATTAAAAGTTTCTTTGGTTCATCTTGACAAGTCATCAAAATGTTCACATTAAATCCTCTTCCACAGGAACCGTTTATTTTAGGGAATAAAAGCAGCATATGGGCTATGTCAGATAATAAATTATGTCCGTGCCAAATTGCATTCAGATCTGTTCAGACGTTCTGGCATGTTTGAGTAACAAACATGAATCCATACAATATTTCACATTTATAATATTTGTAAGATATGTAAGTATGTAAAAAAATAATGTGGCAAGTAGGTGTTTTACAGTGAATTTTAAATGTTTGCATTCTACGATATTTTTTGCTTATTATGTTAAAACTCTTTCAAGAGAGTCAGTTTTCGACCGTTTTGTTAAGTTTCATCCCTATAGTTTACGTTTTCAAAAATCGATTCCAATATGTTATCGAAACTCAGAGCAAATACCAAGGCTCAATATACTCGATTTTACTCTAAGCATCTTGCGCATCCGCATTTGTTACATAACTTAAAATGGCTTTTGACTTGCAACAGTTTTCCTCTTCAAAATCCTATCATGTATCGAACAAAATCTATTATCAAGTATCAATAAGGCAAAAGCAAGCAAAATCATTTGTAACATATACAATTTAAATAATCAACTTGGAAAGACCATCATTCATTTCAATATTTCGCCGCCTGAGTGCTTAAGTGTCTCATATCCATTGAAATTATTCCTTAGAAAACTAATATTAAGGTTTGAAAAAAAATGTCGTTACTTTCTACTTAATTAACATCACTTTTGAATGTTTAACCATATTAATTGAACAATTTTTTCTTGTCATTTGAAATCCTTTATTCAAAAATCGTTACGGTTACAAAAACAAAAAAAATGTTTGAAAAAAGTCAGAAATGGATATAGGACCCTGTTCCATACGAAAGAGAAATCAATGAAAAAATACTTAATTTTTCCATGGGATGTAGGACTTTTGTGCATTATTAATTTTTAATTTTATTTTTAAGTGATAAAAATATGAAAAAAAATTAATATTATCTAATTCTGTGGGTATGGCTTACTCTATATCACAAAAGCTCATTTCGTTAAAAAACGTATCAAAACGATAAATTATTTTAACAATGAATTATGAAAAATACTTAAATTCATTTTGATCCATTGAATTTTTTAGAAAAATGCATTTAATTCTATTCGGAATTGATTATTAAAACATTTAAATATTCGTTGGAGCTAGTTTTTTCTAGTTTTGTAAGTTTTTTTTTACCAGTTAAGTAATTTAAGTAAAAAAAAATTTGCTAGATATTATCGATACGAAATTTCGAAAAAGTCTACATTTAACTCTGTTATGTACTTTGGCAACGAGGTACATAATTTTCGTCTCTACAAAATAACCATAATCACGTTTCTACAAAAATTGCCAACATAGTACAAATTTCGGATATGAGGCAAATAAGCACTAAGGCCGTGAGTCAACATCGTTATATTGTATCCATTGGCTAAATTATGGCACTAGTGCGGTGAATATAAACTTCAAAAATTTTACCTGCTCTGGAGCAAGCTAAGATTTTAGCCAGTGGATAATTTTCTATGCTAATGAAGGAGGAAGAGAGACAGGTGGCGTAATGTGTTTCTTTTGATTGTTGCATTGCTTTCATTTGCATTTATTTTTGTTTGTTTGACTAAAGCCTAGTATGCAGCTGAAGTGAAACGAAATTTTCCGTCGTCTCCAAAAACACAGACGAAATGATAACGAAACCGGCCCGGACAAAATGTTTTGTAGACTACTTTGGCTAAAATTCCCTCAAGATCTAAGAAAATTTTCCTGAAAAAAAAAATAGTTTTTCTTTCTTCAGTTTAGTTAATTATTTATTGAAAATCCAGCTTGAAAGATACAAAGTTAAAAATTCGGGCCGAAAAATATAACACAATTTCAATTTTACTTATTTTTCTCAGTTTTGCATAGTTAATTTCATATTTTGAAGCAACAGTCCGAAATCTTTGCAAGAAAATTCTCATTATGGATAGTTTGGTTATTTAGTATATGAACACTGGTTTGCACAGCTATTAAATATTTCGAAGCAAACAAAAAACAATTATCTCGTATTCTGTTTTCTGCAAAATAAACAACAATTTAAGGAAGTATTTTATATTTATTCTTTTTATTTTTTCAAAATATCTGCGCATTACAAGGAATTTTTTTGATGTGAACAAATCATCTAATTTTGTCCTTATTTTTAATAGTTTTGTTTTTTTTCGCCGTGAGACCCTACACAAACAAGAATATTGATGTAATTTTACTTATCAATTGGATAAGTTCAAACTTACATTTATTATATGGTTTTCCAGTACTCTTGCCTTTTTTGCGTGTACATTCATCTTTTCACACTTACAGTTTACATTTGTGATTACAAAACCAATCCAAGAGAAAAAACAAAACAAATACAAACAATCTTCTCTATCTATTTTGAAACGTAAAATTTTAACCCATTTGATGATGTTCCATTGGACGTACTCGTCCGACGTATTTTGTTGTATGTCCAGTCCGCCGTGTTCAGACAAAAAGTAGTGTCAACACAAAGGATTCTCGAAACCACACGAAACAAAAAAAAAAGCAAAATATGTAAAATAGGCAATAATCCTTATAGACTCATGCATTGACGTACTAGGTATGGACCGCCAGTCGGTTGAAATTTTCATACAAACAGCCAAGAAAAGTTTTTCCAGCTAAAAACAGTCTAAAAACGCCATCATCTTTTAGAGTTAAATACCTGTACTACCATTAGAATTTAAATGAAAACGATAATATATTCATCTGTAAGTAACTCATGGCAAAAGGAGTATATGTGTTTTGTAAAATAAAAGTCGTTTGATAATAATTTCCACCAAAATATTTCAATAGTAAATAATTAATTAAAAAAAATTATATCACTGCTACGCAGATTCCCTGCTAGTAGTTGATGACGCCCCTAGTTATGTTGAAACATGCGTGAAGTTGGCTACTGGCGTTCCATACTTAATACGTCAATGTACTCATGCTTAATTGCAATTTCCAATCAAAAGTGACCAAATTGTGTGCGAACAGCGTTAAAATTTTATCCTCTGGTTAATTTTTGACGTTTGAGTTGAGGTGAATAAATGTTTAGCTTTTTGGTGTGCTAACTAGATTAAATGGGATTTTTTAACACATGCTTTTTTTAAATTTCCCCAAAAGAATTAAAAAAATCCCTTTCTTATTACTTTGCTACGGAGAAATGAATAGGTAAGATTGTTTTGAGCTCAATTTATAAAAAAAAGTCTGCAACTCAAACAATTTTTTATATATTGTATAGGATGTTTGGCTGATGTAAAAATACAATTTCCACAACCACAACCTCTCCGCCCCTTCGCTATTAGGAAAAACCTGCAAAAAATCGTCACTTTTTTGCTTATTTCGACTATAATTTCTTTCTTGTACATTTTAACCAAAAAAAAACTAATAACAAAACTTGTAGAAAATAAAATTTTCTACAAGTGTGATATAGAAAGTTTATTTGTACGATCTATGATTCATCCAAAATCCAAATGAAGTGGCTCTATTTGTTTTGCGTTTAGTAATTAGTTTTTTTTTCGATAAAATGTACCAGAAAGAAGTTATAGTCGGAATTAGCCGATTTTGTCAACGACAACACTGTCATAACCATTAATTAAAACTCATCGAAGGATTATAGATACGGCAGTCAGTCGTTGGCGCCGCTTAAAACGAATAAGTCGACTTCTGCGTAATGTAAATTTGTTATATCTTATAAATTGAATAAAAATTGTTTCTTTTATAATTAAAAGTTTCTTTGGTTCATCTTGACAATTTCTTGCAGTTTTTTCCTGAAAGCAAAGGGGGTGGAGGGGGGTGGTGTGGATATTGTTTTTTTCTTATCACCAAACATCCTATGCAACATATCAAAAATTTAGAATTACCCGACCTTTTGTAGGTTAAATTCTCTTTATTTGCTGTTCTATAAAATTCCCTACAAAAAAAATTATTAACGCAAATTTGAAATTTCAAAAACCATTTTATTAATGATTGGCTATTTCATAATTTTGGTTATTAATATTATAAACAATAATTTATTAAATTGTGTTTTGTCAAAGAAATATAATAGAACTACTTTGTAAAATAATAAAAATTATGGGAATTTTTAACGCGATACAGAACACTGGTTTGGCAGCTGAACTTCAAAAAAAAAACAACAAATTTGTTTCACAATAAATAAGAATGTAAAAAAAGAATTATCGGTTAATTTAAGTAATTGTTCGTTCATAACACAGTTAAATTAAGCGGAATTCACAAAAAACACAAACGGGAAATTCGACGTCAACATTAAAACAATATGCAAATGAAATGAATCCAACAAAACACACGTCACACTGGTTTTTGGCAGCTGAACTACCAAAATAAAAATAAAAAATCTGTTTCACAGAATGGAAATGTAAAAAATCGGTTAATTATTATTTATTCGTTAAATATTAGAGTTATATAAAACACATTTCAAATAAACACAAATTAAAATTTCGATATTATTCGAACAAACAAAATTAAATGCAAATGAAAGCAATGCAACAATAAAAACAAACACATTACACCGACTGTCTCTCTCTCCTTCATAAGCATAGAAAAATATCCACTGGCTAAAATGTTGGCCTGCTCCAGAGCAGGCTAATTTTTTGAAGTTAATATTCACCACACTAGTGTCATAGTTTAGCCAATGGGTAAAATTTTAACGCTGTTCGCACACGGCTTTAGAATCCAAGGATTATGAATACCAAGATCGGAGACAATGGCCACCATCTTTGTTTGCTCACAAGTTGAACTGACGTTAAATTGACGAGATTGGAGCAGAACTGACGTTAAATTACATAAACAACAATGTAAACAAATGGTTGTTGGGGGGTAAGACGTAAGGTTTCCCATCCTGGTATTTATAATCTTTGGTAAAAATCTAACAAAATGTATCAAATACCTACAGATAGGCAAGTTGCATGAATGAAAGAATACAAGATTACGATAGTTTGGTATTTTCACTTTGTTGTTGTTTCACTTGGTACGTAATTTTCACTTGTAACGTAAGCACCTTGCACTCTTTTTCCTCTTGGTTGGGGTAAATTCATAACAAGATGAAAAAAAACACAACAAAAAGCTAAAAAAAACCGAGTGTCGTAATCTTGTTTTCTTTCATTCATGGGCAAGTTGCAAGAAATATTTAAGGAGGTAGTGGTAGAAGTAGACACATAATTTTTTGTTTGTTTATTCTTTAGGGTTCATTTTGACGTATAAGGTTTAGGTATGGACCGCCAGTAGCCAACTTCACGCGTGTTCCAACATAACTAGGGGCGCCATCAACTACTAGCAGGGAATCTGCGTAGCAGTGATATGATTTTTTTAATTAATTATTTACTATTGAAATATTTTGGTGGAAATTATTATCAAACTACTTTTATTTTACAAAACACATCCACTTCTTATGCCATGAGTTACTTACAGATGAATATATTATCGTTTTCATTTAAATTCTAATGGCGAAATTAGAACACGTATTTAACACTAAAAGATGATGGCGTTTTTAGGCTGTTTTAAGATGGAACAACTTTTCTTGGCTGTTTGTATGAAAATTTCAACCGACTGGCGGTCCATATCTAGTACGTCAATGATATGAATATATGTACCTATATCTCACTATTTGTGTGATTTAATTTTTTCAAATAATTTATTGCCGTTCGCGTATCTATAATTTTCAATATCATTTAAAATTATCAACTCTTCTTTATTGCTTCTTTTCAATTCAAAATTACTAATTATAGGTATAGGTATGTACAACAAAAAAAAGAATTTTAATTATTGAAAATCTGGTACGACAACTGCGAGTCCAACGGTTTCATATGATCACCCTCAATTATGATTCCTTTGCCAGTCAATATTATCTACTAGATCCTATAATGTTCGAGCCTCCTTGCACGCTCCCCCAATTGACTCGATTGATTGCGTTAATCGTTTTATTTGCCTGGATTATGGCTCGATACACAGGAATGACAATGGTGAGCTTACGCATCGTAAAACAAAAATAATAGAACGGAGAACATCTTATAGAATACGTTACATTGCCCTCCTCCTAAGATTGTTCGCCCCGAACAATTTCTTCACCATCTTCTCCACTGTAGCGGTATAGCCGGTCAATGTGAACAACTTTTGGCTTGCCTCTAAGACTTCGCTGAATTCGATAAACCACATCATTGATCCTTGTAACAACACGGTAAGGTCCTTCCCAGTTTTGGTGACAGTCCCTTTTGTCGATGAGGATTATACAGCCACACTAGATCTCCCTCATGGAAAGGTTTCGTTGTGGCGTTTGCATCATAGCGTGCTTTCATTCGGCCACTAGCTAGCTTTATTTTAGTCCTTGTTCTGTAATGGATTTCAGTGAGTTTTTCCTTTAGGCAATCCACGTATTCCTCTTCATTTCGTTTTTCGCCCGTTGGACATCCGAATTTAATTTCGCTAGGCAACCAGATATTTGTACCAAATACGATTTCTGATGGAGTGTGACCAGTTGTGCTGTGCACCGCATTTCGGTATGCCAATAAAAATGTGTTGGTCCCAGTCTCGTTGGAAGTCTCCTACTACTCTGGAGAGTCCTTTTGGAACGTTCAACCATTCCGTCAGACTGCGGATGAAGTGGTGTTGTTCTCGTCTTCTTGATGCCAAGGAGCGAACAGACTTCTTGAAAGATTTTGGATTCGTAGTTCCGTCCTTGGTCAGAATGGAGCTCCATAGGAACACCGAACCTGCTGACCCAATTGTACACAATCTGATCCACAACTGTCTTCGCTTATTGGTTTGGAATGGCAAACGCCTCAGGCCACTTGTTGAAGTAATCCATGACAACAAGAATGAATCGGTTTCCACTGTTAGACTCAGGAAACGGGACTGCAATATCTTTGACAATTCTTTCAAATGGTGCTCCAACGTTGTACTGTTGCATCTAACTCTGTAGTTTTCTGCCTGGTCAATTGGTGGCTGCACAAGTGACGCATTTTCTGCACCATTTTCCACATCGTCTTTTGCATGCAGCCAGTAGAAATGGTCTCGAATTTTCTCCAGAATTTTGTTGATACCCAAATGGCCTCCAGAAGATCCATCATGCATCTCACGTAGAATGTCATTAACCTTTGTCTGGGGCACAACAAGCTGCATCACATAGGTTTTGCGATCTGAGGATTTCCATCTTCGTTTGAGCAAACCTTCCTGCACATAAAGGGAATTCCATTGTGCCCAATAGGCTTTGAGGGTAGGACTTCTGTCAGAAATGTCTCCCCATTCTGGTTTCTCTTCATGTTCTTTCCATGCAAGAATGGGTTCGATGTCCATATCTTCTTGCTGAGCACTCCTGAATTCCTCATTACTCCAGCTGCCGATGGGTTCAGCTCTTGTTCGCTGCATGGCAATAGATTTATTTATGAAAGTGTTTTATGGCCAAAACCAAAGCGAGAAGTTCTCTTCTGGTAACGCACTAATTTTTCTCTGTCTTTGAGAGCACCTTGCTTAAGTATGCTACAACTTTTTCTTGACCGTCATGAACCTGGGAGAGACCGGCTCCTATTCCGACATTGCTTGCATCTGCATCGATTAAAAACTGTTTTCCAGGAGTTGGATAGGTTAACACTGGAGCATCACACAAGCGTCTTTTAAGTTCCTTAAAGCTTTCTTCGCACTCATTTGACCACTTGAATTGTTTTCCTTTTTCTGGGAATATGTAGCTAGCCCAAGAAAACTTCTAAGTTGATGTTTGTCTTGTGAATTTGGCCAGTTCTTCACAGCTTCCACTTTCTCGGGATCAGTTCTTACCCCTTGAGACGAGATGATATGCCCCAAGTACTTCACTTCAGACTTGAACAGCGTACATTCTTCTGGATTGAGCTTCAGGTGAGCATTTCTCAATCTCTGGAATAACCCTTTTAAGTTTTCACAATGCTCGTCAAATGTTTTCCCAAAGACAATGACATTATCCAAATAGACTAGACAAGCTTTCCAAGTAAGGCCTTGTAGTACGCATTCCATTAAATAGTCAAATCTTGCAGGAGCGTTACACAGACCAAAAAGCATTACTGGGTGAATTTCAACCTGCCAGTAACCACTCTTCAGGTCCAATGTTGAAATCCATTGAGCTCCAGCCATCGCATCCAGAGTATCGCTTATCCTAGGCAGAAGAGTCCTTCTTAGTGACATCGTTCAGCCTTCGATAGTCCACACAGAATCGAGTACTTCCGTCCTTCTTTTTGACTAGTACGACTTGTGATGCCCAAAGAGTTTTTGAATTCTCGATTAAACCATCTTTCTGTTTTGTCGATATCATTTTAGTAACTTCGTCTAGTTTGGCTAAAGGCAGGCGCTTTGCTGCTTGACGGATCGGCCTTGCATCACCAGTATCGATTCGATGCTGTACAAGTTGTGTTCGTCCATATTGCCCGTCCTGTGAAGCGAAAACATCAGCGAACTCTTGTAGAAGGTTTCCAGCAACTCTTAACTGTTGTTGATCGAGATTACAGCAGTTAAACATTTTTCCCTTCAAAGCAATGACTTTATCTGGATTCACTGATTTTTCGGGATGTTCTTTGTTATTGCCGCTACGGCGTCACATTTACCGACAACTTCTCGTTTTCTAAGCTGGATCTCATATGGTTTGATGTTTAGTATTCGTATGGGCACCATGCTATTTTGAGGTGCCACCAGCGTCTTTCCCACGATGTAATTTTGGGAGCAATGCTCAGAGTCTGGTTCCACCATGAGGTATCGATGGCTCCCAGAATCATCTTTGATGTTTGTCCAAACAAAGACTTCTGACAAAGGAGGTAGGCACATATCTTCTTTGATGATTGCTCTTATCGATGATGAGTTTTGATTGCCATAAAGCATTGGAATCTCTATATTTCGGTTTTTAAGAACTTGGCTACCAATGTCGAGAAATATTTCATGCTCTTTCATAAAGTCAATTCCAATAATGCACTCATCGCATATATCTGCCACTAGAAATGGATGTTCAAACTCTAGTTCTGCCAAGCGGATCTTCAGACAGTAGCTGTTGGTGTTGTGTAGCCATGCCATCTTGACCAAGTCTCTTCGTACAATGGAAGCGGTGGCACCGGTGTCGATGGTAAGCACGTATTGCTTGTTGTTTCTGAACTCTGGTGTTTAGTTGAACTCTAAAGACTTCTTGCATATGGCCATCTCCAGAGCGTTTTTCAATGGCTAGTGAAAGGGCACTAAAGTTGCCATGCATCTTTGCTGGTATTGCTTTCAGTAACTCAGCAGCGGGTCCTCTAAGAGCCAGTGTAAGTGCAATAAACTTGTCTTCATCGTCCCAGCCGTTTTTCATTGCTGCTGCTTCGAATTGTCTCTTATAGATTGACCAAGAAGTTTGTCCATCAAAAGTTGACGGATGCATATTTTTTTCTCTTTAAAGAGTCGCCAGAACTTTCTCTTACTTTTAGTTTTCATATTTTGTCGTATTCCATTGACAAATTCTTGAATTTATTTTGAACTTTGTCAATTTTCTCTTCGACCTTTTAAAATTTTCCTTCAGTTTTCGAATTTTCCTTCAATCTTAGTCTCAACTGTTATGAGTTGTTTTTCGACGGCTTCAAATCTTTCGACAGCAGCAACGAACTTGTTTTGCAACGCAGTGAGCTTATCTTCGTGAAGGTTCTTTAGTTCTTCAAGAATGCTGTTTCTAAGTTCTTCGAAAACATTCTTTTGCTCGTTTCTTTGATCATCGAAACTTTCGAGAAGTTTCGTTTGTTCCTTCTTTTGTTCTTCTCTTTGATCTTCGAAACGTTTTAGAAGTTTCGTTTGCTCATTTCTTTAATCTTCGAAACGTTCGAGAAGTTTCGTTTGTTCATTTTTTTGTTCTCCTCTTTGATCTTCGAAACGTTCTAGAAGAAGAGAACATATTGGACAAATCTGTGTTTGTACTTACTTGTTCTTCTTCCATTTCGATTTCCAAGACAGAAGTGTCTGGATTTTCGCCGTGTCGTCTCATGGTTTCTTGCAGACGAATAATGAGGTCATTTTTCGTTCCAGCAGTAGGAAGACCCCATTTATTTAGTTCTGCTTTTAGTTCAACAGCGTTTAAATTTTTCAGATGCTTACCCATTTTTACACACTTTTCACAAAAGTTTTATTTAATTACACTTCTGACACAAATGTTAGGTTTTATCTAGGTTCGTTTTATTAAATAAAACTTATTTCCGTTTTAATACAACGCACTTTACGTCTTTTCACTTTTAATTTCACTTAATATTTCAAAACACTCTTTATTTCATTTTTACTTTCTTTATTTTAAATTCAAACTTTATCACTGATTTCAAATTCAAACTGATTTCTTGTCGCATGGTGCGCTCGTATTTATAGTGGCTGCACCATTCAGCACTACACTTAAGAATCATCTAGTACAGTGCCAGTCAGAGCCTTCTGGAGCTTTCTAGTCTATAGTCTTTAGTTGAGAAATGGGGTTTCGTTAATTCCGTTGTGGCTGTCACTTTAAGTTGGAATGACAATGGCGAGTTTACGCATCGTAAAACAAAAATAATAGAACGGAGAACATCTTATAGATTACGTTACAGTATTATAAAGACAAACTTTTTTCTTTTTATCGTCTTTTAAAATTTAAGATGTGGTCAAAATTGCAAAGTCCTATCTCTTCTATAGCAGAAGGTTTTATTTATCAATCCATAAAAAAATAGCAGAAGATATACCGAGGTATATTTGAATATACGAACTCTTTTTCTTTGTTTTTATAATTATATAGGTATCACCACAACAAATAGCCAAATTAAACTTTTATTAATCAAAATTTTTTTAAACTGTGTTTAAACTGTGCAACTAAGGAGTGTCTTGGCATTGAATACAATCCACATTTTAGGCTGCCAAAGCTTTTCCTTTTGATTCTGCAAAAAAAAAAACTTGTCAAACAGTCCATAATGTCTCCTCTTTCGGGGTTCATTGACCTCTTTACAAAATTTAAAATTGAATTCCGAATAAAAGCTTATTGTCATAAACTTCTTTGTGTGAAATTCTCCCTCAGATTAAAAGCTTATTGTCATGAACTTCTCTGTGTGAAATTCTCCCTTAGATCAGCAATATAAAAATTCTTAGATTTTAATTCACTCACACACAACCAAAATCAACCAAACATAACTCAGAACCAATCTTCTACAATTCTATCTTTTCTTCCTTTTCTGACATTCTGGTTATAAAATCAACATGTTGTGTAAGACTCATAGATTAAATATACCCACATAGATGCTTGACCGGAACCCCACCCGCCCTCATTACCACAGATTTTAAGAAAATTGAGAGTTTCCGGCCTCTCATTTTCGCTCTCATTTTCCTATCCGTGTGATAGCAGCTGATGTCAAAAATGTAATGCACAACGGGAAATTAGCCATAAAGAGGTGAGTTTAGTATGTAAACAAACAACATGGCTTCTTGTTGTTTTATTTTCATTTTTGTCTATCTTAAAATATTTACAAGTTCTACAAACAAATTAACTAATCATGTAATGTTATATTTTCTTTCTTTTGGAACTATAATCAATAAAAAAGAAGTCTTTCTTATTTAGTTTTGTGCGGTAAAAACACTATTGGCAGTGGAATTGAGAGATCTCTTGCCTTTAGTCCGACCTGTGAAGGTGGAATTTCTTTATCAGTTGTGAATGATTCTGTTGCTGATTGACTAATGGCTGTTGTTGCAAGACTTACTTAGTATTTCTAACATTTCTCGGGCAGCTTTTTATACTTGAACAATGAGCAAAGCAACTGGGATAGATATTTGCCGACCCCATCATCGCTAATAACAATGTCCCCACAATTATATGAATTTTACGTATTTGGGAATCCAGATCCCAGGTGAACTTTATTCTAGCTGCAAGTCTGTAACAAACTTTTCATAACTATAACAATCTTCATAACGATTTCTTCAGCGACCAACGATTTGGTAAATGTCTTTAATAATTGCCTCTGGCTGGACAACATTATCAAAATCTGAAACAAAGATATTCGAAGTACCTACCATTTGCAAACGTGGCACCGATACGAAAAAGATGTTTGTCTGCGATGAATAGAATGCTGGAGCTCATATGTTCTGCATGAAACCATAGTATGAATTACAGTTAACTCACGTTTAAAATTATCAGTTTAACTTACATAAATTTTCAAAAAAAAATTTGGGCCTATTATCTCCAAACAACAACAGCATTCAACAATTCAAATGTCACAGCACCCACAGCATCAACATTATCAACATCAACATGACATTATAACAATTCTTTGAAATGTTCGTAACTAAGTAAAATATTGAAGTAATATAAAATTATTAATAAGAAACTGTCATCTACTGCGTGCTCCATCTTTTGACTGCAAGCTTGACAGTAAAAATTCGTTTTTTTAAAATTGATAATGTAGAAACGTTCAAGTATTTAGGTGTAACAATTGATCAAAATTTTAGTTGGTATAACCACATTTCCAATTTAAAACAATATCTTTATTTATCCACTCGCTGTTTATATAAACTACCAAAATTGTGTTCAACAAATTTGTTGAAGACTATTTACTATGGTATTTTTCAATCAAAATTGCAATATGGAGTCTGTTGTTGGGGTGGAGCCTACTTAAACAAACTCCAACCACTCACCATTATTCAAAAATCAGTAATCAGAAAAGTTTGCAAATCACATAAATTGCACACTCAATGGATTTGTTTAGAAGTTTAAAAATTCTTCCAGTGCGACATTTATATTATTTTAAAGTTTTAAAGGTTTTTTTATAAGAGTGGGATATTTGCAAGGTCCAATTTCCAACAGTCGATGCCTACGAATTAACAACTAACAACTAATTACAGAAACTTCTACTCTATTACTTCTTGTAAACTGTTCAATACTCTTCCTCTTGAAATTCTATCAATAAGTTATATAATCCACTTCTTAAAAAAAAAACAAATATTGGCTTCTTTGTTTTGACCTACGAGAAATTGAAACGTTAGTACACTACCTTATATAATTTTAATAAGTGACTTATTGCGTTGAAAATAATAATTTACTTTCTACTTTTGTTTGTATTCAGCTTTATATTTATTTTGCTTATTTATGATCTTAAATGTTCCACTTTCTTATTCTTTTGTTTTTTTTTTTTCTATTTGTTATAATTTCTTTGTACACCCCACAGAAAGTTTCATATTAACGGGGTATCACCTCCACCAGAAGCCGCAGCTTAAGCAAAGTGTGTTGCCCGAGGTGCTGACGGTACACCGGCAAGAGAAGGTGCTGAAGCAGCGGTCAGCTACAGGGAATCAACAACAAATATGCACCTTTGGCTTTCGTCGTTGATCAACTATACACAGCTTATTCAGTTCCAAGGAATCGACAAACCTATTGGTAGGATAAAAACTTAGGGCAAATTAAAGTACAAATGGGGTTGTGGCTATTTGCTGGAGCTAGATTTTATCAGAGGACGTGTCAGACTTCGATCCATTTGCCGATGAACCTGTAGACAGTGTTATTGCCGTTTCGTCATGCACATATTTTGGGTTTATTTGAACATTTTTTGACTTACAACAAAAATGTTAACACTTCCTGGCTCCAAATTGTTCTTTGCTTTTAAATGCATCATTACATATTGATTTAAGTTCATATTTAAAAAAAAAGTATTGCAAAAGTATATTCCTAAGTACTACAGTACTACAATATCTCATACTGAGCGGGAATTGATTTTGGGGTACCTTTTTTTAATTTGACCTTAAATCAAAATCTAATGATGCAGTTACTAGTACAGAACAATTTCGAGCCATAAAGTTATAGCATTTTAGTCGTATGTCAAATTTTGTAACAACTAGAACAAAATGAATCAAAAATCTTACCCTGTTTTTTATATTTTTCAAATAAAGATGAAAAGTCATGCACATACTTTGGGGTAATTTGAACATTTTTTGACTTACAACAAAAATGTAAATACTTACTGGCTCTAAATTGTTCTGTTCTTAATACATCATTACATATTGATTTACGTTCATATTTAAAAAAAAAAAAAGTATTGCAAAAATATATTCCTAAGTACTACAGTATCTCGTACTGAAAACAAAATCTAATGATGCAGTTAGTAGCACAATTTAGAGCCAGGAAGTATTAACATTTTTGTTGTAAGTCACAAAATGTTCAAATTACCCCAAAGTATGTGCATGAATTTTCAACTTTTTTCGAAAAATTTTAAAAACAGGGTAAAATTTTTGATTCTTTTTGTTCTAGTTTTTACAAAATTTGACTTACAACAAAATGTTAACACATTCAACTGTATCCATGCCCACCGCCACCACATGACAGACAGCATAATATACCCTGTGCTGAATCAAATAAACGAAAGGACAACGAGCTGATTCATCCAGGCGCTGCATTCCGTATTTAGGAATAAAATGTCTGTCTTTTCACTTGCATCATCCAATCACACAACTAAACATACATGAAATGAAACTGTTTCAAGAAATCACTTTTCTGTATCAATCTTTAATTTTATTTAATCTCTCTATTCTATTAATACAACCGAAATAAATACGTAAAATATTGTTCAAAACATTACAAAACATATCTTACCATTATTGTTTATCGGAAAAGCAGCCAACAGAATGTGTGACCGGAAGATACTATATGTTTGGACTGTCTACAAGATATGTTCCAGGTGCGCGTTGGGTTATGTTTCAGTTCTGTTTTGTCAACTTCGTTTTACAAAAACTTCTATGTTGGAAAAAAAATTAAATTTTGAAATAACTTTAAAAAACGAAAAAATATTTATATTTCTTAGTATGCATTACGGCAGCAATTAATACAGCACTTATTATAAACAACATTAACACTAAAAAATTATTTTGAAACAAAATGTATTATCAAGCAAACAATTTGCAAAAGCAAAAATTATTTATGACAGATATCAGCTGTTTTCAATTTCACGAAAAGTGAATTCGGAATACATTCGAGTTGCCAAAACGGTCGAAATGTGGAACACTGAAATTAAATTCACTCGTTCTGCAATTTCGATATAGCTTGAATTTCACTCGATTTCTGGAACCTAGTTGATAAATTATAAACAAGTCATACGATCTAACAAAAAAAAAACAAAAGAACAACAAAGAACAAACACAAATTATTTTAACAACCAACATGCAATTTATATCAATATGCAAATATTAAAAAAAAAAGAATTTAAACAATATTTAGTGATAAACCAAATTATAAACACGTCGTAAATTTATCTCATAGGACATCTCTGCAAGACGTTGCTTCATGTTTTGTTTCGTCATGCGGCCAAACTATATCCAGTGTCATTTTCCTTCTCGATTAATTGTCATCGTCTGGGTAAATAATCACCTCTTTATTGCGGAAGTGAACTAAAAGCATAAAATATTGGTAAGTTCTGGTGAATTCAGTTTTTAATTACCAACTTACATATTTCGTCCAAACTAAGTCCAGCCACATCCATTTCTTTGTTTAAATAGACATTGCCATATCCTTCACGACCAATAGTAAATTTGGAAACATGAAACATCTTCGGCAAGATATGACTTCAAATCGTCTAACGATGAAATAATATAATATCTGAAAAAGCAGCAAAAAATTAATCCAAAATGTCAAACATTAAAAAAATTTTCTTAACTCACCTAACTCGCCGTAGAACAATTCCAGTTGATGTGCTTCAGCACTCATATAAACAGACTCATCGTTTCGATCTTTGGTGTATGATCGATTAGATATAAAACTCTCACCCACAGATCCGCTGTATGAGACAGTCTTACCAAGCGACGTGTCCTTTCTTGTGGTAGTTGCAGCTTCTTCATTTTGTCAAAATGGCAATTCAAATCAGATGATTTACGAGGTACAAGCTCGGTTACAGTATTATTTAAAACAGCATCTGATTTGTGATGTACGTTTTGTTGCCGAACTTTCTCTATGTTGTTCGGATGAAGCCATGATTCGCGACGACTAGTATCGATATCCCTTCTTGGGGGAGGAATAATTTCTTGCGCAATTTCACCCGAAAATGATTCATTGCGTGGTTTTGTGTTTGTGATTCTAGCAGTTGCAGTAGGTTTGACGCTTTGAGCGGTACTCACACCGCCGCTAAGTGATGTATTGAATACTGTCGAATTCTTCTGGACCTTCGAGTAGAGCTTTCTGCAAACAGATAAAAATAAATGCAGGTTGGCCAAACGATGTAAATCCAGCCGTACTAGTAAGTTGGGCTTGAACAAATAAGGATGTTGTTGGTTGAGCTGCTGTTTGACGACCGAAACTAAAAAAACAAAACACAAAATAATGTTAAGTAAAAAATTAAATGACGGTGCGAATGGAACTAAGTACGAAGTTTTTCCAAGAACGTTAATATTGAAAGTGTGAATCGGCAAAGAGTAAAGGTTTAAAAGTTTAAAAGATTATTAATAGAATTAATACAGTTTAAAAACATAAATTTGAATTTGATAACTACCATTTGTTTTGCGTTCCGTAAAAATTATTAGCCAGCTGTTATTTCTCCATTTTTCTCCAAAATAAGGTAAGATGAGCTAAAAATTGTGGTGGTCGTTATGGCACTTAAGCACTGTTGCTTCGGGTACGTGCTGTGATGTTGCTTTTTTATTTTTCAACTAAGGTAGTTCAGCGGTCGTCCAGGGTTGCTCAAAGAAAGCAAACGAAAAACTTTGATGTTATTTAGGGCTCAGCAACTTCGTCTCCAATTAAATAAAACTCAATTTTAATTTTAATTTTGTCAACGCGGAATAAATTATCTGCCTCAGAAGAGTGGAAGAGGAACAAATCTTCAAATAAACCTGCCCCTTAGGAGCACAATTGAATATAATATCTGCCCCTTAAAGAGCACAGATGATATAAAAAAATCTGTCCCTAAACTAAAGGAACACAAATAACTTAATCCTTTGCCCTTGAAAGAGCACAATTAATTATAAACAAAAGAATCTGTCCCCTAAGGAACACAAACAAACTAAATACCAATATACCAGCCCTCACAAGAGCACAACGGATATAAATCAAAAATCAGTCCCCAAAGGAACACAAAATAATCCCTGTTAGCCCTTAAAAAGAGCACAATTATAAATAAAAAGATCTGTCCCCAAAGGAACACAAATAAATACTACGGCAACTTCTTGCCTCAAAAATTGCCTATAGTATAGTACACTACGCACCCAATACGGTCGGCGGTTATCACTTAAGACTATTATGAGTTGGCTGAGAATGCTCAACTTAACTCTACGGTCGGAACTCATAATATTTTCTGGCGAAAGCTGGTGTGACTTATATTACTTAAGAAAAATACACGTCACACAGCAAAAATGTACCCACTGCTGCCTCGTACTGTTGTATTATTACTCCTCCTCTAATGCAATCGTTTTAGATGAAGCTGCCGTGGTGGTATACACTTAGCATGTGTTTGGTTGTGTGTCGCTCACTGGTTGCTTCGTGCATTTCCCATGCTGTTGTTCGAAGGTAGGTTCTATATGTAGGTACATGGCAATGCATGGCATGTCTATGATGATAATAATATAAATACTCTTATAAGTAGGTAAAGTAGGTACATGGCGATTACTTTTGCTAAGTCTATGATTATAATACACCCTGGTAGGTATATAACATTTAATGCATTTTATAGTGAAAATACGACGGGTTCTGCATTAAATTATTAATTTCAACGTAATAAGATGCAGATAATGGACCTATGTAATTATAGGTTTAGCAGGTTAGGTCCCTTAGTAGGCGGTTGTGCGGCGGTAGGGAAAATTCCCTATTATAGTTTAAGAGGAAATGTGTAACTTCGTTCCATTCCCCCCTTTCTTCACAAGACGAGAACCCTCTCGTCATGTTTTTGTGTATATATATATATTTTTCTTTTTTATTTTTATTTTTATTTTTTTTTCGGTTTTTTTTTTTTTTTGTATTTATATATATATTTTTTTTCTTGGTTAAATAATTCATAATTTTAAATTTATTTCAATCATTAAACGTGTTTGTACTTTTGTTTCTTAATTCAAATATTTATATTTTATTTGTACATGTTCCATCGTTAAATAATAATTTAAACTTAACAAATATTCTATATAAAAAAACTAAATAAAATTATAATGCATAACGCGGTGGGGATATGCTACGGCTCCGTGGCGGTGTCTCTATGGTAGAATGTCGACTTCCTTAATGTAAGGCCCAAACTTGAGGTTAGCTTTGGTGCGCCTCTTCTTTGGGCGTACGCAAATACGTCCCCATGGCCGTTGTATGTAGAACTGGCCGCCCCGTTGATTGCTTCCCCGAATAACTATACCTTCGAAAGGGGCGAAGACGGGCGGCTGGCTGCTCATGTTGCTAGGTCCAGTGCTTGTGTAGACCGGAATGGGGAAAGTAGCACATCTTGGGGTTGGTGTCATCGTCGGCTACGTCGAAGTGGCCGTCGATGTTCTGGGCTGGATGAATCTCTCGGCCGTGACTGAATGTCGTACTGCGGCAAGGCAAGGTGGTTGATGATTTATCGGCTCCCTTCCCATCGGTTGGTTGCAGCGGACGGGCACTGGCGGCTTTGGTGCGACTGTCGGCAGTTTCAACGAAGAAGGCCCTGCTCTATGTCAGGGTTTTAACTCCGGAGCGGATATAGACGGGCCTTGTGCTGGCGGTTTTAATGTAATCCAATTGTTCATGGCCTGCTCGCGCTGTGCTCTGATCTTGGCCATATACTGCTCCATATGTGGGGGTGGAAGGATTGGTTGAGCCAAATCACGATCGGCGGCAGGCGGTTTCACGGGGCTTAAACGCTGACGTGGTTTTAAGGTGAAGCTCAGTTCGTCAGTGCGCCGGAGTGTTCCCGGTCTCATCGGTGCGGTGGGTTGTCGAGCGCAAGGATTCATCAACGCGGCTTGTGGATGGTGCCTTCCTCGTTGAGCAGCAGAAGTTTCCCTGGCAGAGGTGGTAGTATCCTTAGTTGCTTTGGGCCTCGGTTCGCGCTTCGGTCCTAGTTTGACGGCGGTAACAGGAGGAGCCATTCGCTCTGGTGCCATAAGCCGATGGAAGCGGGCGCTCGGTGCGCGGTCTTTATGTTGCCGAGGGCTAAGGCGCACAGCTGGGCGATTCCTAAGCGCATCCCCCGTTGGATGAAGGCTTTCCATGACGGTGTCTTTCTCAGGACGTCCCGACTGTTCAATAGACGGAGGAGGATTAGTCGGTTGTTCCATTGAAGGTTCATTGTTGTCGCTGGTAGGCTGCATCGCATTTTTTAATTTATTTTCAGGAGTAATTTTATTAGTTATGTCCGGGAGTAGAGGTTCGTGTCTTACGGCGCTCGGTTGCAGACTGATGTTTATTTTCTGGTGATCGACTTTACCTTCTTTATTATTATTTTTTTTACTTTTAAATTTATTAATTTTAGGGAGCGGTGATCCGTGTGGGACGGCGGTTGATTGCAGATTGATATTATTATTTTTATGGCGGTCAACTGTATTACTTATATTTTTATTTTTATCCCTTCAGGTCTCTTACATGGGCGCGAATATTTTCGTCTCTTCTTTTCGTTCTCGGTACACCTTCTTTCCTAAGGATGACTATTACAGGCGACACGAACTTAACAACCTCGAAAGGGCCGTCGTACTTGGGTGCCAGTTTCTCAGCGAAATAATTGACAGCGGATGAGAGAAAACGGGCTTTCTTTTATACCCTTTCCCCAATTGCAGGTCGCCACCCAAGTAACATCGTTAAAGCTGCAAGTACTTAAAAAGTTTTTAAATAGCTCTAAAAAAGTTAATCTCAAGGCTTCTGTTCTATTTCGAAAACCTTTGCAGCTATTGGCGTTTTCTTCTAAACGACCGTCTCTATATTGAAGTTTGACAACAACTTGCAGCTCTATTATCTTATAAAGCATTTGGCTCTAAAAATATGCTCCTAAACAACGTTTGAAATGACACTATAAAAGCATTACACACTCAACGTCTTTGTGCTGCAGAGAAGCTTCTAAATGGCAAATAGAGTTCTTTTAGAGGCTCAATGGAACTGTTTGTTTGTGTTTGACCGGCACCACGCGATTTTTACTATTCAACTTTTAAATAATTACATTAATATAAATGTAGTTGTAGGTCCATAATTTTTGTTTGTGTTTTATAAACATAGAGTTCTTCTGGCAATCTTATTTTTAGCGCTTAGTTCATTTTTATATTAATTTTAATATTGGTTAAATGGATAGCTTTTTAGAAGTTCTTTTGCAGCTATAGTTTATTTATTTTCGGCCAAATGACAGGCCTTCGTGTTTTTTTTTGTGCTTTTAGAGCTATTATGAAACACAAAACAAAATGATATAAAAGTGAAAATTTATTCAAATCGTTTTGAAACAAAATAAGAACTATGTTATTGCTACATTATTATAGAATTTTAAAAGCCAGCTGAAGAATACAACTAAGCTTATAAGAAATAAAATAGTTTTTGGTTTTCAATAAAATTTGCATTGTTTATGTTTTCTTGGCGATTTTGCTTCTTAAAAGTTCTTTTGCAGCTCTACTAAATCTGTTAACTGACAGCTGAATGCATGGTTTGTCTATGTATTGTATGTGTCTTTTCTCTGTAGGTACTTTTATAGAGTTGGTATAAAACACAGCAGCTCTATAGTGATGTAATTATAGTTCTTTTTCGAGTTTCGAGTTTTATAATAACACAATCTATTGCTACTTACGGTCTTTTTGCTCTTCTTAACATTTTAAAGAGTTCTATAAAGCATGTTATATGTTTTTCGTTTTTAATAAATTTCTTCTCATAAGTATTGAATGTTTGGGTACACAGGGTGTTTGTACAAAAAAAGTTTTTCAAACATTTGATCAATAACAACATTTCAAAATTACTACTTTCTCAAATATTAAATACTTAGTGAGTAAAACTGAGAGCTATTCGAGCAATTAGATTGCATGTGAGCTAAATTTATAAAAAAAGGATTGCGATGAATTGGAATAAATAAATTTGGTTCAAATGGGAAAACATCAGAAAATTGCCTAAACATCAAGAGATCAATTTTCTGGGTAATCAAACTTTTAATATTAAACGTTTGTTTACCCAGAAACTTTAAAAGCAATTTTGTGTTAAGTGACAAACTCAAGGAAAAACTAAAACCATTATAAGAATGAACAAATAAAAACAATAAAAAGACTAAAAATAGTCGAGTTAAAATTTATTTAGTGGAGTATTTATGAATGAAATGCAATATTAAAGGTATTGTGGCCTTTACTCCAAAAGCATTGCGTTTCGCCCTAGTTTGATGGTGGGCTCATCAGCTAGATGACATCAAACCCAATCTAGTACGCAATAATTGTCGATGATTACCGACTGCTTTATAAAATTTACAGAGAAAACTCCCTGTGAATTATATTATTCTAAAGAACTTTGATTAAAGTTAGACATTAGAAATTATGATGTTATGCTCGTGGCCAAGCGAAGTTATAAGAATGAACAAATAAAAACAATAAAAAGACTAAAAATAGTCGAATTAAAATTTATTTAGTGGAGTATTTATGAATGAAATTCAATATTAAAGGTTTTGTGGCCTTTACTCCAAAAGCATTGCGTTTCGCCCTAGTTTGATGGTGGGCTCATCAGCTAGATGACATCAAACCCAATCTAGTACGCAATAATTGTCGATGATTACCGACTGCTTTATAAAATTTACAGAGAAAACTCCCTGTGAATTATATTATTCTAAAGAACTTTGATTAAAGTTAGACATTAGAAATTATGATGTTATGCTCGTGGCCAAGCGAAGTTATAAGAATGAGCAAATAAAAACAATAAAAAGACTAAAAATAGTCGAATTAAAATTTATTTAGTGGAGTATTTATGAATGAAATTCAATATTAAAGGTTTTGTGGCCTTTACTCCAAAAGCATTGCGTTTCGCCCTAGTTTGATGGTAGGCTCATCAGCTAGATGACATCAAACCCAATCTAGTACGCAATAATTGTCGATGATTACCGACTGCTTTATAAAATTTACAGAGAAAACTCCCTGTGAATTATATTATTCTAAAGAACTTTGATTAAAGTTAGACATTAGAAATTATGATGTTATGCTCGTGGCCAAGCGAAGTTATAAGAATGAACAAATAAAAACAATAAAAAGACTAAAAATAGTCGAATTAAAATTTATTTAGTGGAGTATTTATGAATGAAATTCAATATTAAAGGTTTTGTGGCCTTTACTCCAAAAGCATTGCGTTTCGCCCTAGTTTGATGGTGGGCTCATCAGCTAGATGACATCAAACCCAATCTAGTACGCAATAATTGTCGATGATTACCGACTGCTTTATAAAATTTACAGAGAAAACTCCCTGTGAATTATATTATTCTAAAGAACTTTGATTAAAGTTAGACATTAGAAATTATGATGTTATGCTCGTGGCCAAGCGAAGTTATAAGAATGAACAAATAAAAACAATAAAAAGACTAAAACGAGTCGAATTAAAATTTATTTAGTGGAGTATATATGAATGAAATTCAATATTAAAGGTTTTGTGGCCTTTACTCCAAAAGCATTGCGTTTCGCCCTAGTTTGATGGTGGGCTCATCAGCTAGATGACATCAAACCCAATCTAGTACGCAATAATTGTCGATGATTACCGACTGCTTTATAAAATTTACAGAGAAAACTCCCTGTGAATTATATTATTCTAAAGAACTTTGATTAAAGTTAGACATTAGAAATTATGATGTTATGCTCGTGGCCAAGCGAAGTTATAAGAATGAACAAATAAAAACAATAAAAAGACTAAAAATAGTCGAATTAAAATTTATTTAGTGGAGTATTTATGAATGAAATTCAATATTAAAGGTTTTGTGGCCTTTACTCCAAAAGCATTGCGTTTCGCCCTAGTTTGATGGTGGGCTCATCAGCTAGATGACATCAAACCCAATCTAGTACGCAATAATTGTCGATGATTACCGACTGCTTTATAAAATTTACAGAGAAAACTCCCTGTGAATTATATTATTCTAAAGAACTTTGATTAAAGTTAGACATTAGAAATTATGATGTTATGCTCGTGGCCAAGCGAAGTTATAAGAATGAACAAATAAAAACAATAAAAAGACTAAAAATAGTCGAATTAAAATTTATTTAGTGGAGTATTTATGAATGAAATTCAATATTAAAGGTTTTGTGGCCTTTACTCCAAAAGCATTGCGTTTCGCCCTAGTTTGATGGTGGGCTCATCAGCTAGATGACATCAAACCCAATCTAGTACGCAATAATTGTCGATGATTACCGACTGCTTTATAAAATTTACAGAGAAAACTCCCTGTGAATTATATTATTCTAAAGAACTTTGATTAAAGTTAGACATTAGAAATTATGATGTTATGCTCGTGGCCAAGCGAAGTTATAAGAATGAACAAATAAAAACAATAAAAAGACTAAAAATAGTCGAATTAAAATTTATTTAGTGGAGTATTTATGAATGAAATTCAATATTAAAGGTTTTGTGGCCTTTACTCCAAAAGCATTGCGTTTCGCCCTAGTTTGATGGTGGGCTCATCAGCTAGATGACATCAAACCCAATCTAGTACGCAATAATTGTCGATGATTACCGACTGCTTTATAAAATTTACAGAGAAAACTCCCTGTGAATTATATTATTCTAAAGAACTTTGATTAAAGTTAGACATTAGAAATTATGATGTTATGCTCGTGGCCAAGCGAAGTTATAAGAATGAACAAATAAAAACAATAAAAAGACTAAAAATAGTCGAATTAAAATTTATTTAGTGGAGTATTTATGAATGAAATTCAATATTAAAGGTTTTGTGGCCTTTACTCCAAAAGCATTGCGTTTCGCCCTAGTTTGATGGTGGGCTCATCAGCTAGATGACATCAAACCCAATCTAGTACGCAATAATTGTCGATGATTACCGAATGCTTTATAAAATTTACAGAGAAAACTCCCTGTGAATTATATTATTCTAAAGAACTTTGATTAAAGTTAGACATTAGAAATTATGATGTTATGCTCGTGGCCAAGCGAAGTTATAAGAATGAACAAATAAAAACAATAAAAAGACTAAAAATAGTCGAATTAAAATTTATTTAGTGGAGTATTTATGAATGAAATTCAATATTAAAGGTTTTGTGGCCTTTACTCCAAAAGCATTGCGTTTCGCCCTAGTTTGATGGTGGGCTCATCAGCTAGATGACATCAAACCCAATCTAGTACGCAATAATTGTCGATGATTACCGACTGCTTTATAAAATTTACAGAGAAAACTCCCTGTGAATTATATTATTCTAAAGAACTTTGATTAAAGTTAGACATTAGAAATTATGATGTTATGCTCGTGGCCAAGCGAAGTTATAAGAATGAACAAATAAAAACAATAAAAAGACTAAAAATAGTCGAATTAAAATTTATTTAGTGGAGTATTTATGAATGAAATTCAATATTAAAGGTTTTGTGGCCTTTACTCCAAAAGCATTGCGTTTCGCCCTAGTTTGATGGTGGGCTCATCAGCTAGATGACATCAAACCCAATCTAGTACGCTAAGACCATTATATAGAATTTATCCGTTATACCCGGGCTATAATTAATCACCAAAAAGTAAATTAATCCAACCGTTTTGATTGCATTTCTGTGCACAGACAACCGCATATATGCAAATACGCACATACCTTTATCCGCACAGGCATAACGACAGACGGCATGACGATACCTTCTTTTATAGCATTTTCTGTCATCGTAATGTCATGGTTTAATTAAAACCTGGAAATCAGTGTTTACGCAAAACTGCCATTTGTTTTACTGTATGTAACATTTTGTTCTTGTTTATAACACATTAAAACCAATTTCATGTTATTCAGCCGGTTTCTATACAAGTAAAACAAAATTTGGGGTGCTTCAGACAAGAGCGGTACATTTTGTTTTTCTGTTCATAGCGTAAAAAAGAGCTTTGCCACGCTGCACGAATCAAGTCTTTTATACATGTGTTTTACATTATGTTTCTGCCCGTTTGTTACGCCTCGGGAGTTAATATTCTTTAAAAGTATTCACAAATATGAATAATTTAACATGCAAAAAAAAAGAAAACGCTCTAATTTTTCATTACCAAGTTTCTACTAGTGACACCCTGTGCTTTATTATTGAGCTGTCATTGATGTCATTAAACAGCTCTAGTGCAACATAACCCAAGTCTTTTGGCGATATAAGAGCTCCAAAAAGTATTAATTTTCTTCAACGAAAAATGGCGAAAAAATTGGATGAAACAATAAAAACAACAAATTTTTTTCTTCTTTTTACATTTATTATATTTATCCAAAACAATAAAAAGCTGTTTTCATTGATACTTTTTTATTTAGAATGTATGAATTTTTTCCGAGTGATTTCTCGCCATGTTTTTCATAATTTGTAATTATTTTTATATTATTTTATTTCCGAAAAGTAAAAATTTCGAAGGCGCGTTGTACTTTTGCTTAGTACTTTACAAACATTTGTGGAAAAATCAAAACCGCACTGAGAAATCACTTTGGAAAAATCTGTATTGCCATTTTATTAATATCTAATTCACTTTATTTCGTAATTTGAAATCGATTTAATAGATGATAAATTTTATCACAAACACAAATAACTTCTTTTTCACAGACGATGATAGTTCATCTATATTTATTTATACATATACTAACGCAAAATATTTATTACACAGTAAACTTCTATTCACGACGCGACATACCACGAATGATGAAAAGGAGTAGGTAAACAACTGTCAAATATGCATATGGCTTTAAATAAGCAAGACACCGGCTTCAGAAGCACTTCTAGAGCTGACATTAAAGCATACAGACAATGGAACTGCTTTTCTAGAGTTGATAAGGAGCAAAATAGTGCTCTCAAACTCATGAAATTGACTCCAAATAAGTCGTACAGTGGCTCGAGAAGCGTATATAGAGTTAATTGTGAAACATGTAGCTACGAAAAATAGCTTTTCAAGCGCTGTTAGAACTTACAACGAGCTTAAAATGTTACTTGGGCAGGGACGTCTCCGTTAGTTATAATTTTTGGCCTGGGATTGACTAGCCTTCTGCAAATTTAAACGTACTAAATTGCAAAGAACTTGTAAGCGCTCTTGTCTAGAATTCAATTCTTCGTCAGGGGAATCTTTTGAAGGGGCAGTTGCAAATTCGTAGGGACGACGGAGTTCTCTCCCAAAATTAAGTACTGCAGGAGTAAAACCGGTGGAGTCGTGGCGGCTTGTATTAATAGCGAAGGATAATTCCGGTATGTACTCGTCCCAATGGCGTTGATTTCCCTGGGCGTACTGGGGTATCATCGTTTTTAATACTCTATTCACCCTCTCAGTGGGATTTTCTTGAAGGGTATATGGTGCTGTTAATCGTTGCTGGACTTCTAGCTCAGCCAAAAATTGACGGAATTGTAGGCTGGTGAATTGTGCCCCATTGTCGGATAAGAAAACCCTTGGTACTCCAAAACGATTTACTATTTGCTCTCGGACAGCTTTGATCAGGGCCGCAGTAGTAGCTGCTCTCATAGGGGTTGCCTCTACCCATTTTGAGAACTTGTCGACCATAACTAACAAGATCGTGTGACCCTTCATTGATCTGGGCAAAGGTCCTACAAAATCTGCACAAACGACTTCCCAAGGCTGCTCTACCGGCATAGAATGCATAAGCCCACTCGGTTTCTGTTGCGATGCTTTGAATTTGTTGCAGAGCTGACATTTTCGGACGTATTTAGAGATGTCCCGGAATATTCCCGGCCAAAAATATCGCTTAGCCATGCGAGAAGTAGTTTTAGCTACGCCTAAATGGCCGGCGATGATGGCATTATGGTTTTCCTGCAGAATTTGATTCTTGTCGGCTCCTGGAACACATATTTTCCATGCAAACTCTTGAGGGTCTGCCAACGGTTGACTGTTTGCAAAACGGCTTAATAATTGGTTTTTCTCAATCTTGTACTCGGGATTATTTTTGGGATCTCTTTGCACTTGTGCCCACTTCTTATGCCACCAACCTGGTTGTATCTCTTGTGCGGCAGCCAAAATATCTATGTTTGTGATATGCAAAGGATCGCGTGACAATGCGTCGGCAACCACGTTCATGGACCCTTTTCTGTAGTGGATTTGGAAGTCGTACTGTTGAAGCTCCAAAGCCCATCGTGCTAAACGTCTAGACGGGTTCTCCAGCGAGTGCAACCATTTTAATGAATGATGATCTGTCACCACGTTGAAATGATACCCCTCTAAATAAGGGCGCATTTTTCGGATGCCCCACAAAATGGCCAAGCACTCTTTTTCGGTGAAGGCATACTTCTACTCTAACTCGGTTAGAGTTCGACTAGCGTAAGCGATGACTTTCTCGCTACCTGCGATCGGTTGTGTCAACACCACTCCTAAGCCGAAATGGCTGGCATCTGTCTGCAGGGTAAATGGCAAATCAAAATCTGGGCATGACAAAACGGGTGCTTCTGTCAGTTTGGTTTTTAGCGTGTCAAAGGCAGCCTGCTGACTAGGACCCCATTCCCATTTTGAGTTCTTCTTCAAAAGACTTGCTAACGGTGACGCTACGGAGGAAAAATCCTTGATGAAACGTCGATACCAGGAACATATTCCTAATATACGACGAAGATCACGCAGATTGGCTGGTGCGGTAAGTACCTGTACGGCAAAAATTTTTTCAGGATCGGTGTGAATGCCGTCTCTGGTGACCACATGCCCTAGACATTTTTACATTACATTTACATTTACATTTTTCAGAATTAATTTTCAGGTTGACGGCGCGAAATTTCCGAAATACTTCGGTTAGGTGTTGTATATGTTCATCGAACGACTGGCTGATGATTATTATTTCGTCTAAGTAGACGAACACTCTATCCAACATATCTGGGCCGAAAATAGAGTCCATGGCCCTTTGGAAAGTTGCACCAGCAGAATGCAACCCACAGGGCATCACATTCCATTCGAATAGTCCTCTACCTGTGGGACAGTAAAGGCCGTATAAGGACGACAGCTGGGTTCCAAGGCGATCTGCCAGTAGCCTTGCTTCAAGTCAATAGTGGACATGAATTTGGCCTCTCTTAACTTGTCCAAGATAGCGGCTATGTACGGTAAAGGGTATGCGTCCTTAAGCGATATCTCGTTCAATTGACGAAAGTCAACACACACTCTCCAGGAGTTTCCCTTTTTCCTCACCAGTACAATGGGTGAACTATATGGGCTTTTGGACGGACTGATTTTGCCTGTACTCAGTAGATCGTTGACTTCATCATCAATGACTTTTTGCATAGCAGGATTCCGTTGCTTAAACAGTTCATCAGTTTTTAGTCGTATACGATGCGGCCAACTCCGAAATTTCATTAAACTTAGGGAGTTCATTTTGCAGAAAAGTTTCGAGAGTTCTATGCTGGTCTGCTAACAAATGCGAAATTACTGCACAACCTTGATTGCCCTTTTCAAATCCTGCAGATTTTCTACCAGTCACAGGTTGGCCGTTCATAAAAATTTGAACGTTCGCTTGACTCATTAAGTCCATCCCAATAATGGCATCCTCTTCCAGAGCGGGCAGGTAGGTTACTTCTCCATCTATCTCTGTACAGCCCACAGTGAACGTAGCAGCGAAATGTTCTGTGGTCATGATGGGTTCACCAATAGCTAATTGAATAGGACGGCTCTGCTCATGCAAAGGAAGTTCTAAATCCAGCAGCTTTTGCCGAAGAGCGTGACCCACAAATGACTTCGTACTCCCAGTGTCTACCAAAGCGTGGTATGTTTCCGTGCCTACATGAATGGCATGAAATACGTGGCCAGGCGGTACGGTTGCGATGGCTACCATATCTTTATGACAAGGGCAGTCCTTTGTCTTCCTGCCATCTGTGCCACTCCAAAGCACTGCCACGAAAGAGCTCAGGTAAGGTGCGCAACATATCATTAGGCGGCGGTATGTTGTAGCAGTTAGTTAGCTCAGACTATCTTTCCAGAAATTCTAACGGGTTTCCCGAGGAATCGAACCTTAACCACCACTTTCGGACTGTGGTCATCACCTCTGCCTCATAACTCAGGGTGAGCCGGTGTGACGGCGGCGGGTGCTCATGCCTGGGTTGGTTGAGAGAGGGTGATGTATTGGGCGAGTGAACAGGGTGGTTGATTTGGGAATTCGCTGGGCGGGGATTTCCGCTAAGTTTCTCCAAACTAGGAACCTGTAAAGTTGTCTGCGTATAACTGGTTGAGGTAAGGTTTTAGAAGGGATCGGCACAGGCATGGTAGGCACGATGACTGCAGGTTGCGTCTCAAGGGGGAGGGTGTCGTCTAGACGTTTTTCGACCAAACTCTCCCACTTGTTACACAGGTCGTGCGTTGATCCATTTTCCCTCAGCTTTTTGATGTGTTGGCTGAGTCGGTTACGAAGATCCTTCATGTTGCCTTCACTATCTAAACCTTAAGAGCGGAGTGCTTCTTGCAATTCTGTTTTTTTCATAGAGTATATAAAATTTAGATTCCTGAAGATATTATTAGTATCGGCAGCAGCTTGATCTTCAGAACCTGACATGTTGCGGCTGGTTGATGTGATGACGTTTGATGAAGAACTGATATTAGGAACTTGCTGTCGAAAGTCGGAGATACCTTTAGAAAATTCTAAAACAGTCGGCGGTAGGAGTTCGGTTGAACCCTCTAAAGGTCCCTGCTCGGGCGCCAAAATGTGATGTTGCTTTTTTATTTTCCAGCTAAGGTAGTTCAGCGGTCGTCCAGGGTTGCTCAAAGAAAGCAAACGAAAAACTTTGACGTTATTTAGCGTTCGTCTCCAATTAAATAAAACTCAATTTTAATTTTAATTTTGTCAACGCGGAATAAATTATCTGCCTCAGAAGAATGGAAGAGGCACAAATCTTCAAACAAACCTGCCCCGTAGGAGCACAATTGAATATAATATCTGCCCCTAAAAGAGCACAGATGATATGAAAAAAATCTGTCCCTAAACTAAAGGAACACAAATAACCTAACCCTTTGCCATTGAAAGAGCACAATTAATTATAAACAAAAGAATCTGTCCCCTAAGGAACACAAACAAACTAAATACCAATATACCAGCCCTCGCAAGAGCACAACGGATATAAATCAAAAATCTGTCCCCAAAGTAACACAAAATAATCCCTATTAGCACTTAAAAAGAGCACAATTATAAATAAAAAGATCTGTCCCCAAAGGAACACAAATAAATACTACGGCAACTTCTTGCCTCAAAAATTGCCTATAGTATAGTACACTAAGCACCCAATATGGTCGGCGGTTATCACTTAAGACTATTATGAGTTGGCTGGGAATGCTCAACTTAACTCTACGGTCGGAAGCGAAGTGATTTTCTCAGTTGTGTGACTTATATTATTTAATAAAAATACACGTCACACAGCAAAAATGTACCCACTGCTGCCTCGTACTGTTGTATTATTACTCCTCCTCTAGTGCAATCGTTTTAGATGAAGCTGCCGTGGTGGTATACACTTAGCATGTGTTTGGTTGTGTGTCGCTCACTGGTTGCTTCGTGTATTTCCCATGCTGTTGTTCGAAGGTAGGTTCTATATGTAGGTACATGGCAATGCATGGCATGTCTATGATGATAATAATATAAATACTCTTATAAGTAGGTAAAGTAGGTACATGGCGATTACTTTTGCTAAGTCTATGATTATAATACACCCTGGTAGGTATATAAAATTTAATGCATTTTATAGTGAAAATACGACGTAATAAGATGCAGATAATGGACCTATGTAATTATGGGCAGTAGGGAAAATTCCCTATTATAGTTTAAGAGGAAATGTGTATCTTCGTTACAGTGCTCACTTGGTGTTAGTTTTGCTTTCATCTTTCGACTTTTTAAAATGCACAGGAAAACCCATACATAAAGCAAAGGCGGCTTTTCAGTAGAAATTCAGCTTGTAGGCCAAAAGAGAGCGAAAACTTCTGGTCGGGCATCTAGGTATATTTAATCTATGGTAAAACTTCAACCTCGCTCGTCGTCGCCGGTGAAGTTTGTTTTCTTTTGGAAAGGTCATCAGCATCTTTTTAAATCGATCTTGGATATTTCCTTCGACAAGAAAACGCAAAAATGCGTACGAAATTCCGAATTTCTCTATTACACGGATAATGAAATACACGGATACACGTGTAATTAATGGACGGGGATTTGAATCCGTGTAATTATAACT
Organism: Baccha elongata; assembly: GCA_951217065.1. NCBI lineage: Eukaryota > Metazoa > Arthropoda > Insecta > Diptera > Syrphidae > Baccha > Baccha elongata. Next base: position 750,874 of record CATNUY010000075.1, read on the forward strand.
ACACGTGTAATTTTTACTACACGGATATTTAAATACATGTGCATCCGTGTATTTAATTATCCGTGTTATTTAAATATCCGTGTTACAGTGAAAACATCTCTAGAATTTAAAAATGAAATTAAAACAAACAAGTTATTAACAATTTTCTTTAGAAAAATTATTTATTCAATAAGTCCTCTATTTTGGTACAAGAAAACTAAAGTATTAACGTTTTCAGGTAAAAGGCAATTTCTCTTTGAGGTTACAATGTTTCCCGCAGTTGAAAAAGATCGCTCAGAGCTGGCTGATGTCTGAATTCGCGTACTTAGAATCCGTGTTCTAAGGATCCGTGTACTAAAGATCCGTGTACACGGATAATAAAGTGAACAATTACACGTGTTTTAAGAACACGGATTTGAAGTTGTTATTTAATTATTACACGGATTCCGTGTACACGTGTTTCTATAATACACGTTCAAAATCGTAGGCTCTGAGTACGAATCGAAAATTTTGCAAGTAGGACTTGCTTGACAATTTGCAGTACCGCCAAAAAGGTACAAAGACAGTAATATGATATGCACTTATATCAATATATTTAGAAGCAAATAGTAGCTAACAACAAACTAACTTCCTTTTCTAATCCAATTTAAAATAGGTTTGATTTTTGATATCTACACTCGTAGGTATATATCTCTCAGACTTCTCGTTTTTATTATATCTCATGCATAATATTTATATTTCTTAGTATCCATTACGGCAGCAATTAATACAGCACTTATTATAAACAACAATAATATTAAAAAATAGTTAGAAACAAAATGTATTATCAAGCAGACAATTTGCCAAAGCAAAAATTATATTTATGACAGGTATCAGCTGTTTTCAATTTCACGAAAGGTGAATTCGGAATACATTCGGAGTTGCTAAAACGGTCGAAATGTGGAACACTGCAGTAGTCAAGTTTGTACTAAAGAGCAAAGATAACCCGTTGCGCATTTCAACCGATTTACGATTTTGCTTTTGTTTCGTTCTCTGTTCACCATCTGTTTCGTCTTTTCACCATGAAACAACGGTTGAACTCTTATATTATTGCATAACTATGTGATGATGGCACTTTTAAACTTTTTTAGAAGAAAAATAAAGGTTGCGCTTCATATAACTGTGTCGAGATTCAGCTAATTCAAACTTCCAGGGAGTGAGTAAGATGAGTCGCATTTCATTGAAAAGCGATTCAGCTAACAAATTCGAGTGTTCCAGTGAGTGAAATGGAACGTCAAATTAGTCGCCGAATATTTCGGCCGTGAGTTGGTGTACATGTAGGTAACTTTATCATTTTGGATAGGGATGTGTAATTTTCTCAACAAATAGTTTCACATATATTCATGTATTAGTAATGAAAACACAAAAACAAGAATTGCCACTCTTTAGTGATATAAGGCGCGTTTTGTTGGCGAGTGTATAGTCACTTTATCAAAATTTTGTATGGGATATGTAAAGTGGCGATAAATTGGTCAGTAATTAAAGTGAACATAAAAGTGAAGATAAAATAATGAAAAGCCTGGAAAGTTGTGGCGCGAAATGGGCTGATGTCAAACGTTTACATCTTAGAGGTTGGCAGCACCAATGGCATGTCAAAAGTATGTCAAAACTCAAAAAGAATTATAATTATGTTTCACAGAAAAAGGATTCGCGTGCCGCACTAATTTTTCTTACTGATGTAATTTTTAATATTTGAATGTTTTCTAGCGTTTGAAGTCGTTTACATTTTTTTCAGATTTTTGCAGCCATAAAGTCGAATAAACAAATGACTGAAAGGGATATTCGCACCCAAATGAAGTCTAAATTCGATTAAGCTGCGTGTAGCCAAAAAACCTGGTATGACTAACACCGACTTACTAGATGATGATGAAGATGGAAACAAGGGAATTTGGAATTCGATAACGAGTTCATTTAGCTCCGCTTCTACTGATTCCGATACAGAAACTATTAACATTTTCTCAGTGGCATCTGGACACTTGTATGAGCGTCTTCTCCGCATTATGATGGTTTCTTTGATGAAGCATACAAAGGTAATTCAAACTACTGCCACTATTTGTAACTAGAAATGTATCTTACTTTTCATTTGCAGTCTCCTGTCATGTTTTGGTTCTTAAAGAACTATCTATCACCACAGTTTACAGACTTCTTGCCATATATGGCCAAAGATTATAACTTTCAATACGAATTAGTACAATACAAATGGCCTCGATGGCTTCATCAACAAACTAAGAAGCAGAGAACCATCTGGGGTTACAAAATTCTGTTTCTTGATGTGCTGTTTCCGCTAAATATTCGGGAAATAATATTCGTCGATGCTGATGCTGTAAATTAATCAATTACCTAAAGGCTAATTTTTTACTAATAATTTCTTCATCAGATTGTGCGTGCAGATTTAAAGGAATTAAATGAACTGGATCTCAATGGGTTTCCATATGCATACACTCCTTTATGTGACTCGAGATTTGCCAAATAACATGATTCACCAAGTGGCTATAAAATCTCTACCAGATGAATGGCTTTGGTGTCGAACCTGGTGCAGCGATAATTCCTTCAAAAAAGCGAAGTTTATTGATTTGTGTAACAATCCACAAACAAAAAAAAGCAAAAATAACAGCTGCCCAACGTATTGTGCCTCAATGGAAAACTTACGATCTCGAAATCAAAAAATTAATGTCGAAAATCGAAGACCACGAGAACAGTGAATATGACGAGCTTTTAGAAACAAGTAACAAAGAAGAAGCTGAGGTCTCGCATCCAACCAAACATAGCGAATTGTGATCGAAAAAAACTTTAAACTCCATACACATCCGTAAATAGAATAATTTATATTCATAAGAATAAATAAAACTCAACACTTTGTATTCGTGAGTTAAAGATCACAAACAATTTTATTGTTTTATTAACACTCGTTTTGGTTAATTTTTTATATAATATTTGCAACAACTTATAGTCTAAAACTGCCTCGATTGGGAACCAAAGCCCAGTCCGACACCGCCCATAGTGTGTGTAACTTGTCTGGCGACTTTATACTGCTGCTCGATTTTGGAAAACTAGTCTGTCTGGATTTGACATCGGGACCCTTTTTTTCAGCCGCTGGAGAATCCGATGCACTTTCTTCGGTCTTTGTTGCTGATTTAATTCCCATTAACCGCATAAGGGGTTATAATAAGTCGGGAGAGCAATTGGTGTACCATCGGTTTTGCTTATGACAATCGGAGTTTTTGTGGTTTGATTATTAAGCGGTAGGTTCAGAACCGCTTGCAAATTATTTGCACTTTTGTTTTGAGATACTGATGGTGAAGCAGTTTTTTCCTCATTTTGTTCGTACTTTTGATGTTTTCCACCAGCGGAAGGAACAGATGCATTTGGTTTTTGCTCTTTTGATGGGGAACGCGACCTCGAAGGTATTCGATTGCGACTACTAGATACATTATGATCTTTGCTTGTTGAAGTTGGAGACTTTGGAGATTCTCCGGATTTTCTTCGCCTGTCTTTTTCACGATGCGAATTATCTTTGGCATGTTTGTCTCGACGATGTAGTTCCCATTTTTTGTTTCACATTTCCACTTGACACTTGGCAGATGACAGCCATTGACATTTGTGTATGGACTGCAACAATAATTTATGGATGTGTTCGTTATGTTCACCAGTTAGATCGCGTGTTGCGGCACAACTAAGAAGCTTTAAACATATGTATGTTGCTAAAAACTTTTTATGATTTTGAAATTTTCGCTTAAAAAATACTAAATTTAGCTTAAAGAAGATTTATTATTCATCTTTAAATATTTTCGTAACAAATTTGGTAGTAATCAAGGTAAATAATGATCATTTTTCATTTTTGTTTATTTGTTTGGAGTGCGGAAGGAGAAAAACGTGTTAACCACTTCGGGGTACAATCGTGAATACTTTATTTATTTATATTTGCTTAATTCAAGCTCATTAATAATAATAATAACAATCATTAAATAACTTAACTTTAACATAAATTGATCTTATTCTATCTTAAGACTAAAGAGTAGAGGTTTATGGAAGATTTGAATAGAGGTTTCTTCTAAGGGAGGAGATTCTAGGATGGAAATCAAGGAGATGTTGTGCACTGTTGGCTGAACGTAACATTCTAGTAATTGGGTTGAAGTGGGCATAATTGGTACGGTGAGTAGGAAGTGAGTGGGTGGATTGATAAGGAGACCAAACTTGACTGGCATACTCAAGAATTGGTCTAACAAACGTTGTGAAGAGAGACTTTGTTACATATGGGTTTGAAAATTCTTTAGACCAGCGCTTTATAAAACCAAGGGAAGAGTTTGCTTTTGCAATAATATTATCTATGTGAGAACGAAAGTTGAGCTCTTTATCACATAAAATGCCGAGATCGTGAATGGAGGCAACTAAGGGAACCGGGACATTGCAGAAGTGATATGTGCGAGATGGTGAAAGGAGGCGTTTACGAGAAAAAGTCATGTGTTGACATTTGGTGACATTGAGTTCTAGAAATTTTTAGTACACCATGTATGAAAAGAATTCAAGTCTCTTTGAAGCAGGGAAGAATCGATAGGAGTAGATATTATTTTAATAATTTTCATGTCATCGGCATAAATAGACAGGTTAGAAAAAGAAATAAAGTTTTCAACATCATTAATAGTAAGGACGAATAAAAGTGGCCGAGATGACTACCCTGAGGAACGTCTGAGGTGGCATGGATGGGTTTGGACACAGAACATCTGAACACAACACTATATTGGCGGTTTTCCAAGTAAGATCTCACCCATTTTATAAATAATGGAGGGAATCCGAAGGCTCCTAATTTAATATAAATAATTTGGTGAGAGATCTTATCGAACGCTTTGCTGAAGTCAGTAGTGATTACATCAACATCGAAGCTTTTTTCCAGAGCACAAAGCGTCATTGAAACAAATTGAGTAAGGTTCGTCGTAGTAGACCTGCCCTTAATAAAGCCATGCTGTAGTGGAGAAACTAATGACTTACAATGAAAACAAAGAGAGTCATAGACGATACTTTCAAAAAGCTTAGGTATTGAAGAAAGTTTAGCTATTGGACGATAGTTTGATATTTCATTCTTATTGCCTTTTTTGTGAATTGGAAAAATAAATGAGTTTTTCCATAAGGTAGGGAAAACTGCTTGCGAAAGAGAGAGATTAAACAGAGTTGTGAGAGGTTCGCGCAGCGCGTTAGCACATTTTTTGAGAAAAATGGCTGGAAGACCATCAGGACCAGGAGAAAAGTCATCTTTAAGCAAGCTTATTTTTTCACTGACAGATGAAAGAGAAATACCAAGAGAAACTAGTGAAGTTTGTGAACTGCTTGACAAATATTCAAAATATTCTAAATCAGGATTATTTACAGCATCGCTATAAGACTGACTAAAAAAATTTGCATATAGGTTGACAATTACTTCGGGATCATCAGATGAGGTATTGTTAAAAATGAAAGTAAAGGGAAGACCATCGGATTTCCTTTTAGAATTGATAAATTGATAGAACCGCTTCGGTTCAGAGATAAGGCAAGTCTGCATTTTGTCAAGATATGCACGGTAAAGAGCATCGCAGAGGAGAAAAAAGTTGGAAGAAGCTTGTTCGTAATTTAAAAAATCTGAAAACGTTCGGGATTTTAAATAGGTTTTCCATAACTTATTCCTTATGTTACGAAAAGTTCGCAACTCCTTGGTATACCAGGGGGGTGAAGACAGACAATTCTTTTGGGGCACGTAAGGGACACACAGGAGCAAACACTCAAAGATATTGGAATAGAAGTATGTCAGGGCAATGTCAATGGGGGTCTTAGGGGACAAAAATAAGCTGAAATCAATATTGTTTAAAAGGATTTCGAGTTGGTTGAAGTTGGCTTTGCGAAAATTAAAATGAAATGAGACTTCCGGATCAATGGCAGAAATACCTTGATCGATAGTGAAAAGAAGAGATAGAGGGGGATGATATCGGTCAAGGGTGGAGAGAAGGAGGAGACTTTCGGTGACGATTGAATTGCAAGGGTCAGAAGAAAAAATTAGGTCAAGCTGCCTCTCCAAGTTGTTGGTGATCCCACTCATTTGAAATAGGCCATATTCAAATAATCGATCTGTGAAAAGAGATTCTTTTTCTGAAGTAGTATTGCTGGGAACAAAGTGCAATTCATCCTCAGACGAAATCCAAACAAGGTCAGGTAAATTGAAATCACCGACGATGATAAAAACATCACTTGGTTCCGCGGCATCAAAAAGCGAATCAAAAGAGTCAACTATTAGCAGACACATCCGTTTTCTGTCCCGTTCTATTTTCTTAAAAGTAAGTTATATTTTCTTGGTAAGCTTAGATAAACAAATAAAAATAATATTAGAAAATGCCAAAGAGGTAATAATTTTAATGAAAATTATACAAATAGTTATTAATAATTAAGGATTTTTTCTTTACAGACCTAAACGTTGGACTCCTGAAGAGACCAAAGCGTTTCTAAATTTTAACTCCGCTCGCAAGAAAGAATTCGAGCATCCAAGGAAGAGGCGGTGTGCATTTGCAAATGTTTTAGAAGATATGAGCTCAGCTGGTTATGTAAGTATTTTTATGATCCTAAGACGTTAAGAAAAAACAAATTTCAAACATTCATATTTCAGGGTAAGGATATGGAAGTACATAACCTTAAAATAAAAATGCAGACGCTGCTGAGGGCCTACAAGAATTCAAAGGACAATTCTAAAAACACTGGTGCATCTCCATGTCCACCGCCTTTTATGAATGAAATGGACGAAATATTTTCAGATAAAGTGATTCATTCAACCAGTGAAGCCATAAATACTGGCACCGATTTTCTATTTACTGTAAGATGACTTTTTTAAGACATTTTCAAAAGAATTCACTTTTTTTTCACAGGATTTGATACCCCCGGTTATGCCCTCAGCAGCAAGTGAATTCACTTTTCAACCAACACAAATGGAGGTAGCTTCAACATCAGAAGCTGTTGAGTTGGAATCTACTGCTTCGGAATATTTTGAAATTGAATTATTAAATGATGAATATTTACTAGAAGCAGAAGATCCTGCCTCAACTACTTCCGATGTTGGTCCTACCTCTAGTTCTGCATCGTCGATCAAGTGCAGGCGCCAAAAGCGTCTGACAAAGTCTGAATACTTCAATGAAAAACTTCGTCTGAAGGAAGAGGAAATGAAAAGGGTTCAAGAGCGCTATGAAAACCGCCAAAAAGAAAAGGCGGAAAGAAGAAAAGAAAAAACCGAATGGCGAGAAACAAAAGTTAAATTGTACGAAAAACTTATCAATCAGTTATAAAAAAACGAACGATTAAGATGTAAAAAAACTGCAATGGGTTTTTGTTTTTATATTATTATTTTTATTATTTTATTATTATATATAGTTTCCGAAGATGTTTCTAAAATGTCTAATAAGGCCTGAAATTGACTATTTTTAAAAAAGTTTATAGATTAAATATTATTTTACTTCTCTAATTTCGTTATCCATTTATATTTTTCAAATTTAGATTTTGAATTCAAATTTTTAATTTAAATTTTGTCGGTAACAGCTGATTTTGACACATGTAAAATGCCACGAATACCAACCTGAAGATAAAAAATACTAAGTGGATATAAAAGTGAATAATCGTTTTATTGGAACTTTCCATACTGACTTTCTATAAATTGCCAACAAAACACGACTACTTTAAGGAAACGTGCCGTACCGCAAAATGGTAGAAAATTGTAAAATTTGTATTTATTTATTAAATTTTAACTAGTACATATTGATATACGTAATTTAATATGTATATGCGTAATATTGAAACTTATTTTAAGTAAGGTTATGAATATTCTTGATATTCTTTGTTTGATGGCGTGTTTGGTGTTCGAAACTATGTTAGAAGTTTCTCATCTCGCCAAAATAGATGAATCGGTTTTGGCAATGAAGTGAAATGATAAAGTCAGGCGAATCATTTCGCCTCACTCGTCGAAATAGCTGAAAATCCGCACTGGGGTCAGATTTGTGTATATTTTATAAAAGGGTTTTTAAAAACTGAATAGAGGGTGTCTATTCACAAATTTCACTATTTACAACAAAAAGCACTTCTAATAGATTGTTTAAAATAATTTTATTTCGCAAATCCTTATCAAAATAATCCATACTACACAGTTGAAATATTCGTCTGACAGAAGTTATAAAATATATTTGGTGTGTGTGAAAACACGTTTGAATCTTGCTACCAAATCTAGATTCAAAAACAAATGATTTGAGGGAAAAAAATCATCCTTTTTTCCATGAGTTTTTTCTGAAAAAGGCAACTTTAGTCGGAAAAAATCGACATTCATTCCCAAGGAATTCAACATTAATTGATTGAACGATCGTCGTTTCAACGTTATGATGTCTCTATCTTTCCATTAAAACTGTTGAGAACAAAAACAATTATACTGCTTAGGCAGCACTGCATATTAAATAGCCATCCCTGGCAATCACCATCTGCATTTAATTATATTGGAAAGAGATGCATTTATTTATATGTATGCCTTTACATTACATCTTTTCATTGTCTCGCTTTTGGCGGCTTAACCGAATGATAGTTTCTCTTCTTTTATTTTATAATTAATAAATACTGATTTTATAAAGTTCTTTTGTTTTCTTGTATGACCCGAGGTCATAACAATTGGCGACGAGGAAAAGTCATCTCATCTCATTATAAGAATCAAACGAATTTTGTTTTTTTTTTTTGTTCATCAAAAAGTTGTTTGGTAAGAATCGTCATCATTGTGCGACACCATTTTGCTTTCTAATTGAAAATGGCATCGAATGAAACGAAAATTCTCAAACTTTTGGATATTCAATCCAAACTCTTGAAATCAATCCTAGAAGGAGGAGGTGGACGACAATCATTGAGTCCACAGAATAAAAACCAGAGTTTCTTATGGATACGTTGGCAAACGACATTTCAGAGTTTGGCTACGATCCAGTTAATGGAATTGTCTTTGAGTCATGGTATTTTCGACATTTTCAAAGTTGACGGCAAACAACTAGATGACGCCTCGAAAGTTAGATTGTTGATGCGAAAACTTCATCCAATCGCTCACGAAAAATATGCGTCATAAATTCTACCGAAAAATTCTCGAGACATTAAATTCGCAGACACAATAGAAACCCTCAAGACTTTGTTTGGTGCTTCAGAATCACTCTTCAGTGTTCGCTTTCGCTGCTTGCAGACAATAAAAAATCCTTCAGTAGATTTTACTACATATGCAGCAAGAGTTAATAGATCATGTGAAGATTTCAAGATAAGTGAGTTGCAAACCAATTAATTCAAGTGCTTGATTTTCGTCACTGGACTGCAGTCATCTGCAGACGCAGACATTAGAATCAAGCTTCTATCAGAGTTGGAGGACAAGGCGGATTTGGATTTGAGCAAGCTGTTGTCGGATGAACAAAAAATCAAGAATCTTAAAAAGGACACAGCCCTCATTGAAAATTCGTCAACACCGAATTCGATGGTCAATGTTGTTAAAAAGGAAAAGCATTTCTGTTATACGTTATATGCCAATTTGCGATTTAAAAATAAACACGACCGTTCACTTGTACTTTCAAATTCAGACTCACCAGTCAACCTCTTTAATCCAAACTTACTTGGGTCATCCACTGCCAAATGCACACTTAGCACTTCCTGGTTATTTACCTCTTGTGCCAATTGCAAAGGTGAACCAACATTGCTGCGTATGCTTCTGCATAGGCCAGCAATATAGTTTCGACACAGTGCAATGGCTTGAGTAAGTTCAACGCAGGTTAAGCCAAGTGACCCAAATGCAGGGCACAACATTCCTCCCCCCTATGGGGAAGTTTCGACTAAAAGAGTTGACTTGGTTTGTCTATCTTTATTTCTTTTGCATTAATTTATTATCATAAATGTATTTTTAATTTAATTTGTGTATAATGTACTTTTCTTAAAAGAATTTATAACCATCATTTGGATTTTTGTTTGTTTTTTTTTTTTTGAAAATCTTTTAATTAGATTAGAAAAATAATATACATACATAACATTAATTATGTAATATAAATTTGTAAATCATTTCATAGATACCATAGTTCTTATACGACTCAGAAAACTCGTTTAACATTATATAGACATGTGTTTTATTGTTTATATTTAATTCTTTAGTTCTATATTTAATTTGAAATTTACATAATTCCGAATGATATGTTAAAAAGTGCTGCCAAATATATTGTTTTGTACTTTTAAACTATCGTCAACGTTTTTTTGAATATTGTTTTCTGTTATTTTATAATGGGTCGTGATATGAAATTATAAAGTTAGAAAAAAAAAACACTGACATTGTAAGTTGAAACAAAAATATACAGTTATTTTTAAAATAATTTAATTTCTATTTATATTCTAGCACCATTATTTTACCTTATATTCCTTTTCGGATAAACGAAAAATATAACCTTTTTGTTTTTTTAAATACATTAATTATATTATATTTGATTATATTTCAGAGGAACAGACAATTATTGTTGTTTTTTTTTTTTTTTTTTTTTTTAATGTATTAACAATAAGACTTTTTTTTTAAATATGCATTATACAGTACTATGGAATATATTTATTAAATATTTCTACAATAATGGTATTTTATTTTGCTTCAAAGCAATCTTCTTAGAAAAACATCTCTTCACTACATTATTATACCTCAATACATACTTTTTATTTGTGTGATGTTCCTGTTAGTTTTCAAAATGTTACATAAATAAATAACTTACAATAGGTACACATTATTTGTCTTAAGTTCTAAATGTTTTGCTTGTAATATATGTATGTTATTTTTTTTTTTCATTATTATGCATCATCCACCTACCCAGAACTTTAAACGCAAGCATACGTTATACCGCTACGTTCACAGGTTAGTACTTCTGCTGCATCTTTCTTCTTCTTGTTGGGGGTCGGTCTCGTTACTAATTCCACGCAAGGTGCTGCTACCTCAGTTAGTTGTTGAATGTTGAGCACCTTGTTTTTCACTTTCCGGATCTTGTACAGTATAAAGCCAATTACGAGTAGGGTGACGATAATAGTAACCAGGCTCAAAAACGAATAACGATGGCTTAAAATTTCCCAGTTTTGTTCCTCTAATTTCCTTCCTGCTTCCATCACTTTCAAATTGATCTCTAATTCCTGGATAGAGCGCTTGCCGTCAAGAATATTTCTGGCGATGTTTTCATGGTCACCCGTTTTTATTGTCCAGGGTCTGAAAGTTGCCATGGATCTCAAGGAAAGGAAAGGTCTTCTCAGGGTTTCCAGAATGTCCGAGTGATTAACGATAGGCTGCTTGTACACTGATTTTGTCGAAAAACTTCGCTGGTAGGCGATTTTAATTTCTTTGGTAGTAGCTTCGCATGTTCGTAACAGCTCGAATACTCCTGTGCCCTGTATGGGTGCTTGGTATCGTTCCCTCTTGCATACGACATTCAAAACTATTTCATGCTTGAAGCTGAAGAACCAATGGTTAGGTAGTGACATCTTTAACAAAATACCTTCGTTTGCCGGAACTGCAACATATCTGCAGTGGGTGGATGACGCAACAGCATGTTGTAGTAGCTCTACCAGACAATGCTTTGCTCCAGACGTTAGTAAAGGCGAATTGAAACTGCAAATCCAGATTTCAGAATCCGTCTCGTTTCCTGACACGGGGATGCATTTTTCGAATTCCCCGTGGCTCATCAGTCCAAAGTAAGCGTGGTTCTCTGACTCGGCGATGTATTTATAATGGCTATCTAACATCATGTCCCACGCCTCGTTGAAATCAGAGGGTACAGGATAGATCCTTTGGAGTTCGTAACGAAGGTCTTCGGGTAACGGGATCGTCACTTTGATTAAAACGTTTTCCCCATCCAGGAAAACAGACGTTTTAGCAGCTTGATGAAGGATAAAAGCGTTTCCGAATGTCGCCCTCCCATTTGAGGCTATTTGCCGCAGAACTTCGCTGATGGTGTTGGAGTTTAAAATGAAAGGGTGCAACCTGTTTTGGTATAGGTCATCCAGGATTGACAATTCGGTTGCCTGCCGGTGCTGAAGCTCTATTACTTTTGACATTAATAGAGAAACGATATCGGTTATGTCTGTTTTAACCAGCAGAAGGATGATTTCGCTCGTTAAGTTACTAAACGTTTTTGCGATGGACTTGCTAAACGTTTTAAAACCAGTTGTAACGTTCTTCATTTCGTCCGCCAGCTCTTCTATAGGCTTACTTAGCCTTTCGTAGTTCGAAGAAATGACGGAAACTTCCTGATGTAATAGATGGAAAGTGTCCTCATCGTCCCTTTTCAGGGTGTTAAGCTGACCATACACCTTGCGTGAATCCTCATTATCCATAGTACCAAATGCCCACTTAGAAAATTGTCCAACGAAGTCTAGGGCTCTCTTATTCCGTTTTGATGTATTTTGCCTCTCAAATACTGAGTTCAACCGTTCCGCATTTTGTCTCAAAAGGGCAATATTGACTGCTGACTCTCGTGCTATTTGGTTGCAGAAGGCATGTAGACTTTCCGTAGTTAGTCCCTCGCATACACTTTTTAGCTTTTCCTCGCAGTTTTCGGATATCGCCAATACCGTCAAATAATCCAACGGCGTGAACTTCGTCAGGATCGTCCAAGTGTCCTTGTAGAATACAACAGTTCCAACACGTTCTAGCAAAATGGGTGAAGATTCATTAAGCTTCTCGATTCTGAACGGCAATAACGTTTGTTCGGAGTCTGGGGTAGGATTCGGTGATGCATTTTTGATAGCGATTATATTAATTATAGATATTTATAATATAATACTTATAATATTAAATCTTTTCATTTTTGACAATTTTTTTCACTTTGCCCGACATGGAATTACACACACTTGAGATGCTTGTCGTAATGCTTTTTAGCCATAATTTTTGCTCTTTTCAAATTCTCGTTAGCTATTTGGTGACTTTTAGTAAGCTGGTATTTCAAAGAACAAGGATAATTGTCGCTTGCATATAGTGGAGCAGCCTTTAAGAGGCAGGCGTTAAGAGGTGTCAACTTAGTTGCCGTATGAACTGTATTGTTATGCACGTGCATAGCTTGTCTGAGCCACTGATCCCAATGCTTTTCATCGTTAGCGACAAAAGACCTTAGATACTCAGCTAATGGCCGATGGCTCCTTTCTAGGGAACCATTAGACTGCGGGTGGTATGCTGTAGTGTGCATTTTCTTTATTCCAAGTAATTTGCAGGTTTCCGAAAATACTTTAGAAGTAAAATTAGCACCATTGTCAGTTAAAAGAACTTTTGGTATTCTATAACGCGTTACTATTTGTTCATAGAATACTTGAGCTACTGTGGACGCTTCGGCATCTGGCAGTGCCGCGCAATCCATTAACTTTGTCAGATCACCCTGAAAGGTTAGGATGTATCTATTACCTGAATATGATGTGGGAAGACCACACACTATATCCATATATACCTTATCAAAAGGTAAAGATGGAGTGTCAGTAATTACCGTGGGCATTTTAGTAGGAGGTGAGCTTTTATTTTTCTGGCAAGCTGGGCACCTCTTTACATAGTCTAATACCTGTCTTTTCATACCTTTCCACCTGTATTGCTGTCTGATTCGTTGAAAGGTCCTTTCACCACCTTGATGACCTCCGAGTGCTGAGTTATGAAAATCCTTTAGCACGGTTTGGATTTCGTCTGAATTGGATAGAAGTTTCCAACGGCATGAACCCTTTTTAACCAAGTATGGTTTTCCATATTCCGTGTCAATGCTTTTGGTCTTCTTCTGTGGTTTTTGACAACTTACATTGTGTTCCCTTTCTTTAGCGGCTTGTGCTCTCGTTATTGCCAGACACTGACTTTCACTCTTAGGAATACGACTCAGTGCATCCGCGTTAGTATTTATTTTGCCGGGTTTGTACTCAATTTTGTAATCGTATTCTGAAAGCTTATGGTGAAAATTTGCAAGACGAGTTGTTGGGTCTTTCACGTTAAATACCCCTTTCAGTGGTTGATGATCATTGTAGACTACAAATGGTCGCCCTAGTAAATAAGTTCGAAAATTTCTAGTAGCCCATACAATAGCTGAAAGCTCTCTTTCTATGGTCGAATACCTCTTCTCAGCCGGACTTAAAGATCTACTGGCATAAGCGATCGGTCTATCTTCTCCCACTTTTCCCTATGATAAAACCGCACCCAAATTTTCACCGCTAGCATCGGTTGTAAGAATGAATGTTTTAGTAAAATCAGGATAGATAAGAACGGGTGGAGATGTTACCGCTCTTTTGAGATCTTCAAATGCCCGTTGGCAATCGTTCGTCCATTTGAATAGTGTATTCTTTTGCAAGAGGTTGTTTATAGGACAAGCTATAGCTGCAAAATTTGGTACAAACTTACGGTAATAACTTACAAACCCTAAAAAGGACTGAACTTCTTTGGTATTTTTGGGAGATGGGAAATTTGTAACGCAACTAGTCTTAGATGGATCAGGGCGGGCCCCGTCTTCAGAACAGATATGACCCAGGTATACTACTTCTCTGCACAGAAATTTACATTTATCTGTGTTCAGTTTTAAGCGGTTAGTTCTAAGTTTATCAAAAACATTGAGCAACTTTTGGCTTTGTTCTTTCAAGTTCTTCGAATAAATGACTATGTCATCGAGGTACACAAAACAGTCGATACCATGGAGTCCCGTCAAAATATGGTTCATTATTCTTTGAAATGTAGCTGGCGCACCCGAAAGTACGAAAGGCATCCGGTTAAATTCATAATGACCTAGCCCTGTGCTGAACGCTGTTTTTTGACGGTCCATTTTGTCTATTAGGACTTGGTGGTATCCATTGGCCAAATCAAGCGTTGTGAAATATTGACAATTTCCTAGCTGGTCAAGAATATCTTCTATTCTTGGCAGAGGAAAAATATCTTTTACAGATACTTCGTTTAGTTTTCGAAAATCAACCACGACTCTCCATCTTTTTTGTCCATCAGCCCCTGTTTTTTTTGGGACGACCAAAAGAGGAGAATTCCAAGGCGATTTACTAGGAGAAATAACACCATCCTGAAGCATCTTCTGGACTTGGGAGTTAATTTCGTCTCTAGCAATTTGAGGTAACCTGTATTGCTTTTGATTTATTGGCCCTTGGTCCACTTTCACCGGTATTTTGTGTGAAAGAACATCTGTATGACTTAACTTGTCACAATCCAAATGAAAAATATCGTTATACTGGATGCATATTTGTTCGATGCAAGCTCTTTCCTCGTTATTGAGGTTGTTGCCAAGGTTTATTGCACTTAATAACTTGGCAATCCTTTTCTGAGGTTCTACTCCACTGAGCTTGTGGACTAACTTCATTGTATCAGTTATTATTTTAAATTAGTTACTGTTCTTGAATTTAGGCAAAAAATTGGGTTCTACGGTGTATGGCTCACTTGTACTGTTCAGAATCGGAACAACAACGTGACCATTTCTAACCGTAGCAATGGTATTTGCAAGATAAACTCCCGGTTTTAACTCCTGGGACTCTACTAATACCTCCCGCAGACCTGTTTTCAAAAAGTTTAACCAATTTTTGGGTTCGTGCTTGGATATTTATAATAGTATTTTTATTAACCTGGGACCAGTTCTTAACAGCATTCAGAGATAATAGTGGTATCTCCGCAATTACTTTCCCTCCGTTATTGTCCAAGAATCTAAGGCGTTTTGCCACCGGGTCAATAATGGAGCGATTCCATAAAACGTCGCGACCCAAAATACCGTCGGCAGGTATGTCTTTTGAATCACGTATCACGTGCAATTTTGCCTTGACTTTAACATCTTTGGACAAAGGGAAAACTGTTGACAGGGTCCCTAATGTCGATATAACCCCTCCACATGCACCCCCTAATTCTTTGCTTTCATTTGTCTGAATCTGTTCGGTATGTGCGAGTGCTGTTCTTTTAATTAAACTGATGTCTGCACCAGTGTCGACCAGCATTGTTATGGAACCAAATTTTGTCTCGGTTAATGGCAGATTAACGAACACATCAAGACTTTTTCTTTTACGCATATGCATAAGACTATTCCTTGTTGGGTTATTATATTTAATTAAGCGACTCAGCTTCACAGTTATTACCTTGATAATATTTTTGGCCAATTTAGTGACATTTAAACTAGTTTGCCCGATTATGTGAAGGTCAACAAAACTGAATTCTGACTTCAATGCGGATGCTAACACTTTTATTGTTGTTGCATATAATAAGCTAAAGAAGTTAAATATAATACCCATGTAAAAGACTGAAGAGTTTGTGCTTCGTATTATCTCTGCTCGAGTTGACTTATCCGAGGTTTGAAGGGCACAGTCTACTAATTTTGGCTGCGCCCTCTTGAGTTTCCCTGCTTTTTCTTATTATAATAACGCTTGTAAGGACACTCCTCCTCTGAATGGCCAATTCGAGCGCACCAAAGAC
Source organism: Baccha elongata (assembly GCA_951217065.1). Lineage (NCBI taxonomy): Eukaryota > Metazoa > Arthropoda > Insecta > Diptera > Syrphidae > Baccha > Baccha elongata. The sequence goes on from CATNUY010000075.1 coordinate 767,327, forward strand.
ATTTAATTTGTGACCGTAATGTGTGACCGTAAGATGCACACGCTTCACAATAAGGTGTGTTTTTTCTTTGACGGCATTCTGCGTAAGTGTGATTTTGCTTACCACAGAACCCGCATTTAATGTTGAAGTCTTGCCGCATTCGCCTTTGTTGTTTACCCAGATTTGGATCTGGGGGAGACTGAGAGTGATAAAAGTGCTGGTTGTCATTTTCTGCAATTGACACTTTTGCAAAAGGGGTGTCAGCATAAGGAACAGGTTGTGTATTTAAGCCTTGGTGATTATACAAAGGAATGTTGGGTGCATGTTGAGGTAGGTGAGATACCTGTGAACCAGAGTTACATATAGATATTTGTTGAGGTTGGTTTGGTGGAGATGTAAAATTACTTGAGTAGCTGGTAGGTATTGTGGGCTGTGTATACTGGTAGGGTACTTGATACATGGCAGGGCCTTGTAAGGTCGGGGTATTTTGACCACCTCCCATGTAGCCCCTTGGATTGGGTTGAAACAGGAGTGAAGTTTTCCTTCTGCCATTTCATTCAGATCAGTACTCGTACTGGTCAGCATGAACTGCCGGAGAGCCAGATCGACTAGTCCTGTCTTAAAGGTTGTGATGACGGTGTTAGCAACCTCCCTTTTGAGTCCACCCGATTCTTCTTTTGTGTAGATCGCGTCAATTATCTCCACCGCTGTGGCCTAAAACCTTCCCAAGCGCCTGGCAAACGCTTTTACATCCTCTCCAATCAATTGATGTGATTGCCTTAACTCGTTCATTACGCTATCAAGTGTTTTTGGCACTAAATAGCAATCTTTGAAGAGTTTTGCAGATCTTCAATTGTCTTGGCGGAGTTTGAGCGTAATAGCTCAAAAGCATCTCCCACTAAACGCGTAGATATTAAAGAAACTAATATCCCCTCCTCCCCCGGCTTAATGGTTTTCAATGCCAGCTCACAGGCATTGAGAAACTCATAAACTTTGCGTGGGAGTTCATGGTTACGCTCTCCAGAGAAAATGGGGACCAGCCTCGAAACTAACTTGCTTATATTTTCAAAAGACATATTAAATGGCAACTCAATTTTTCCTTTGAATCGATTTGTTTAAGGTTTGAATTGATTTGTTGGTTATGGTCTCTACCCTTTTAGTCTGAACCCCTGTGTCTACAAAACTTCTACTAACTGGTGTTTTCGGTGTAGATGTATGTTCAGGAGTACTAACGAATTGCAGTTAGGTATGTTGAGGGGTCAATATCAACGGCAGTGAGTTTTTTGGGTTACTTGTGAAAGGTGATTTTGACCTTTCTTCTTCAAGCTCCCTTTGTTTTGAAAAGCTTTTGTTTAACTCACTTGACAAAAGATCTATCTCCTGATCAGCTTCTTCTGAAGTTCGTAGAAGCCTCTTTTCAGCTGCTTTACGAAATAATTCGCTTTTTCGAGCTACTTGGCAAGTTTTTCTGCCTCTCTCGTGTGTTTCTTTACTAAATTCTGAATTCGCTTGATTCGACACGCGTAAATTTACCCCACTGAGAGCTCAACTGATAGCTGACCAGATTATAAACCTCAGGATTCAAAATAGACTTAAGCTCCGAAAGAAGAGGTAGGTAGGTAAGATGGCGGTTTCGCAGAACAACTGTTCCGAAGAAACCCAATTAGCGCGGAAAAGCGCCGTTTTGATACCATAACTCGTTTGACCTAATTTTTTTGTGATATAGTGGTAGTGACTGTTAAGCTGAGGGGACTAATTTTTGGTCTGTGCCCGCAGTCACAAGGGAAGAACCTAGCTCACACTGTGTGCTGGGTGGTTCCATTTGGACTGATAGACGACCAATTAACTTTACACCAGATCTATATGAGGCTAGGCTCGTTCAAAGGCGGTACACCTGCCAGGTGTAAATCCGTGTTTTGATGCTTTCGCCGCAAGATAGAGTAAGTGCTAGTCCGAAAAGCTATTCCTAAAGGTAAGTTCCAGAAACTTAAAAGGTGAAAGTTGAAATGGAAAGTGAGTGAGTGCTTTGAAAAGCTAAGGGGACCAGTTTTTGGTCTGTGCCCGCAGTCCCAAAGGAAGAAATTAGCTCACACTGTGTGCTTGGTGGTTCCATCCGGACTGAGAGCCTGCCCAATAACTTTACACTAGATCTATATGAGGCTTAGCCCATTCAAAGACAGTTTATACCTACCAGGTATTAATCAGTGCTCTGATGCTATTGCCAAAGATAGAGTAAGTGCTAGTCCGAATAGCCAATCCTAAACGGAAGTTCCAAAAACTTCCAAGGTGAAAGTTGAAATAGAGATATTGCTTGGTTTGTTAGAGCCAAATGGTGCTGTTGAGAAAAGCGGTAAAATTATTTATCCTTTTGTTCGACAGCACGTTTAGGTTGTCGAGAAACAGGCTACCAAATGCCTGGAGGCGAGATCTAGCCAGGGCCGGACATTGGCAGAGGAAATGCTCAATAGTTTCCTTCTCCAGCGGATGAAGCTACGGCAGTAGCTGTTAAAAGGTATGCGCAGTTTAGCTGCGTGTTCGCCTATTGGCCAATGGTCGGGCAGGCGGAACGATTGACTAATTTTAAGTTTGTCGGAGTAAACACCCGCCCCAACTCCGTCAACCATCTTTGAGCCGTCAGTGAAAATTGTGGTGTCATATTCATTTGTCACCGTATCGTTTTTTCATTCGTCTCTGGTAGGAAAAAGCACATTGAAACTTTTATCAAAGTCAAGACAAGGGTATTGGTAGTCAATATGGACTGAGCGAAGATCTATTGGCAACAGTTTTAAAATTTGTCCATGACCATAGGGTCTTTCTGCCCAACAGCTTGCTTCTTTAAGCCTGGTTGCACTGCAGGATACCAGGTATTTGATGTGAAGGTATAGAGGCAAAAGATTAAGAATAACGCTTAAGGCATCGGTTGGGCAAGATCTAAATGCACCTGTGGAACCTATGCTGGCTGTTCTTTGAATCTTTTTCAGTTTGTCTATATTATATTTTTTACTTAGGGCTGGCCACCATACGATCGATCCGTATGTTAAAATTGGATGAACTACAGCTGTGTTAGTCCATAATATCATTTTAGGCTTCAGACCCCATTTTTTCCCGAAAGTTTTACTACATGCATAGAAGGCTATACTTGGTTTCTTCACACGTTCTTCGATATAGATTTTCCAGCTAAGCTTAGGGTCCAGAATAACTCCTAGGTATTTAGCTTTTGTTGATAGAGAAAGAGTGTGCCCGTTCAACTGGGGTAGGGTGAAGGGGGAATTTTAGTCCTAGTGGTGAAGAGTATCAATTCGGTTTTATTTGGATTGACACCTAGTCCACAACTAGTAGCCCAGATGTCAACTCTTTTCAAAGCAGTTTCCATGATATCACTTATCACTGTAGGAAACGCCCCTGATGTCATAACCACCAGGTCATCCGCATACGCCACCGCCTTTACACCACAGTTGTCCAGTTCACAAAGGATTGTGTCCATGACAAGCAACCATAGTAGGGGGGATAGAACTCCTCCCTGAGGTGTACCCCTATCTACGAGTTTAATAATGTGGTCATTACCCAACGTTGCTTGAATGATTCTTGATCTTAACATGGATAAAATCCATTTTGTAATGTAAGCATCGACGCCGAACTTGACAAGAGATCCCTGAATCGAATTAGCAAGAACGTTATTGAAAGCTCCCTCGACGTCAAGGAAGGTTGCAAGGGTATATTCTTTATATTGAATTGTTTTTTCAATGGTGCGCACCACCTCGTGAAGAGCCGTTTCCGTGGACTTTCCCTTAAGGTAGGCGTGTTGTTATTTGGAAAGAGGATTTCTATCTAAAATCCCTCTAATGTATACGTCAATTATTCTTTCCAGTGTTTTCATGACGAAGGAAGTGAGGCTGATGGGCCTAAAGTCTTTTGGGGCTTCGTGTCCCCGTCTCCCCACCTTCGGAATGAAAATAACTTTAACTTGTCTCCACGACTTGGGGACGTAGTCAAACCGGAAGCAATTTGTGAAGAATACTTCTAACCAGGGTACAGCTGTGTTATGCAACTTCTGTAGCATTATGGGAATAATTCCATCTACACCTGGAGATTTGTATGGGGAGAAGCTATTAATAGACCAGGAAATCTTTTCCTTGGTTATAATACCATGAATATTTTCTAAGTGTTCTGACTGAGCACTAAGGGCATTGTCTGTTACTAGGCTGTAATCCTTACAGCCTGGGAAATGGGTTGTCATTAAAGCCTCTAGAGATTTGGCTGAATCCACTGTCCAAGTACCATCCTCCTTTTTGAGGAGAGATGGACATGAGTGTTGTTTTGACAGTATTTTGCCTAGCCTAGCAGAGTCTTTTATATTTTCAATTGATTCACAGTATTCTTTCCAAGCCAGCTTTTTGGCTGAGGATACCGCTTTTTTGTAATCTTGAGGCAGTCCTTGTACGGTTGCCATTGTTTGCTAACGTAGCAGATATTGAAGGTCTTTCTTGTAATCTTCCTAAGATTTGAGAGATCTTCATTCCACCATGGAGGGAAAGTTTTTTTACTGTACCTAACTGGACAGGAAGCTTTGAATGCTACATTCAGAGCCGTTTCAAAAGTGCTTACTTTCGCCTCCAGTTCTTCTACGGAATCTAAAACAAGATTCGGTACAGTTCTTAATTTGGAATTTACAACTTGACTGACTTTGTTCCAGTCGGTTTTTTTGGGGTTTCTAAACGGGACAGGGGGCTTAGTGTTAAGACCTAATTCGTAAAGTATATACCTGTGATCGGAGAATGATCTCAGTGTAGATACTTTCCAGTTTTCCAACCTGACCTGTTCATTATTGTTTGTTAGTGTAACGTCTAGCACATCTTCCCACCCTTCAAATGTATCCGTACTCGGAAAAATGATGGTGGAGATATTGCCTCTGTTACAAATAGACATGTTGTTAGAAATAATGAAATCAAATAAAGGCTCACCTCTTTCGTTGATTTTGGAACTGCCCCATACCGTGTGCCTAGCATTGGCATCACAACCTAGTATGAGGTTGGCATTGTTGATCTTATGGACCAGAGTGGCAACTTCCTCGGGTGGTGCACCGAAAGAAGAAATTCGTTTAAAAGTTTAAGCTCCCGTTGGTTTTCTTTTTTTTCTTTCTTTAAAAACTCGGTTTCTTCTATGAGGTCGTTAAGTTGGGCCTCAAGTTGACTTTTGGCCATTAACTCAACAGAAAAAAAAAACGATTTGACCCCAAATAACTTAAAACAAAGTCCAAACCTTTCCCAACTAATTAGTAATTTAAATGGCCAGGTTAAAACCGAAAAGAGAGAAACAAAACAAAAACTTCAAGAATAACTAGGAAGCAACACAAACAACCAAAAACAAAAAAAAATATTCATAAGAGTTAAATGAAGAAAATATACTAACCTATTCAATTTCGTTGATAAGACTTAATTTTTACTCTTTGTTATTTATTTTATATATTTTTTTTTTTTTTTTTTATTTTGTCGTAAATGATACTTTTGGCAACTTTCAAGAGTTGTTACTTGTCACTTTTTTCGAATCAAAAACACCATCAAACGTATAAGTTTTATTATTTTTTATTCTTCTCACTATCTGAAATTATATTTTCTTTAACTTACGCGAACGTTCGCGTATCGGCTGCGCCAAAATGTTATACGTTATATGTCAATTTGCGATTTAAAAATAAACATGACCGTTCACTTGTACTTTCAAATTCAGACTCACCAGTCAACCTCTTTAATCCAAACTTACTTGGGTCATCCACTGCCAAATGCACACTTAGCACTTCCGGGTTATTTACCTCTTGTGCCAATTGCAAAGGTGAACCAACATTACTGCGTATGCTTTTGCATAGGCCAGCAATATAGTTTCGACACAGTGCAATGGCTTGAGTAAGTTCAACGCAGGTTGAGCCAAGTGACCCAAATGCAGGGCACAACATATCCAAAATTACCCAAAGCCTAAACACCATCAGTAAATTAAGCAACAAAACGCTCAACCGAGAACACCATGTTGGAGTTGCGGTCATATGCATTTTGCAAAAGAATGCGATTTTATAAATCACAAATGCACCCAATGTGGCCGAACTGGACACAAGGAAGGGTACTGCAATTGGTTGTCGAAAAAGGAAAAACAAAACGACAATAACTTCGAAAAAAATAAGTCTAGTCGAAAGAAATTTACACCACGCAACAAGTCAATCCGAGTCAACACCATCAATCATGTCCAAAAAAGACGGAAGTTTGTAGCAGTCGAGATTGGTTTCAATCATCACCGAAAGCCGTACGCACTCAAACTTCAAATCGATACTGGGTCAGACATCAGTATGATAGACGTTACCACGTGGCGGAAGCTTGGTCAGCCTGGTAAATCTCTTAAAGGAACTCGAGCAAAAAGTGCCCCCGAAAACAACATCAATTTGATGGCTTAATTTAAATGCGAGTTTAAGCTAAATGGGGAAGTTAAAATTTGTAAATTGTATGTTTCAAATATTAACTCCCTCAATGTTTTAGGTACAGATATGTGCGAGATCTTCGGTTTTATGGAAACAACCAACGAACATCAATATCCGCTTCCACTGCCTGAAGACATCTTCGCAAAAATAGCAAACAGCCCATTTTATACGCACATTGATTAGGCAGATGCGTATTTCCAAGTTGCTCACACCAGAATCAAGAAAGCTTCTCACAATCAACACGCACAAAGGATTGTTTACATTCAACAAACTTGCACCTGGCGTTAAGTCTGCACCAGGAGCCTTCCAGCAGTTAATGGATGCAATGCTTGGGGGGGGGTCGACGGTGTTGCAGCATATCTCGATGACATCGTCGTAAGTGGAAAAAACTGGCAGGACCACATGAACAACCTGAATGCAATGAATGCAACGTCTCATGTAGTACAATTTTCGAATTAAAATTGAAAAATTTTCATTTTTTGTACCAGAAGTAAAATATCTTGGTCACATAATAGTGTTACGTTTACTCACCGTGCTTTCGATTCGCTTCGAGAAGAGTGAGGAACGGAGAGTAAGTTTAAAGGAAAACAGCAATAAAGTTTATTTAGTTTATTATTTATTTATTTTATTATATCTGATAGAACCTTTCCGTTGGTCAACCGAATTAACTCTGACTCTTCAACCATTCTTTAAAATGTAAAGAGTCATCATCCAGAACGATCATCCCTTCCACAACATTTATATTTCCTGCACTATTGTGCAGGTCATTCATATTAAATACACATTGCATTTCCAATAATTATTTCGTCACTTCCATATTTCATAAGACTGCCCTCAATATAGTGCAGTGTACCTCCGTCATTCATTCATCAACAGGTATTTGATACTTCATTCTGTGTAGCACTACGCTGATCCATATTTGCGGTGTTTGCCCTTGGAAGCGGACATTGGATATCCATTACCAAGAACACTTGAAATACGTAATGCAAATTGTATATTAGTCAGCTATCAGGCAGAATGAGTTTAGGTACCTATTGATGGCATATGTTTATGTGGAGATACACATGATTCGTTTATATTGTCGGTGGGCAAAAGAATCTTATGAAATAAATGTGAAACGATCATTTTCATGGGAAACAGATGTGATTCTTGTGAAGAGAGACCACCCTGGATGAATATGGATAGGATGATTTGTAGTGCGAACACTACATCTTTCCCCCCTTTGAAAAAGAAAATTCAAGGTGAATTTTCTGAAAGTATTACAAATGCTATTCAAATTTATTTTTAATACGTAATATTACAATATAATTTTATTTTGTATGATTGAAAATTCAATATTAAACAATAACAATAATAATTTACGTTTCAATTTTTATTAAAATTTAGTTTTAATTTACATATTATTAGAAGATTTTTTATTTCTTTTTTTTTTAGTTTTTTGTATATTTTTTTTGTTGACATAGGAACAAATTATTATTATCGTTATTAGATTATACATTTTTGTTTGTTTGTTGTAATTCATTACTTTTCTCTTAAGTTTAATTAATTACTTAGAACAAATATTGGCATTTAGTTTTTATTTTGGGTCACCCGGACAAATTTCTTATTTTGGTTCATGTTTCAATACATAGGTTTGGTATATTTTATAGCAAAGTGAAATTATTAAGATTATGAATATTATGTATATTAATGTATAGTGGTGTACATCGTGTTTGTCAATTGTTAAAAATGGTGTTTGTTCCATGGTTTTTTGAAAATTAATATCTTTAGATAGAAGTCTGTAGTGGCTCAACAAAAGCCTAAAGTCAGGATCGTTGGTTTTAAAAAGAAATTAGGTAAAACGAAAACTTAATAAACTGAACGGTTTCATCGGGTTTGAATTCGCAACACACTCCAACTAAGAATTTTCTTATCTAGCAATTGTCGCTAGATTTTTTGTCTGGCCAATATCATCGCCATCACAGCTGTCGAGTCTTACAATCACCATTGATTGTGCCGATCACGAATTGATTGTGCCGAGCATTAGCACAAACAGCACCCAAAAGGACGTCGCTAAAATACAGCGTCAATGTGCAATTAATATCACTGTGGAAAAAATATTGTATTGAACTTCGACACCACCCGACGCAGACATGTCCCACGCCACAAATAATAATTAAGTTTATTAGTCTTACCACCTTCAACGCAGCCGTCACGATTTTCATAAACTCCACACCATCTCAGTTAAATTTGAGATTGTAGCCACAGCTCTGTGGCAACCTGAAGCATTGCCCAACATCAAAGTATTCACCAACGGCAAAAACCAGCCCAACTTAACTGCGCCCAACCTGAAGACCAGTCACACCATATCACCACATTATCATTATCATTATTATTAGGAATATTGTATGTAACAGGTGAGTTTCGTTTCGTAGCAAATTCTTATTCTTGATAATATAATAAAGTGATTGCGGTGTATAGTAATAAAGTTACAGGGCATAACAGTGCGGGACAGTTAGTTTTTCTATTGCGCCGTTAGATGCAACACGCCATGCTATGAGCCGTTAGCTTTGACAATGAACAGTTTCATTTTTCCGTTTTCCTTCAAAATTAGATCTGAGCTTTCACATTTCGGTACATTTTGAAATATGTTTATCTAAAAATTCCTAAATTTTTTTTTTCTTCAAACAAACTGTTAAGGCTTATCAACTCAGCACTTATATACTTAGGTTTAGAAACTTGTTTTTATATAAGTTTGTTTCTTATCAGTTATCAAATAGAATTTTATTATATTTTCATTCAATTAAATATTTTCTTCAAATAAAGAACATTATATAAATTTAGTTCAATTTCTAATATCCAATAGGTTATGGGCCCAGACCATAACGAATAAATTAAATAACAAAAAGCGAAGAAAATTACAATTGGTACAAAATGTCTTTAGGCAATAATGCAATAGGCCAATTACGATACATGGGTAATGCAAATCGAAGCAGTGATGATTAAATGCGGGACTTGGAAATACGTAAGCGGAGCAGAAAAAAGGCCTGAACCTGACGCAACTGATGCAAATTTCAATGTAAAGCTTCAAAAATGGTTGGAAAAAGATGCAAAGGCAAAATCAGATTTGATTATTGCGATTGATCCAAGTTTACTTCGTTTAGTAAAGGGACTAGACACGGCTAAGAGCGTGTGGGATCGATTAAAATCGGAATTTGCTTCTACAGGACCAGTGAAGAAGGCAGCATTGCTGAAACGTGTGGCAACAAACAAAATGCAAGAAGGTGACGATATCCGCAAGAACTTAATGGAATTCTTTGATGCATTTTCGAAATTAAAGTGCATGGGAGTTGATATTCATGAAGAGTTGTTATCGATTCTCTTATTAAATGGGCTTCCATCAATGTTTGAACTATTCCGATGTGCAATGGGATCGCATGACAATTTACCAAAACCTGAAGTTGTTAGAGAAAAAAATTTAGAAAAGAATGAATCTGAAATGCAAAGAAAGATAGATGGCGATACCGAGGCATTGTATGTCCGTTGAATTTCATTCCAGAATAAATCGAAACTGGAACGAGGGATGCAACATAAAATAAATTATTGCAATACAAATAAAAGTGATAAATCGTTCAAATACAAATGCTATAGATGTCATCAAATGGGTCACAAAGCGTCAGAATGTACAGAAAACAAAAGAACATTCAAAAATTATTCAAGAGGCGAATCTTCAGCGAAAGTAGAAAGTACTTTTCACACAGCGGAAGCAGAAGATGAGGCTTTGGGAATAATGAAGAATGGAAATGGTGGACGATGGTGCTTAGATAGTGGCTGCACATCTCAGATGTGTAATGATGAAAATTTATTTTTATCACCACTTTCAAACGTAAAAGAGAAGCTTCTTTTGGCAAATGACTCATCAGCCGAAGTCAATGCAAGAGGAACAGCTGGAATTATCACTACAGATGGGAAGTCTGAAAGGTCAGTCAAACTAGAAAATACGTTACTAGTTAAGAACTTAAGGAATAATCTATTGTCTGTTTCGAGAATAACGGATCACGGTTGCACTATAACATTTGACAAGAAGAAGGCAATTGTTCGTGGAAATGTTGGTGAAACCAAGATGATTGCTAAACGAGTTGGTCAATTGTATTATGTTCAAGAAAGTACTTCTCAAGCATGTGTTGTTAGTGAAATAACTGAAAATCTTGAAGTTTGGCACCGCCGAATGGGTCATTTGAATTACAAAGATTTAACAAGTTTGTCTCGAAAGAAATTGGTGAAAGGATTACATATTAGTGATGGGGGAGAAATCAAATCATGCCAAGTTTGTCTCCAAGGAAAAATGACTTCATTACCGTTTCCGAAAAAGTCACAGAGATGTACAAACATTCCGGATTTAGTATACACGGATGTCTGGGGACCTTCAAGAACTAAGTCTTATGGAAAATCGAGGTACTTTGTCACTTTTATTGATGACAGCAGCAGATGTTAATAAATTAATGAAGTAAGAAATTGTGTTTATCGCCGAGTTATACATTTCGCGTATGCAGTGGGAATTGCAGCAGCAACCACAATTGGTGACCCCGTTATTTGGACATTGCCTAACTGCAAAAAAAAAAAAGCAGTACAATTTTCACACGTGTGTTGCATTTGCATGCAATAAAAACGGCCAAGGTTAACAAATTGGCCATTACAACATATGTAAACTGCAATCGCCACCACCACCGAAAGTGTCACAATAATTTTTTTGTCTGGCCAGCTGTCGAGTCTTACAATCACCATTGATTGTGCCGATCACGAATTGATTGTGCCGAGCATTAGCACAAACAGCACCTTAAAGGACGTCGGTAAAATAAAGCGTCAATGTGCAATTAATATCACTGTGGAAAAAATATTGTATTGAACTTCGACACCACCCGACGCAGACATGTCCCACGCCACAAATAACAATTGAGTTTATTAGTCTTACCACCTTCAACGCAGCCGTCACGATTTTCATAAACTCCACACCATCTCAGTTAAATTTGAGATTGTAGCCACAGCTCTGTGTCATCCTGAAGCATTGCCCACCATCAAAGTATTCACCAACGGCAAAAACCAGCCCAACTTAACTGCGCCCAACCTGAAGACCAGTCACACCATATCACCACATTATCATTATCATTATTATTAGGAATATTGTATGTAACAGGTGAGTTTCGTTTCGTAGCAAATTCTATTCTTGATAATATAATAAAGTGATTGTGGTCATATAATACATCGCGGTGTATAGTAATAAAGTTACAGGGCATAACAGCGCGGGACAGTTAGTTTTTCTATTGCGCCGTTAGATGCAACGCGCCATGCTATGAGCCGATAGCTTTGACAATGAACAGTTTCATTTTTCCGTTTTCCTTCAAAATTAGATCTGAGCTTTCACATTTCGGTACATTTTGAAATATGTATATCTAAAAATTCCTAAATTTTTTTTTCTTCAAACAAACTGTTAAGGCTTATCAACTCAGCACTTATATACTTAGGTTTAGAAACTTGTTTTTATATAAGTTTGTTTCTTATCAGTTATCAAATAGAATTTCATTATATTTTCATTCAATTAAATATTTTCTTCAAATAAAGAAGATTATATAAATTTAGTTCAATTTCTAATATCCAATAGGTTATGGGCCCAGACCATAACGAATAAATTAAATAACAAAAAGCGAAGAAAATTACAATTGGTACAAAATGTCTTTAGGCAATAATGCAATAAGGCCACTTACGTGTTTAAATTACGATACATGGGTAATGCAAATCGAAGCAGTGATGATTAAATGCGGGACTTGGAAATACGTAAGTGGAGCAGAAAAAAGGCCTGAACCTGACGCAACTGATGCAAATTTCAATGTAAAGCTTCAACAATGGTTGGAAAAAGATGCAAAGGCAAAATCAGTTTAGTAAAGGGACTAGACACGGCTAAGAGCGTGTGGGATCGATTAAAATCGGAATTTGCTTCTACAGGACCAGTGAAGAAGGCAGCATTGCTGAAACGTGTGGCAACAAACAAAATGCAAGAAGGTGACGATATCCGCAAGAACTTAATGGAATTCTTTGATGCAGTTTCGAAATTAAAGTGCATGGGAGTTGATATTCATGAAGAGTTGTAATCGATTCTCTTATTAAATGGGCTTCCATCAATTTTTGAACTATTCCGATGTGCAATGGGATCGCATGACAATTTACCAAAACCTGAAGTTCTTAGAGAAAAAAATTTAGAAAAGAATGAATCTGAAATGCAAAGAAAGATAGATGGCGATACCGAAGCATTGTGTGTCCGTCGAATTTCATTCCAGAATAAATCGAAACTGGAACGAGGGATGCAACATAAAAAGAATTATTGCAATACAAATGAAAGTGATAAATCGTTCAAATACAAATGCTATAGATGTCATCAAATGGGTCACAAAGCGTCAGAATGTACAGAAAACAAAAGAACATTCAAAAATTATTCAAGAGGCGAATCTTCAGCAAAAGTAGAAAGTACTGTTCACACAGCGGAAGCAGAAGATGAGGCTTTGGGAATAATGAAGAATGGAAATGGTGGACGATGGTGCTTAGATAGTGGCTGCACATCTCAGATGTGTAATGATGAAAATTTATTTTTATCACCACTTTCAAACGTAAAAGAGAAGCTTCTTTTGGCAAATGACTCATCAGCCGAAGTCAATGCAAGAGGAACAGCTGGAATTATCACTACAGACGGGAAGTCTGAAAGGTCAGTCGAACTAGAAAATACGTTACTAGTTAAGAACTTAAGGAATAATCTATTGTCTGTTTCGAGAATAACGGATCACGGTTGCACTATAACATTTGACAAGAAGAAGGCAATTGTTCGTGGAAATGTTGGTGAAACCAAGATGATTGCTAAACGAGTTGGTCAATTGTATTATGTTCAAGAAAGTACTTCTCAAGCATGTGTTGTTAGTGAAATAACTGAAAATCTTGAAGTTTGGCACCGCCGAATGGGTCATTTGAATTACAAAGATTTAACAAGTTTGTCTCGAAAGAAATTGGTGAAAGGATTACATATTAGTGATGGGGGAGAAATCAAATCATGCCAAGTTTGTCTCCAAGGAAAAATGACTTCATTACCGTTTCCGAAAAAGTCATAGAGATGTACAAACATTCCGGATTTAGTATACACGGATGTCTGGGGACCTTCAAGAACTAAGTCTTATGGAAAATCGAGGTACTTTGTCACTTTTATTGATGACAGCAGCAGATGTTAATAAATTAATGAAGTAAGAAATTGTGTTTATCGCCGAGTTATACATTTCGCGAATGCAGTGGGAATTGCAGCAGCAACCACAATTGGTGACCCCGTTATTTGGACATTGCCTAACTGCAAAAAAAAAAAAGCAGTACAATTTTTCACACGTGTGTTGCATTTGCATGCAATAAAAACGGCCAAGGTTAACAAATTGGCCATTACAACATATGTAAACTGCAATCGCCAATACCACCGAAAGTGTCACAATAATTTTTTTGTCTGGCCAGCTGTCGAGTCTTACAATCACTATTGATTGTGCCGATCACGAATTGATTGTGCCGAGCATTAGCACAAACAGCACCTAAAAGGACGTCGCTAAAATAAAGCGTCAATGTGCAATTAATATCACTGTGGAAAAAATATTGTATTGAACTTCGACACCACCCGACGCAGACATGTCCCACGCCACAAATAACAATTGAGTTTATTAGTCTTACCACCTTCAACGCAGCCGTCACGATTTTCATAAACTCCACACCATCTCAGTTAAATTTGAGGTTGTAGCCACAGCTCTGTGTCATCCTGAAGCATTGCCCACCATCAAAGTATTCACCAACGGCAAAAACCAGCCCAACTTAACTGCGCCCAACCTGAAGACCAGTCACACCATATCACCACATTATCATTATCATTATTATTAGGAATATTGTATGTAACAGGTGAGTTTCGTTTCGTAGCAAATTCTTATTCTTGATAATATAATAAAGTGATTGTGGTCATATAATACATCGCGGTGTATAGTAATAAAGTTACAGGGCATAACAGTGCGGGACAGTTAGTTTTTCTATTGCGCCGTTATATGCAACACGCCATGCTATGAGCCGTTAGCTTTGACAATGAACAGTTTCATTTTTCCGTTTTCCTTCAAAATTAGATCTGAGCTTTCACATTTCGGTACATTTTGAAATATGTATATCTAAAAATTCCTAAATTTTTTTTTTCTTCAAACAAACTGTTAAGGCTTATCAACTCAGCACTTATATACTTAGGTTTAGAAACTTGTTTTTATATAAGTTTGTTTCTTATCAGTTATCAAATAGAATTTCATTATATTTTCATTCAATTAAATATTTTCTTCAAATAAAGAAGATTATATAAATTTAGTTCAATTTCTAATATCCAATAGGTTATGGGCCCAGACCATAACGAATAAATTAAATAACAAAAAGCGAAGAAAATTACAATTGGTACAAAATGTCTTCAGGCAATAATGCAATAAGGCCACTTACGTGTGAAAATTACGATACATGGGTAATGCACATCGAAGCAGTGATGATTAAATGCGGGACTTGGAAATACGTAAGCGGAGCAGAAAAAAGGCCTGAACCTGACGCAACTGATGTAAATTTCAATATAAAGCTTCAAAAATGGTTGGAAAAAGATGCAAAGGCAAAATCAGATTTGATTATTGCGATTGATCCAAGTTTACTTCGTTTAGTAAAGGGACTAGACACGGCTAAGAGCGTGTGGGATCGATTAAAATCGGAATTTGCTTCTACAGGACCAGTGAAGAAGGCAGCATTGCTGAAACGTGTGGCAACATACAAAATGCAAGAAGGTGACGATATCCGGAAGAACTTAATGGAATTCTTTGATGCAGTTTCGAAATTAAAGTGCTTGGGAGTTGATATTCATGAAGAGTTGTTATCGATTCTCTTATTAAATGGGCTTCCATCAATTTTTGAACTATTCCGATGTGCAATGGGATCGCATGACAATTTACCAAAACCTGAAGTTCTTAGAGAAAAAATTTTAGAAAAGAATGAATCTGAAATGCAAAGAAAGATAGATGGCGATACCGAGGCATTGTATGTCCGTCGAATTTCGTTCCAGAATAAATCGAAACTGGAACGAGGGATGCAAAATAAAAAGAATTATTGCAATACAAATCAAGTGATAAATCGTTCAAATACAAATGCTATAGATGTCATCAAATGGGTCACAAAGCGTCAGAATGTACAGAAAACAAAAGAACATTCAAAAATTATTCAAGAGGCGAATCTTCAGCGAAAGTAGAAAGTACTTTTCACACAGCGGAAGCAGAAGATGAGGCTTTGGGAATAATGAAGAATGGAAATGGTGGACGATGGTGCTTAGATAGTGGCTGCACATCTCACATGTGTAATGATGAAAATTTATTTTTATCGCCACTTTCAAACGTAAAAGAGAAGCTTCTTTTGGCAAATGACTCATCAGCCGAAGTCAATGCAAGAGGAACAGCTGGAATTATCACTACAGACGTGAAGTCTGAAAGGTCAGTCAAACTAGAAAATACGTTACTAATTAAGAACTTAAGGAATAATCTATTGTCTGTTTCGAGAATAACGGATCACGGTTGCACTATAACATTTGACAAGAAGAAGGCAATTGTTCGTGGAAATGTTGGTGAAACCAAGATGATTGCTAAACGAGTTGGTCAATTGTATTATGTTCAAGAAAGTACTTCTCAAGCATGTGTTGTTAGTGAAATAACTGAACATCTTGAAGTTTGGCACCGCCGAATGGGTCATTTGAATTACAAAGATTTAACAAGTTTGTCTCGAAAGAAATTGGTGAAAGGATTACATATTAGTGATGGGGGAGAAATCAAATCATGCCAAGTTTGTCTCCAAGGAAAAATGACTTCATTACCGTTTCCGAAAAAGTCACAGAGATGTACAAACATTCTGGATTTAGTATACACGGATGTCTGGGGACCTTCAAGAACTAAGTCTTATGGAAAATCGAGGTACTTTGTCACTTTTATTGATGACAGCAGCCGATGGTGTGAAGTTTTCTTTATAAAACAAAAGAGTGAGGTGTTTGATGTTTTCAAGGAGTACAAAGCTCAGGTAGAGACGAAAACCGGTCTCAAAATCAAATGTTTGATGTCAGATAACGGAAGATAATATCGTAATCATGAATTTGACAAATTTTTGAAAGCAAACGGGATAAGCAGAAGATTAACAATACCACATACACCACAGCAAAATGGTGTGGCTGAACGTAAAAATCGAACGCTTGGCGAAATGATCAGATACTTATTCAGCCAGGACTTGGAAACCAGTTTTGGGCAGAAGCTCTTTCGGCGTCAAATTATCTGCGAAATAGATGTCCTACAAGAAGCTTGGATGGCCATACACCGTTTGAAATTTGGAACAAAAGATTACCAGACTTAAGCCATCTTAAGGTATTTGGAGCAAAAGCATTTGTGTTAGATAAAACTCCTGGCAAGGGAAAGTTTGAAGCACGTTCAAATGAGGGTATCATGGTTGGATATTCTGAAATATCAAAAGGTTACCGAGTTTGGATTCCTGAAAAACGAAACGTAGTTGTCACAAGAGACGAAAATGAAGTTACAGATAGAAATGAAAATTCAGAACCAGAATATGTTGTAATTCCTGCTGAAAATACAGAAATTAAATCAACCTCAATGCAAACTGAAGTAATAGCACCACGAAATCCTAGAAAAAACAAGTAGAGTCGTTTCAAAACCTATTGATCAGAATAAAGAAATCAGAAGAACATATCAAATCAGATCAAAAGTCAGAGCTAAATACAAGAACCAGAATAAAGGAGTTCAAAGAATGTACCAGACGAGATCAAAAATGCGTTCCACAGATGCAAAAGAAAATAAAATTTTGAAGAAACACAAAAACGGAAAAGAAATAACAACTCCGGTGGAAAACGAAAAGGACGAACAAAAAGAAGAAACGGATGATGAAATCTATTTCGATTCAGTGGACGAGGTTGGATTTGTCGAAATGGCAAACATTGGTGAAGTGTCAATTGAAGATGCAATGTCTGGAACAGATGCACAAGAATAGCTCAATGCGATCAAAGAAGAAATCCGAAGTCTTATCAAGAATAATACGTGGGATTTGGTCAAGTGTCCGGCAAATAAATCTGTTGTGACAAGTAAAGTTATTTTGCGTAATAAACTAAAATCGGATGGTTCTTTGGATCGAAGAAAGGCTCGTGTTGTCGCCAGAGGTTTTTCACAGTGTCGAGGAATAGATTTCGAAGAAACATTTGCACCTGTAGCTCGCCTTGAATCAATTAGATTGTTAATGGCACTTGCTGTTCGTGAAAACATTTCAGTATATCAGATGGATGTTGTTGCGGCTTATTTAAATGGTGAATTAGATGAGGACATCTATATGGATCCTCCCAAATACTTTCAAAAAGCGTTGCAAATGCTGGTTGAAGAAAATGAAAATGGAATTGCAATTAAAGCCAAGCAGATGCTCCAGAAGTTCAAGAAAGGAAACAATGTATGCCGACTGAGGAAGGCGCTTTATGGTCTTCGACAGGCAGGACGTCAGTGGCATAAGAAACTTGATGAAACACTTCGTGGCTTAGGCTTGAAACCAGCTTCAAATGACACATGTCTTTATTATGGATCAAGAAAAGAAGAATTTACAGTCGTTGCTGTATATGTTGATGATATTTTGTATGCATCAAAAAGTCAGAAAACATTGGACAACATTCGAAAAGGACTTGCAGCAGTGTTTGAAATGAAAGATCTTGGATTGGCGCGGTATTGCTTGGGCGAAATAATTCAAGAAAATGGTGAAATAAAACTTAAGCAACAAGGATATGTCAAAGAACTATTAAAGAAATTGAACATGGACGAATCGAAACCTGTTCATACTCCTAGCGATGCAAACGCAAAGTTATCAAGAGTGGTGTGTTCTTCTGGAGGAGAAAAACTAAAACAACCATATCGACAACTGATTGGTTCACTCATGTATCTAGCGATCGCTACTAGACCGGATATAGCTTTTACTGTAAATCGGTTGGCTCAATATAATGAAAGTTATCAAGATTTGCATTGGTCAGCGGCGAAGCGAGTATTACGATACCTCCGATGTACAGAGAGTCATGGATTGGTGTACAGAAAAGACACACTTGGTATTCGAGGTTTTTCAGATGCTGATCATGCGAATGACGAAATGGACAGATTGTCATATACGGGATATGTATTCACACTAAGTGGAGCAGCAATTACTTGGCGTTCTCAAAAGCAAAAATCTGTAGCTATTTCAACAACAGAAGCGGAGTACGTTGCACTGTCCGAATCATCTCGAGAAGCCACATATCTTCAAAACCAGATGATTGAAATGAATTTGCCTGAATTAGCCTCAATAACTGTTGGAACAGGTAATCAAGGTGCAAAACATATAGCAGAAAATGCAGTATGTCATTCTCGGACAAAACATATTGCTACTAGATACCATTTTGTACGACAACTTTTAAAGGATGGAAAAATCAATGTCACTTATACTCCAACTGAAAAAATGCCTGCTGATGTGTTAACTAAACCACTTCCAGGACCAGCACATTATCGATGTTTGAAGGATATTGGAATAACAGTATATTAAGATAAAGACGCGCTGTTTGAGGAAGGCGTGTTAAGGCTTATCAACTCAGCTTTTATATACTTAGGTGTAGAAACTTATTTTTATCTAAGTTTGTTTCTTATCAGTTATCAAATAGAATTTTATTATATTTTCATTCAATTAAATATTTTCTTCAAATAAAGAACATTATATAAATTTAGTTCAATTTCTAATATCCAATACAAACGATTTTGATTTTGATTCAAAGGCAGTTAGTACATGGTTTATATCAAGCCCGATATGCCAGACAACGTAGAAAATGAAAGCGATTAAGATGAGTCGCCGCATGCGAACCAATCGGGTCCCTCCGGGCTGAATCGAAATAACAATGTAGATTCAGTTAAAGTTAGACTTCCAACCTTTTGGAATGCAAACCCTGTGACGTGGTTTATTCAGGCCGAAGCCCAATTCACGGTATACAGAATTACTAGTTCTGAAACAAAGTACTGCCTCGCAGTAGCCGCTCTTCCACCAGAAACATGCGACTCAGTTATCGATATCTTAGCCAATCCACCCACAAGTCTCAAGTACGATTTACTGAAGAATGCACTGATACAACGGCATTCAGTTTCTGATACTAAACGTCTAGAGGCGCTGGTTGAAAAAGCGGATATAGGTGATCGCAAACCGTCAGAAGTACTACGTTCTATGAAGATGCTAGCAGGAAAAACTTTTGGGGATGAAATTGTGAAAAATTTGTGGATGCGGCGCTTATCGCAACACATTAACATAGCATTACTTGCAGTCGGTGATAAAGATCTTGACGTTCTAGCTCAGCTTGCTGATAAGATTTATGAAGCTTCACAAAACGCTAGCATTTACACTGTTTCATCTCGTGCCACAAATTTTTTGGATGAAAATCCAAACTCGAGCAATAGTTCGCTCGAAAATAGGATTTCCAAAATAGAAGCTGTGATTAAGGAGTTCTCATTTCGCCCGTCATTGCGATCTCGTTCGCGATCGAAAAACGATTTCAGGTCAAATTTCAATTTCAACAGAAATCGTTCAAGGGGAAGTTCAAGGCACAAAGCGAAAAGCGGCATTTGCTGTTATCATCAGCGACATGGGGCAAACGCTAAGAAATGTAGCAAAAATGTGCGATTTCAATAAAAATAAACAGTCTTTCAATAACAACCCGAACCAGTAAAGCCTGCTGTTGCGACTGCGAACATGCAGGACAATTATAATACTGGCCGCCGTTTATTTATCAAAGACAAACAGAACAATTTATTATATCTGATAGACACTGGTGCTGAGTTATCAGTTTTACCGCAAAAACCTTCAACTATAAAAGCAAATATTTTTTCTTACTCTCAGCGGCGAATGGAACAACCATTCTAACATTTGGCTCCAAATTGATCAAAGTAGATTAAGGTTTGAGAAGAAACCTAATTCATTCATTTACTTTGGCAGCGGTCAAAAGACCAATAATCGGAGCCGATTTTTTAGCCAAATTCGGTCTTCTCGTAGACATAAAAAACAAAAGAATTTTAGATCCACTCACAAACATACAAGTTCAAGGTTCCCTAAAAAAAACAAATGATACAACGCCGCTGCAGTTCGAAATCAATAACGAGTATGGAGAAATTCTAAAAGATTTTCTACTAGATTACTATTTCAATCCAGTCAAACATACGATAGTGCATCAATTCGTCACGAAAGGCCAGCCTCCAGTAACCCAAGCAAGACGACTCGATGCCAATCGTTTCAAAGCAGCGAAAACAGAGTTCGAACACATGCTGCGACTAGGCAGCATACGACCATCCTCTTCGCCTACTTGCTCACCTCTTCACTTAGTCAAGAAAAAAACCCAAGATTGGAGGCCATGTGGTGACTATCGTTGGCTAAATTCAATAACACTGCCCGATCGACATCCTATCCGACACATCCAAGATTTCGCAATGAATGCTGAAGGATGCACAATATTTTCAAAAGTCGATATAGTCAGGGCATATCATTTAATTCCGGTGGCATCTGACGATATATACAAAACGGCCATAACAACCCCCTTCAGAATGTTTGAGTGGAACAGGTTACCGTTCACAATAAGAAATGCCGCTCAAACATTTCAGCGATTCATAAACGAAGTCTATTTCGGTCTTGATTTCGTTTTTGGCTATATCGATGATTTGTTAATAGCAAGCAAGAATGAAGAAGAGCACAAGAAGCATTTGAGACTTCTTTTCGGGCGACTCGAAGCATATGGGGTGAACATAAACATTTCAAAGTGTGTATTCGGAGTTAAAAGTCTAGAGTTCTTGAGCCACACCATAAGTAGTGAGGGCATTATTCCTAGCAAAGAGCGAGTAGAAGCAATTATTAATTTTCCTACCCCAAGTTCAGTCAAACAAGTTCAGAGATTTACAGGCATGATTAACTATTACCACAAAATTCATACCCGAAATAGCTCAAATTTTGGCACCGCTT
The DNA here is from genome assembly GCA_951217065.1 of Baccha elongata. Lineage (NCBI taxonomy): Eukaryota > Metazoa > Arthropoda > Insecta > Diptera > Syrphidae > Baccha > Baccha elongata. Next base: position 788,862 of record CATNUY010000075.1, read on the forward strand.
CATGAACATGTAGCATCACTAACCAAAGTAAGAAAGTACAAACAAATTTTCACGTAGTCAAATCAACCTAACGTTTCCTTTCAACAAGCCAAAGCTATTGGCTCACCCAAAAATCAACGGGGAATTCAGTTTAGCCACAGACGCATCTGACAAGGCTGTCGGCGCAGTGCTACACCAAAAAAGCAACCACTCTTGGGAACCACTCGCATTCTTTTCAAGAAAACTTTCAACAGCAGAGAGAAAGTACTCAGCTTTCGATCGTGAGCTATTGGCCATCTATTTAGCGATAAAGCACTTCCGATACTTTATAGAAGGAAGAGAAGTAACGATCTACACCGATCACAAGCCTCTCACATACGCTTTTACAACTAAAACTGAAAGAAGCCCACGACAAGCACGCCACTTAGATTTCGATTCACAATTTACAAGTGATATCCAGCACATCACTGGTAAAAACAACCTTGTCGCGGATGCTCTGTCGCGTACATGTGAAAACGAGATTGTGGCTATAGAAGGTCCCCGCTTAGATTTCGAAACGATCGCTAAGCTTCAGAAAAGTGACGAAGAATTGCAATCAATTATAGCAAATAAAGACACCAATTCGAGGTTTAGGATTAAAGAATTTCAGTTTCCTAGTTTAAATTTTTTTGCGAAACTTCAACCTCCAAAAACAGACCCTACTTACCATTACCAATTCGCTTAAGCGCTTTCAAAATCACACATGGACTTTCTCACCCGTGTGTCCGCGCCACTCGCAAACTCGTCTCTGAGCGGTACTTCTGGCCGCACATGAATAAACACATCAAAGAGTTGTCAAAAAGCAAAAGTTCATCGCCACACAAAGTCAGCTCAAGGTTTTTTCGAAGTGCCAACGGGGCGTTTTGATCACATCCACATGGACTTAGTAGGACCACTTCCTCCAGCTGACGGCTTCTCTTATATTTTGACAATCATTAACGGGTTCACTCGTTGGCCAGAAGCTTATCCCATCAGAGATATTACAGCAAAAACAGTCGCCAAGACCTTTGTCGAGAGTTACGTTTCAAGATTTGGTACTTAATTAAAAATAACGACCGATCAGGGCAGTCAATTTGAATCCAAAATGTTCAATGAATTATCAAAACTACTTGGGATTCATAGAATTCACACAACGCCCTATCACCCACAAGCCAATGGTTTGGTCGAGCGATTTCATCGCCAGTTAAAAACTTCTCTCAAAGCACGATGCAATACAATTAACTGGAGCTCAGAGCTCCCGATCATAGGTTAGGTTAGGTTTGAGGGTTGCTGTAGGAGAGCAAATAGCTCAGCCCCAGCACACTTAGGTCAATGTAGACCCATTGTGATGCCCATTTGAGGGTTTACCAATTCCTCCTCTTACCATACTCATAGTCCATATTTAGTTCCTTAGTATCATCCCGGGGTGTTCAACCATCCGTTTCCTCTTGCGAATCGATATAGATTTGATATTGGGCACTCTGATAGTTCTTTGATGCTTTCGAAGAAGTATTTCCCCAGAGTTTTATTTCTTAGATGGCAGAGACTGGGGCAGTGACAGAGGTAGTGGGTTATATCCTCATGTTCTTCCTCGTCACTGCAACCTCTACATAGATCGTTTTCAGTTAGACGTAGTTTTTTGGCGTGGTATCTTAGCATGTTATGGCCAGTTAAAACAACTACCAACGTCGATACTGACTTCCTGTCTTTTTGAATGATTGCATTCGTTCTATTTTTATCGTACTGTGGCCACAGTTTCCTAGCTACCTCACAAGTGTTTAAGTTTGCCCATCTCGAGTTGGCTTTTGCCAGGATTTCACACATTATATTATGTTTGAGGTCGCATAACGGTGGTTTTACGCTCCTTTCTGAGATTTCTAGGCTAAGTGCTGAGCCTTTTCTTGCCAATTCATCGGCTTTTTCATTTCCCATGATGCCCGCGTGACCGGGGACCCAGCAGAGTGTTATATTATGCTGTGTGGCAAAAACTTTAAGCTCTTCCCGACAGCTTTTCACAAGCTTGGACTTTATTTCAACAGAAGAAACTGCTTTTATCGCTGCCTGGCTATCGATGAGAATGGTAATATCCTCTCGGGGTAGTGCCATCATTGATGCCATTTCGGCAGCTTTCGTTACTGCTAGAACCTCTGCTTGGAATACACTGCTGTTATTGGGAAGTCTGATTGAGCCTTCTATATTCAAAGTTTCTGAGAAGAAGCCAGCCCCATTACCTACATCCATTTTTGAGCCGTCTGTGAAGATGGATTTGGTTGTAGGTTGTAAGACTTCATTATTAATCCACTTCTCTCTACTTGGGAACAAGCATTGGAATGGCCTTTCAAAATCTGTAAAGGGAACTATGTAGTCAGACTCTACATTTGTTCCTGTGTAGATGTTCAAAATTTCAGAGTGTCCAGTTAAACTGGATCTCCATAGATTAGATTGGCTAATCCTGAGAGCGCTTTTTGCTGCAGTTTCTTGCATATAAAGGTCAAGTGGCAGAAGGTTAAGTATGGTTTCAAAGCCCGCTGGGTGTCGTGCGCAAGGCACTGGTTGATCCAATACATGCAAGTCTCTGGATGTTAGTCAATGCCTTAAGGTTTGTAGCTTTGTTAGCGGCTTTCCACCAAACTAAGCATCCATACGTCAATATCGGTCTCACTATCGCAGTGTACATCCATAGAATTACCTTGGGTTTTGGGAACCAGTTTTTCCCAAAAATTCTGCTGCATGAGTAGAATGCGATGGATGCCTTTTTGACTCCTTCTTGGACATTCATTTTCAAGTTCAATTTCCTATCAAGTATGATTCCCAGGTATTTCGCGCTTTCGGATAACTTAAGGGGTGTGCCTTCAATTGATGGCAGATGGAATTGTGGAATTACTCGTTTGATCGTGAATAGAACTAATTCTGGTTTTTGGGGATTAATACCTAAGCCGCATTTCTGGGCCCATTTGTTCAGTGTGTTGATAGCCCTTTAGAGGATATCACTGATGGTCTAGGAATTTCCCCGTGGCCATTATGACTAGGTCATCTGCGTAGGCAATGACTTTTATCCCATTATTATTAAGCAGTACTAAGACCTCATTCACAACTAATATCCACAGCAGTGGTGAAATAACCCCGCCTTGGGGTGTACCTCTTGGGGCAGTCATTTTCAATTCTGTGTTAGCGAGGGAGGTGTTTACGTTTCTTTTGTTAAATAGGCTTAGTATTATTTGAGTAATACTGTTGTCAATGTTCATGCTTATTAAGTTTCTTTCTATAGCACTAGCCTCAACATTGTTGAAAGCGCCTTCAATGTCGAGAAAGGCTGCTAATGTGTATTCTTTTTGATCGAGTGATTTGTCTATAGTACTGACTGCTGCATGAAGGGCAGTTTCAACACTTTTTCCTTTCATGTACGCGTGCTGGTTCTGGGATAAGGTTCCTGGATTAAGCATGCTACGTATAAATACATCGAGTAGTTTCTCGAATGTTTTAAGCACAAACGATGTTAGGCTTATTGGTCTAAAATCTTTTGGCGTAGTATGAGTTGGTTTACCGGCTTTGGGTATAAATACAACTTTGACTTCTCGCCAAGTTGCAGGTATATGTGTGTACATAATACATCGCATGAATAGTTCTTTTAACACTGGTATTAAAAGGTGCTTTGCCTTTTGAAGCATTATTGGATTAATACCATCAATGCCTGGTGATTTGTATGAGGAGAAAAAGTCAATTGCCCACTCTATTCCTTTCTCACTAATTACTTTCTCCGGGACTATATTATTGTGGGGATTTTCGTAATTGGCATCTGTGCCCGGTTTGGGCTGCGTCTTAACACACCCAGGGAAGTGTGTATTTAGTAGGAGTTCTATTGTTTCGGTGCAGGATTGGGTCCATCTGCCACTGTTATCTATAAGATAGCCAGGGGTTACCGGTTCCTTTGAGAGGACTTTTCTCAATCTTGCTGATTCAGGGTAACCTTCAATGCCATTGCAGAACGTCCTTCAAGATGTTCGTTTTGCGCTTTGGGTTGCATTTTTGAACTTTCTTTGACCTTCTTTGCAGAGGTCCCAATCGGACTCTGCATTGCTTCTTCTTGCAGCATTGAAGAGTTTTCTTGCTTCTTTTCTTAGATGTTGCAGCTCTTTATTCCACCAATGGGGTGATGTTTTTGTACTCGGAGCTATTACGGGGCACGATGTTTCGTATGCGCTTTTGAGAATCAGGTTCAGTGTCTCAACCGTATTGTCAATATCTTAAGGTGACTCATAATTCAGGCCTTGTAATATGTTTTGTTTTTCCTCTACTTTTGTGACAAAACGATCCCAGTTAGTTTTCCTGGGATTTCTATATGGTTCTTTTTGTTTTATATTATCTCCAATTTCAAATTCAATACTTCTGTGGTCAGAAAAGGAAGGTTCAGTAGATACTTTCCAGCCACTTAACGAAAAAGAGTTAGATTTGTTAATAAGGGTTATGTCTAGCACTTCCCTTCTATTTCTAGTAACGAATGTTGGTTCGTTGCCTATGTTTCCTATAACTAAATTATGTTCTATAATAAATTCAAGAATTGACTCACCTCGAGGGTTGGTATTTGTACTACCCCATTGTACATGATGGGAGTTAGCATCACATCCGAGGATAAGGTCCCATCTATTATCTCGAGCTTTTATGACAAGCTCCTTCGTCATTTCATTGGGGGGATCGTCCGTCCCATGTGGCATGTAAATTGATGCGAAGACGATTGGATAGCCATTCTGTCTTTCGCATTTTACAGCGGTCTGGTCAATATTGCTGTGGGTGGATAAAAGAAATAGGTTAACCTGACTTTTAGCTACAATGCAAGTTCGAACTGTACATTCATTGTTCTGTGGAAAGGCATACGTTACCAGGTCTTTCGATCTAAGCCCTCGTATTTGACCTCGAACTACCCAAGGTTCTTGCACCAGAGCTAGATCAATATTGCCGCTTGTCATAGCTTGTACTAGGTTGGCGCTAGCGGCTTTGCTGTGATGAAGATTAATTTGGCGTATCTTCATGCCGGCTAGTCGTTTCCCCACTTTTCTTCTTGTATACCGTCACAAATGGTCTTATCTTGCATCGGGTAATGCCGACGCGTATTTTGTAGCCACATTTGCGCAGTAGTGGAATGGATTTGTGACTGATACTCACTACAATCTCCATGCCTTTATCATTGTGCGGCCCCATTTCCTCCACCTGCCAGTCCTTACTTAAAAGTTCCGGGTTGAGGTTTTGGATGTTGAGTTGCACTCTTTCTTTCGGCAGATAAGGGCCGGGAAGGAATAGACGACCCTTCGGTTTGGCGAATTCTAGTAGCTCTTTCCTATCGCAAAGACGGAGGTTGGCTTTTGGCCATGGTGCTTCCGTGTTGGCGATGAACTTCTTCAACCATTTGAGGGTTTCCGCGTCCTCACATTCCATCACTTTGAATCCTTTCAGAGATGTAAGCTGTCCAAAGTGCGGGATATGCCCAGCCACTTTGTACGAGTCATTTACCCCATCCAGGATTCTGACTTCAATCAATCTCCATTGGTCATCTGACAGCCTCCGTTCTGGATTACCAAAGTCAACAACTGCGACCCGGTGACTGTCTCTGACCACATTGGATACGGTTCTTTGTTTTTTGTTTTGTTTGGGTGAAGGAGAGAATGTGTCGTCATGCCTACCTCTTTTTACACGAACCGCAACTGGCTTCGGTCCCGTGTTTACTACACCGGCGGCATTTGTTGATGCCAAGGAGAGGGTTGAGCTTTGCCATTCCCTTTCCCTCCAAGCTTCCTTGCGGGTTCCCTACTGCATGACGGCACATTTTCTAGGGTTTCTCTAGCTCTAGCTAACGATAATTGTTGTCTATCCGTTAAGGAGCTGGGTTCTATACCCTTAAGCTTCCGATCATACTTCTAGGAATTCGGTGCGCAACCAAAGAAGATCTCAACTGTTCTGCCGCAGAACTGGTTTATGGCCAGAATTTAAGGCTACCTGGAAAAATCTTCATAGACGACAGAGACAAAAAGCAAGACACCTGTCCAGATTTGCTCATTGACAAGTTGCGAAATACGATGAGACATCTCCTACCAATGCAGACGCGTAAAAGCAATGAAAACATTTTCATTCCTAAAAATCTAGATAATTGTGAAAGCGTATTCATCAGAGTTGATAAAGTACGAACTGGTCTTACGCCACCCTACGAAGGCCCCTACAAAGTTCTCCGCCGAATGCGAAATTTTTTTATAATAGATATCAAAAACAAAAACGTTTCAATATCAATAGACAGACTAAAACCTGCATACAATGTTTTGGGCTTAGATCTGAAGGAACAAAAACATAGTCATAACGACAATTATTCTACCGTGGGGACTCGATTGAAGGAGGGTGATGTAGTGGCTCAACAAAAGTCTAAAGTCAGGATCGTTGGTTTTAAAAAGGAATTAGGTAAAACGAAAACTTAATAAGCTGAACGGTTTCATCGGGTTTAAATTCGCAACACACTCCAACTAAAGGCAGAACCATAATAGAAGAATTAGTACGTACGGTGCCGTACGAAATTAACAAGAACAAGGAATTTGTATAGTGCGCACATAATGTGGGATTGCTCAGTTTCGGCAAGTTTTCGTTCACTTTTGCCTCCGTACGTAAAGAGCGCTCCAGAGCGCAGTTTACGTACGTAAATCTGACAGCCAGCCAAATACATGTGAAATTGGCTTGCGTGTGCGTTCGACCATTATGGTCGACTGAAGGTAATGGCGGCACTTAAGGAAACTTGACGTAGAACTATGACATTAGCTTTCATTTGCTTACGACTATTATGGTTGGCCCTTAAGAATTTTCTTATCTAGCAATTGTCGCCCTGTTTCGTTAAGAACCCATTTTGCTTCATTTATCTTTTTATATATTAATATTCTTTTTTAAGTCATTCACTGTCAAACCACTGAACAGCAACGGATTATCCTAAGCTACACAACCACTGAACAGCAACGCATTATCCTTAGCTACGATACGAAACGAGATACACATAAAACAATAATTTAATTTATTTTATTTTGGCGTCATATTAGACACATATGTATTTATAATTAAGTTTTGTTAATAAATTAATGAAGTGAGAAATTGTGTTTATCGCCGAGTTATACATTTCGCGAATGCAGTGGAAATTGCAGCAGCAACCACTAGTCTAAGTTCATCCTGACTTGAATATTTTATGAATGTTCGTTTCTTTTCGGGTTTGGTTTCATTTTTCAAATAAACTTCTTTTATTTTAGAAATATTTAAGGCGGGGATAAAGGAATTATAAACAAAAGTAGTTTTTTCGTTTTTAGCCCATATTGTGAGATCTTTCGATTTTAGCAAACAGTTTCCCTTGAATTCAAGAGTAGCTGTTCCTTCTAGAGTATGCGTAACAATAGAATCTTGGCAAATTTAATCTACTATATATTTGTTTAAGGAGGAGAACAACCATGTGTTTGGTTGGGAAGTTTGTATCCAAACGGTAGATATATTTGATTTTTTAAATTCGCACGAAGTGGGAAGGGATTGTATTCTTGGCAATAGTTGGATTTCGCGTTGAGGGTTGTTTGTATTTGTGTTGAATAAAGGATGTGTCATTTCACATAAGAAATTGTTGCCTATTGTTTTACAGTGTTTCAGGTCTTGTGTCTCTAAGTTGAAGTAGTATTCTTTTTTGTAATCAATGAGAAGATATTGCGAAGGTGGTTGAATGAATATAAGTCTATCCTGAAAACGGGTTGGAAGGGGTATAATTTTGAAAAGCTGAAAGTTTTCTCTATAGGGTAGAGGTATTCTGAACTCGTATATTACTTTTTCTTTTCTTATTGTTGCACTCATGCTACTTATTTCATAAAGTGGTAGAATATTATCTCCTTGTATAATGGATGGTAACTGAAGGTCATCAGGAAGTTCCTGTTTGATTTTCTTAGTAGTTCTTGTTATTCCTTGGTGACCACCAAACGGGGAGTCATGAAAATCAAATAGCACGGTTTTTATGCTTTCGATGTTATCAAGAAATATTCTTTCGTTAGTGGAGAGATGAATAGTTATATTATGGTTTTGAAATATAGCTGTAACAATGTTTTTAATAGAAAGCTTGGAATCATTATTCATAGGTTGTAAAGCGAGTCCTATTGAATTATTTTTATTGTTTATATCTTTGACTAAAGACAGACATTGCTTTATAACTTCTTCGTCTTTATTAATTCGAACAGGGATGGGTAAAGAAGTTATGTAAAAGGTTTCGCCATTACTTAAGAAAGTGGAGTATTTTCCTATATTAGGTTTTATAAAATTTGGAAATTTTGTCCCCCTCTAGATAAAAGAGATCGTTATATTCTCTGCAGATCTTGAGAATAGATTCCCTCTCTTCGGTGTTACAATGGTCTAATATCAACATAGTTTCTAACTTATTTAATCGTTTCTCAATTTTGTTCTTAAAGCGATTCGTATTACCAACTTGATAATACTGATCTAAAACATCCCAAGTTAAATTAAAGGTGTTTATATTTATCGTTTTTTCGTTTTCTAAGGTATTCATTGCTAAAATTTTAATTTTATTATTCTTAGGTCTTACTATTGTTTCACCCAAATATACTCCTGGAATAATTTGTTTCTTTTTTATAACAATGTCCTGGAGATTTGTATCATGTTGTTCGAATGGAATTTCTATCATTTGCTGACTACGGGATGGAAGGTTACGTGTACATTTTTACTAATGGAAGTGTTACGATTAATTATTTTTGGTGTAGTCTTATGATCTGCTACAGTATTATTTATTTTTGCTTTAGTTTCCTTGCTCTTTTTGCTTTCGATTTCTAAAGTCTTATTATTATTTTTACCTGCTACACCATTCTTTAATGTAATCTTACTGGTATTTGTATTTGTACTATCCATTTTTCCCGTATCGTTTAACACAAATGAAAGTGATTGCTTGTTATCAGAATCGATATTCTCATTAAGCTTATTGGAACTAGAGATTCCAATCGCATGTTGGTGGAGTTTATGGTTGATGGATACTTCATCGGATTGTGGAACTGAATTGTTCTCCTTTGTCATACCATCGCCTCTAGTTTCAAAGTCATAGCCCGTGGGCACCGCCTCGTGAGGGGTAGCTTTGTGAATATTTCTGGTTGGAAAGTTATTGAAATCGATCTCATTTATTTCTAGAATCTGTTTTTTGTAGTTAATTTTACATTTATGTTTGTTGAGAAAATCGTTTCCTAAAATTCCATCGTAAACTAAATTTATTTGGGGTGTTAAAACTTGAAAATGGTGTTTTAGAAAGAGATTCTTTTCTTCGTTTATTATAAAAGAACCTGTTATTTCCCCTAGGGTAAAAACTGAATCACCTGAAATAGAAGATATTGTGCATTTTTTTGCAAAGTTCGCTTTTGTCCACTGTCTGTTTTTATACAGACTTATATTTGCTTCAGTGTCTATTAGGAAAGTAGAGTATTTTCTATTTGATGGCTGGAATTGAATGCGTATTACCGGCTCATCAAACTCTGGGCAGAGTGAAATTGTTAGACCCATCTCTTCCTCCCGATCGTAGTCGTTTCCCGAATTGTTTTCGTAAGGGTGAAAGTCCTCACCAGGTTTTTTTTTACACTATCAGATGCTGTTCAAAAGGAACTTAGAGCAAGCTTCAGCTTATGAACAAAGATTTGTCAACACATGTGTTCCACTAACTCATCACTTAGTGCTGGTATTAGTTGTTAGTAATGTAAAACAAATGACTACAATAACACAAGCACTATAATACAATAAAAAATATAATTTAACAATACAAAATACATAAAACATGAACTAAAAGCGTGGAGCACTGGTTTTAAGTACATTCTTAAGATTTATTTTATTGTCATTAAAATCAATCATTTTAGAATTTAAATTGAAAAGCCTGCACATGCGGGTAAGCGGCTCATTTATACCATAATTAGTCCGATGGTGTGGACAATGTAGGAGCTCAAAGCTACTCAGATGGTGAGCACCCCCACGATAATTGAGTCCAACACAAGTAAGTATATCAGGTGCATCTAATGCGCCCGAAAGAAGTTGGTGGATAAAAACTATATCGTTATTTACACGCCTCTGTAACAAGGACTGAATGTGTAGAAGCTGAATTCGGTGTTCATAAGGTGGAAGGTTATAAGGATCTGTCCAGGGAAGACCTTATAAGGCAAAACGAACAAAATTATGCTGAACTGCCTCTATCCTAGATCTATGAACATCATAGAACGGAGTCCATACCTGCGATGCGTATTCAAGATGCGGACGAACAAAACAATTGTATAAAGATAGGGTAACATAAGGGTCTTAAAACTCTTTGGACCATCTTTTTACAAAACCTAACATTGAGTTAGCCTTTTTAACAAGAGAGTTGATGTGCTCTGTGCAATCTAGACTTGAATTGAAGACGATTCCAAGATCTTTAAAACTGACAACACGGCACAATGTATGTTGTGAAATATTATAGTCAAATATGATTGGTACTCGTTTCTTTGAAAAAGTCATAGTTTGACATTTCGCTGGGTTAAGGTTTAATCCGTTCTTGCTGCACCAAGTACAAAAGCTATCAATGTCGGCTTGCAGATTCACACGATCACCGCTTGAGCATATAGATTTAAAAATCTTCATATCGTCAGCAAAAATTAGAATTTCACTATTGCGAATACATGATGTTACATCATTAATAGCAAGAATAAAAAGAATGGGACCTAAATGACTTCCTTGCGGTACTCCAGAGTTGGCAGTAAAAGGGTTTGAAAATGTTTTTCTGAATTTCACCTGGTAGGATCTATTTTGAAGATAAGAATATATCCAATCAATAAATCCAGCAGAAAATCCAAAGGCCTTGAGTTTAAAAATTATAATGTCGTGTGAAAGTTGGTCAAAAGCTTTTGAAAAGTCGGTATAAATGCAATCTAGTTCCTGTCCGTTCTCCAAAGCATTGGAGCACTTTTGTAAAAACGTTAGAAGGTTCGTTACCGTTGACCGCCTCTGCATATATCCATGTTGTTGATTACAGATAAAATTTTTGCAGAAAAACGTCATACTATTACAAACCACTTGCTCAAATAGCTTTGGAATACAAGAGAGTTTGGCAATCGGTCTGTAGTTCTTTATGTCAGACTTACTACCCTTTTTGAAAACGGGTGTAATAAATGATGTTTTCCATACACTGGGAAATTTCCCCGACTTAAGGGATAGCTCGAAAAGAAGTTGAAGAGGAAAAGCTATAATGGAGCTACATTTTTTCAGTATAATTGGAGGAATGCCATCTGGGCCTGCAGAGTAGTCATCTTTAAGCAATGAAAAAAAATGTAAAATTTTGTCATGTTCCATCGGAACGTTGTTAAAAGTAACTTGGGGACAGTCACGCAAAATATTCAAAGAACTCGACATCAATATCAACACGAGTGTCAATAAAAGAGTTACTAAAATTTTCTGAAAATGCATTACAGATATCAGAAGAGCTCGTTAACGAAGAATCATTATAAACAAAGTTTATTGGATATCCGTCAGACTTCTTTTTTGAATTTACAAAATTCCAAAACTTCTTTGGATCAAGTTTCAATAAAACCTCCATTTCCTTTAAGTAGTCAGAATTTAAACTTTTAGAAAGGTTATTAAACTGCTTAAAAAGCGAAACATACACATTATGATCCAAAGTAGAAAGACTTTTGATATAAGTTTTCCAAGCCTTATTTCTTTTGTTACGAAGAGATGTGAGCTCCTTTGTAAACCATGGATGTGAAACTTTGGAAGTCTTAGACAGTTTAGTAGGAACAGATTTTGCTAAGCAGTTATTAAAAATAGTATAAAATTCAGTAAATGCAACGTCAATATTAGTTAAAGAAATATCTGAAATACCAGAGGAACTTAATTCATCATAAAGTAATTTAAAATTAGCTTTACGAAAATCAAGAGAATATGAACAGTCATGCGACTGAGTGTTATTGAGCAAATGGCAGCTCAAATCCAAAAATATATCAAGGGGAGGATGGTAGCTGTCTATATTATATAAGGCTGTGGGAGATTCTACCACAACAACACTAGCAGCGTCAGATGAAAAGACTAAATCGAGAATTCGATTTTTAAAGTTTTTAATACAGTTTACTTGCTGTAAGTCAGTACAAATAATATTATCCAAAAGAAGAAGCTCCTGTTGAGAGGAAGTAGGGGATGCTTCAAAATAGGACTTGTCTTCTGAGGGGATCCAATTAACGTTAGGCAAATTGAAGTCACCCACCAGTAAAATATTACTATTAAAGCCAGCTGTAACAATTACATGATCCAAAGCTAAGGAGACCTAAAAATAAATTGCTACTGGACTTTTAGGAGGAATATAAACATTCAGAATAAAAAAATCTTTGGATTCAATTGAAATTCTAAGGCAAATAAGTTCAACTGATATATTAAAAGGGGAAAGAGACAAGATTAGATGTGAGGTGATTACGAACAGCAATCAAAACACCACCACCAACTTCTTTGGGCTTATCTACATGACGATCTCTTTTGAAAACATTGAACTCTTTGTCAAAAATGTCCTTGTCTAAAAAGGTGTCATTGAGCCATGTTTCAGTAAGAACAATGATATCATGCGGAAATGCCTGAGATTTTTTGAAAATTTTAGCAGTTTTGCTGCGAATCCCTCTAACGTTCTGGTAAAAGAGGGATAACCTATTTAGTTTTTTGAAGGAGGGATTTCCGAAGATTTTCGATGATGAGGGAGCTGTTATTTTGAAAGAGGATACGAAGCTATCAGGTTTACTGATTTTAGTGCATTTAATGCATGAAGAAGAAGAGATACATTTGATGTCCACCAGATGTTGGAGTATATCACTGAATTGAAATTTGGGGTCCAGTCGGGACACAAATACTAATTTGGGCCTAGGTACTGATTCAATTTTTTTCGATGCTACAGAGGTTATTACGGAAAGAGAACTAATGGTAGGAATTTCAATCTCAACTGTTTGGATGGGCGTATCAACGGAAGCTACTGGTTGATCTAAGTCAGCATTTAAAATTATGGCGGGTAAAATGTTCATTTCCTGAACAGGAACTGAAGCGTTTTCAACTGTTTTATTATTATTTCTCCTAAGGTTCGTACGTTTAGGAGCAGGGTAAGGGTTTTTCGATGACGATGAACCCTCGCGGCCTCTTTTTTTGCTCTTAGAAAAACTAGAAATTTTCTGATTTATTATTTCAGTGGAAACTATGATTTCATCATCTGTTGAAGTAGATTTAACAGATGTTTCAGTTGCTAACGGAAACGAGTTGACATTTGAAACTATGGAATTGAAATGCACTAAGAGATCTTCAAATGTCTTCGAAATTTTCAAGACATCTGTTTCCAAAGCCGACATTTTAAAAGAAAGTTGGGAAAGAGACAGTTGCCTACAATTAGCACAATACCAAAAAGCAATTTTTGAAGAAATTATCTTTTCAATAAAAGCACTAGTTGAGCCAATGCACTTGGCGTGGAAAGATTGACCACAAGGACCAAAGCATTCGTAAAGGGTGACTGAGTCCGAATGCTCAAGACACTTAACAGCTGAACAATTCATTGAAAAATAAATACTAAAAATGAAATAAAGTAAAGAAACAACAATAATTAAATAAAAAAAAAAAAAAAGAAAGTAAGAACAAATAGTTTTGCCTGGGATTCGAACCTGAAAAAAATTATCACTTGTATGAAATCAACCACGCGAAGACACGCATAACCAGCGAGCTCAATAAAACATTAATTTAGAGCAAAATTAAAATAACAAGATAGTACTAAAAATTATTATGACATCAAAAGAGCTTTTATGATGATAATATTAATAGGTAACAACACTAAAAATAACACCATACCACTATATCACTTCAAATTTACAAATGGGAAAACAAAAATATGAAAATATATAGCAATCAAATATATGTAGCAATCAAAAAGAAGGTTGCCAATTTTGAAACCCTTGTCTGACTTTGTACTGCCGGACGTTTGTGGTGTTTCGATTAATTTGTTGTCTTAAGAACTATTTCTGAACGGGTTTTGGTTAAAGTTAATTTGTCCAGACTATGACAATTTGAATCTGCAATCGGTTTCTCTGTGATTGGGTTTATTACAGTACCCACAAGTGAGACGTTGTACTTCTCTTTTAATTTGGGCTGGTTGGTTTGGGAGATGATTAAATTTTCTTTTTGGATTACTGTAACAATTTTCTTTAGAATGGCCTACCCTGTTACAAATTTGGCAAGTGGGGAGTGATGAAGAAGGGGAAGTTCGAATACTAACGGTTTTGGTTATTAACCGTAGGAGGGATAGTTCGTTCTAGATGATTTAAGTGTTCTTCAGCATAGGCAATAGAATTTTTAAGATCCTCTGATCCATGAGCTTGTACCATCAATCTGAGATTTTGGTTTCCCAGACCATCCTCAAAAGTTTGAATGGCTAGAATTTAATTTTCTTTGAACAGGAATTTTTTAACTTCCTCTTCTGCGGCACTAGCGTATGTCGCGGAGTTTAAAGAGTTCAGTAGTTGTGCAATACGGTCACCAAATTCTTTAACTGTTTCTCTTCCTCGTTGCCGAGCTGCAAGCAACTCATTTTAGGAAGAGGAGCGTGATTTTACTGGGGTATATTCCTTTTTTAGGAGGGAGTGAAGATCTTCCCATTTTTCGACCGTCTTGAATTGTATCAATTCGAATGCTGGTTCTTCCAGTCTAGTTTTTACTATCTCTAAAAATAGCTTACGGTCTGCATCAGAGTTAACTGAGCCGAAAAGAAGGTCGCCACAAGCTAGAAATTTTGCAAGATCCCCTGCTTGTCCGTTAAAAATCGGCACAATATTTATAACGTCGTTAAGACTTATTTTATATTCCGATACTGCCACTTTGATATATGAATGAAAGGGCAAGTTCTCGAAAAGGCTAACTTTAATTTTTTGTAAATTACGGGTAGGAATTTTGAAAAAAAAAAATGTTTATTTTGTTCCACGATAGGAGAAAAAAAAAGATTCAAAGAATGACCCAAGTGAAAACAAAAAAAATAGATACAGTGGTATGATATGATATGATAAATAATTCTAAAATATAAGAATAAATACCAAAAAAAAATATTTTTCGTGTTGTTGTTGTCGCTGCTACTGCTGATATTGCTGGTGTTGCTTTTCTTGCCGCTGATATTGGTGATGTTGCTTTTCTTGCCGCTAATATTGATGACGCCAGGCAAGCTTCACACTTATGAAATAAATGTGAAACGATCATTATCATGGGAAACAGATGTGATTCTTGTGAAGAGAGATCACCCTGGATGAATATGGATAGGATGATTTGTAGTGCGAACACTACAATAGACAAAAATGGCCTGCGTCCAGGTCCAGCGAAAATTGACAAGATAATTACGATTCCAGCACCAACCAACATTACAGAGCTCAGATCTTTCCTCGGGGCTGTGAACTATTACGGCAAGTTTGTGAAACAAATACGAGAAATCCGAGCACCATTGGATAACTTGCTCCATAAAAATGCTAAATTAGAATGGTCAGAAGAATGCCAACAGTCGTTTCTGAAATTTAATAGTATTCTCGCATCAGACCTTTTTCTTTTTTTTTTTCTTTTTTTTCCGGACGGAACGGAAAAAGTCATCGCTCATGCAGCCATATGTCTGACATCGACCGAGACGGGGTACAGTCAGATTGAGAAAGAAGCTGCAGCACTCATTTTCGCCGTAAAAAAATCGAATGATTTTTGGTTGAAAATTCTTTTTTCTCACTGACCATAAGTCGTTCCTTTCGATCTTTGGTAGCAGAAAGGGAATTCCAGTATAAACAGCAAACAGCTTTAGCGATGGGCACTAATCTAAATGATGTATGATTTTGAAATCCAGTACATCTCAACAAAAGATTTTTGGTTTTGCTGATGTTCTGTCACGTCTGATCAAAATTGTATGAAGAAACAGTCATCGCTTGCGTAAGATTTAGAAAAAAGTTTTTTCGTCGCATTTGCTCCAAACAATCAAAGTGCTTCGTGTCAATTTCAAAATGGTGCAGCACGCTACAAAAAGCAACAAAATTCTTCAATCAGTTATCAAGTCTATGAACTCCGGATGGAAGTATCCCCTTTCACCTGAATTGTCTTCATACCCAGCAGAAGGGAAAGCCTAGCAGTAATCGATGAGGTTTTGATGTTCAACAACCGTATCATAGTTCCAGAGTGTCTTCAAAAACGAATTCTGCAACAACTCTATCGATGTCATCCGGGCATAGACAAGAAACCATTGCCAGATGCCATGTTTGCTGGCCCAACATCGATGAGGACGTTACATTTTTTGTTAAACAATGTCACGCTACTTAAGTAGAAATAAAGATATTGAAGTTAAAAAAAAACTTTATTCATAATATAATTGAATCTTAAGACAGAACGCAACATTTCGCGGTTATATTTTAGACTAAATTTATAATATTAATTATTGTTGGAGGCCGTCTCAGGCAGCTGAACACTAATCATGTCGTCAGCGTATTTCGTAGTTCCTGGAATTGTTATTGCGACCAATCGATTGCAAAATTGGTGGCTCGTGTTGCTGACGATGGAATACTCGCATTTGTCAATAATATGACATCCGTTCCGTCTGGGGTTGCTAACCTGGACGTAACCTCTCCCTCCTTTAGTTTGAAACTCTCCTGAGTTACATATAATGTTTGCTTTAGCTTTTTAAACTTAATGTATACATAAATTATTATAGCCATGATTGAAATTAATACAAATATACCGATACATACATTTAACAAAACATGATTTTTTTGTTTAAATTTGAGTTCGTTAATATGCTCTATATTTTCAATTTGTTTCATAATAATATCATTAAAACTAAGTTTTTCCTTTGTCATATTAAGGTTAATTTCGTAAGGAATAATGAACCTTTCTTCAAATATATCTTTCTTGTTTACAAATGTTTTGTTTTTGAATTTGATTTCACAATTGTTAAAGTTTAATAGAAAATTTCCGTTTAATTTTATAATTCTTTCGTCACAAGAACTTGACAAATTTATATTTTGAACATTCTTTAATAAAATCAATCCATTTTCTATTTCAAAAGTTTTCATTTGGGAATTCTTTGTTTTCATGCAAATGCCATTATATAAACATAAATTAGATTTTTTCACATTTTTAAAGTCAACATTTTTTTCATATTTGTATAGAGTTTCATTTAGTTTTATAATTTCTTCGTCATTCATTATCAATTCTTCAAAGTACATATTTGTTAAAGAGGTGACTAAATATTTGTTAGTCTCTATAATTTCATTAGGTATTTTAATTACAAAAACAATTTTTTCATTTTTATATAAGGCTGTACCAATTTTTATATTTTTCAATTTTTCGAAACTTTTATCATATTTTATTATTTCTTCTTTACTTAAAATGTTACTTTCCATTATACCTGTTCTACAAGAAGCAATATTATTTTGAATGTGTTCGACATTGTCTTTTATAATTCCAATTTTTATTAATGATTCTAAGTATAAAAGTTTGCTATTCAATTTTACAGTTTTGCTTTTTATATTATTGAATTTATATAAAATTTTGAATCTATCTTTTTCAATAGTTTCTTTTAAAGTTAAAAAGGTTTGGTTAAAACTATTATTAATGAAAACTTGTTTGTTATTTTGAGTTATAAGTTTGTGATTATTGTCAGTTTAAGTAGAAACACTAGTATGATCCATTTGGCCTGAAAATTTAGTTGGTCTTTTTATATTAGAAGGATGTATGTTTTCTAGCTTAAGTTTTCTATACCTAGGTTCGTGTTTGTGCCTGAGTGCTTTATAATTTCATTTGGCCTGAAAATTTAGTTGGTCTTTTTTATATTAGAAGGATGTATGTTTTCTAGCTTAAGTTTTCTATACCTAGGTTCGTGTTTGTGCCTGAGTGCTTTATAATTTCTATCTAAACCTTCGTCTCTTTCTTCATTATATTCTTCTCTTTCTTTATTTAGTTTGTTGATTACTCTATCTTTTATATTTTTCATATTTGTCAGGACCTTTTCTTTATCTATTCTACCTTCTAAGACGTCTATTGGTTTACATTTAATTGATGAATGCACTGATATATTGTACCACTCTACGCACTTATATACTCTTTCTTTAAATGTTAGCTCTGATTTTTCTGCGGTGAGTACTCGCATTTTTTCGCAAATAGTATTATGAAACCTTTCGATGTCGGAGTTGCCAGTATGGCTGTTTGGTTTCGTAAAGTGTACTTCGATATTTTCTTGTCTTAAAAAATCTTTTACATGTGTGTTTTGAAATTCGTTATCTAAAACAATTTTATTAGGCTTGCCCTTAATTGAAAAGTATAATCTCAATTTTTCTTTGAGGGTAATGCTATTTTTGTCTTCTAAATAAAAGGCTATACAATGTTTTGAGAATTTATCTATAAAAGTCATAAAGTTGTTTTTGGAAATGGTGTAATTATCTGCGTGTACTGTTATCAGTTGGAGTTTCTGTGTGCTCGAATTTTGGCTTAATTGGTTTTCTAACGTACTTAGCCCGATTACACGTATCGCAGTTAGATAGATAGATAGATTTTTATTTTCTGTATATGAATTTACATTTGGTAAGCTACCGCACAGTTTACACACAGAGATTTGATATACTATTTATGATATCTTTCTACTGAATAATTGTATTAATTTACATTGAATTTATTCTAGGTTTAAATATTTTATTCTGAAGGAAAATACAAACAAAAACCTCCAATATGATTTGAAAAAGATCAGGTACATTTTGACTAGGATTAATGAAAAATACTTACAAACTATTTACAGTTATAAAGTAGCTAAAGGTTAGTTGAGTTAGTGAATAATAATATAAAATTATACTATGTTAGTTGCTTGTTAGTGAAAATAGAAGAGTAAATAGTTATGTAAATAAACAGATAAATAAATAAATAATAAATAAATAAATAATCAGTAATTAAATAAATATATTAGACAAGATAACAACTAAACAGTGTAAGTATATATACTATCATATAGGTGAATAAATTAAATAAACAGACTAAAAAAAACGAAAAAGAAATAAATAAATAAATAGATGAAATCATAAACAAATAAACAAATAAATAAACATACTAATAAATAAATTACTAAGAAAAAATAAATAAATAAATAAATAAATAGATGAATAACAAGATAAATACAAAAAACAAAAAAAAACATGAACGTAATATAATAAATAATAAACATGATACAAAATAAGTAAATAGTTACATGTGTACATGTGAACATGAATAAATTAACGGATATACGGTTTTAAGAAATAGTTGCAAATAAAATCAAAAAAATGGTTAAGAAATAAGTTCATTAATTAGTGGGTTTTCAGAGTTTTCACACCTTTGTAAAAATGAGTTGTTCAGTTTTGTTATTCTTGCAGAAATCATTTCAACATTTGCCTTTTCGTGTAAATCTGAGGTGGAATGATACCAAGGAAGGTTAAGCATCATTTTAAGTAACTTATTTTGAGAGACTTGCAGTTTTTTAAGGTGACATTTTGCACATTTTCCCCACACTTGGCATCCATACAATAGGATTGCTTGGAAGATAACTTTATGTATAATTATTTTATTAGCGTTGCTAAGACAAGACTTTCTATTAATAAACGGATAGAGCATGTTGATTGCTATGCTTATTTTTTGTAACGTTTTAGCAATATGTATTTTGAATGTAAGTTTTTGATCTAAATGAACTCCTAGATATCTTACACTTGAGTCCCATTGAACATTAACGCCATTAATGTTAAGCTGGTTGCTGGGCAGATAGCAGGACTTTCTTTTTCTACTGAAAAAGATAGCCTGCAACTTATCAACATTCAGCTTAATTTTCCATTTCTGATAATATTGAGACATCAGTTCGGCTGCATGACGTAAATTTGTCTCAATATTGAGACTAAATTCATGCGATGAAAAGATGCCTGTATCATCAGCGAAAATAGCTATTTGACACTCTGGTAACTTAGGTATATCAGATGTGTATATGTTGTACAAAAATGGACCAAGTACTGATCCTTGTGGGACACCTTGGTTAACTTGACAACAGTTAGAGGGACTATTATTGACAAAAACGCTGAAACATCGATTAGACAGAAAACTTTGAATTATTTTAACGAGATACATGGGAAATCTAAAACATACCATTTTGTGCACAATCCCATCATGCCATACAGTGTCAAATGCTTTTTCTATATCAAGTAGAATAAGGCCAGTGGATTTTCCCAGAGAACGATTCTTTTTCACATGTTCACAGACTCTTAAGACTTGATGTGAAGTACTGTGATGCATTCTAAATCCAAATTGTTCATTTGGGAAAACGTTTAAGTCATCAACTACTTCTAGTACTTTGTGTTTAAGTACTTTTTCGAGTATTTTGCTAAGGCAACTAAGCAAACTTATTGGTCTGTAGCTGGTAGGGAGTTTTGCAGGTTTTCCAGCTTTTGGTATTGGTATTACCTTTGCATTTTTCCAAATCGTTGGAAAGTATTGGATTTTGAGACATGCATTTATCAAAAAAGTAAGAAAATCAAGTCCTGCCTTGGGCAGATTTTTTATATAAATATTTTTAATATTGTCAAGACCATCCGACTTCCTAGATTTCAAATTAGAAACAATGTATTTCACATCCTGTCTGGATACAAATTGATCCCCAGGAGTATTAATGATTTGCGAATTGATCGTGTTTATCGTGTCACTTACAAGATTTTGAGTAGTGGCATCGTTAAGATGTTGTGATACATTATGGTTGTTCAAAAATGTTGTTGCAAATGTGTTAGCTTTTATCGAATCTTGGTAAATGACTTCATTACCATTTTCAAGATTGGGTATTCGCCTGTTTTTGTTTTTAATAATTTTAGCAATATTCCAGAACGGTTTAGCATTTTTTTCCAATTTGCTTAGTTTTTCATTCCAATTTCTGTTTTTATGTTTGCTTATTTCCTCGTCAATTTTCTTATTATAGTATTTAACTTGAACACGATATTCGGGTAAGCGGTAACGTTGCCACTGCCTGTTAAAAGAATTCCTTATTCGTATGAATTCAATTATGTGTTCAGGCATTTTTATGAAAAAAGGTTTTTTAGGTTTTTTTGGTACACATGACTGCACTGTGTTAAGTATTTGGTTGGAGAAGGTATCGACGTGAATATCAACATCTTCTTTCGAACTCACTGTATCCAAGTCAGTTGAAATAGTTCTCAGTTTGGATTTCATCTCTGACTTGAAACGACTCCAGTTTGCATTTTTTATGTCTAAAAAGTACTGTTCTCTATGTTCGGCCATTTCTTTCATTTTACAAAAAACTGGGATATGATCAGAACTTAATTCGTTTATAGTTTCAGGCTGAGTGAACAATGAAGGTATATTCGTTAAGAATAAATCAAGAACAGAAGGACTTCCTCTTGACCCAGACGGAAAATAAGTTGGACTAAACGGATACAACATAGAAAACGGAACAAAGCAGGACAAACCAACAAGAACATTACCCCAAGAGTTCGCACGGATACATCCCCAATCCCGATGTCTACAATTTAAATCACCTCCGATTATATAATTCTCATTATTTATAATTAACAACCGGGGTCCGGTCCTGGCCTCCTTCAACAAGTCTCTCCACCTATCCCGGTCTCGAGCCGACGCCATCCAGTTGCGCAACCCAAGGCTCCGGGCGTCCTGGTCTACGCCATCTCTCCAGCGCAAGCATGGTCTACCACGCTGTCGTCTGCCATAGAATGTACCACAAAGAACTTGTCGAGCAGGTTCCTCTTCGCTCATGCGAGCTAGGTGCCCTGCCCACCGAAGTCTACCGAGCCTAATTTTTGTCACGATATCTGCTTCAAGGTAGATTGCGTACAATTCATGATTGTACCGTCTCCGGAATCGTCCTTCCTCACATATGGGGCCAACAATTCTCCTTAAGACTTTTCTCTCGAACGCGGCTAAGAGGTCAGAGTGCCTTTTGCTAAGCACCCAAGTCTCGGATCCATATGTGAGTACTGGCAGGACCATGGTCCTGTACAGCAGTTGTTTTGAAGTTATGGTGAGATTTCTGGATTTGAAGAGCTTTGACAGACTGTAGTAGGCTCTGTTGGATTTGAGAAGCCGCCCGCGTATTTCTTCTTCTATATTGTTATCGGCTGCTACTATTGACCCAAGGTATTTAAAGGATTGCACCACTTCAAATTCGTGCTCCGCTACCTTGATTGTTTGACCAACTGTTCCTCACGCATTCGACGCCACCATGTACTTTGTTTTACCTGCACTAATGTGCAGCCCCAGATTTTGTGCCGCCTGCTCGATCTGGATGAAGGAATCGTGTACAGCTTGCTCGGTTCTTCCGATGATGTCGATGTCATCTGCGTAAGCCAGTATCTGGCTGGACCTGTTGACGATGGTCCCTCTTGTTGCCGTGCCAGAGTCACGGATTGCTTTCTCCAACGCCAGGTTGAAGAGGAGGCAGGCCAAACCATCCCCTTGTCGGAGTCCATTAAAGATGTTGATTGGTCTGGATAGCGATCCGGCTATTTTTACTTGGCTTGTTACGTTGGTCATGGTCAACCTACATAGTCGTGTCAATTTATTTGGGATGCCGAATTCTCTCATGGCTTTGTAAAGTTCTACCCTGGCTATGCTATCATAGGTGGCCTTAAAGTCTATAAACAGGTGGTATGTTGGGATGTTAAATTCTAGACATTTTTCCATCGCCTGCCTAAGGGTAAAGATCTGATCAGTTGTTGATTTGCCTAAAATGAAACCACACTGATATTGTCCGATGATGGTTTTAGCGTATGGGGTTATCCGGTCTTGTAGGATAGAGGAGAGTATCTTATAGGCGGTACTCAACAACGTGATACCTCTTTAGTTGCTGCACGTTGTGACATCTCCTTTCTTATGTATGGGGCATATTATACCTTTTCGCCAGTCTTCTGGCATTTCTTCATGCTCCCACACGTGCACTATAATACCATGAATTGCCTGACGTAGAGCTGGCCCACCGTGTTGAAATAATTCGGCTGGTATACCATTAGCTCCCGGGGCTTTGTTTTTCTTTAGCCGGTCTATAGCCTTCTCAACCTCTTCTATGCTTGGTGACGGTAACATAGGGTATTCGTCTTGAAGCAGTGGAGCCTCCACTTCAGCAGTGAATTGACCATTTAGCAATTCATTAAAGTACACTTCCCATCGCTCCAGTATGCTTTGTGGATCGGTGATCAGATTTCCCTCTCCGTCCTTGCAGTATGTGCAGCGTGGTGTGTACTGCGTCATGTTTCGGACGGATTGGTAGAACTTCCGCGCCTGATGCGGACCTCGCTCTCGGCTTTTTTCTATTTCACAGATTAAGTTCTTCTCCCAGGCTGATTTTTTCTGTCTGTGAAGCCGTTTTTCTATTCTTCTAAGCTCTTTATATTCTTCTTCGCGTGCCCGCGTTCAATGAGATTGTTGCATTGCTCGGTACGCAACATTCTTACGTTCATTCGCTAGCTTGCATTCATCATCAAACCAGTCGTTCCGATTTCTACGACTGCTGCCTAAGATGGAGTTGGCAGTACTAATGACAGTATTCTTAAGGCGTGTCCACTTCTCATCTACGCCCAGCATACTGGCTCCAAGACTTACTCTCCCTAAATCAAGTGATTCTAGGGCGAGTCCTAACGCATTACCAAAGGTGTTACTGGCATTTTCATTGCGCAGGGCGGCCGTGTTGATTCGAACCTGATCGGCGGATGCAATACGTCTTCGCAAGGCAATCCGCCCTCGGAAGACCATACCAACAAGATAGTGATCCGAGTCGATATTGGCGCCTCGGTACGTTCGTACCGTCATCAAGTTCGAGTAGTGGAGACGGTCTATCAATACGTGGTCTATTTGGTTACGAGTGACTCCATCAGGTGATACCCAGGTGGCTTTGTAGATATCTTTACGCGGGAACCTGGTACTCGCAACGACCATGTTTTTCGATGCTGCCAATTCTAAGACTCGAAGTTCATTGTCATTAGTGTTCTCATGCAAACTATGGGTGCCTGCGTAATGCCTGAATACCGGCTCCCGACCTATTTTTGCGTTCAAATCCCCAAGGATTATTTTTACGTCATACCTTGGACAGGCATTGAGGGTCCTCTCGACTTGTTCGTAGTAAGTCTCTTTTTCTTCGTCTGAGGACTCCTCCGTAGGTCCGTGAACGTTAATGAGGCTGATGTTCGTAAATTTGCCTCGCACGCGAAGGGTGCATAGCCTTTCGCTTATAGCGTTAAAGCCGATGATGGTAGACTTCATTTTTTCGCTGACTAGGAAGCCTACCCCGAGCACATGGTGTTTTGTATGACAGCTGTAGTATACGTCATATTCTTTCTTCTGTAAAACACCATTCCCTGTCCATCTGATTATGAGTTTTCTTAGACCTGCATAATTTTCGTTTATGCCTGCATGCCCTGTTTCATTTTTATGATATTAAGCTATCTGTTTAAAGGTATCGTCTTCATTTTTCATATTTTGTGCATGGTACATACATTTATAAAATTGTATTTGTTTTGTGGGGTCAAACAACTCGATCAGCTTTAATTGTACTAAATTGTACTCGTGTTCTGATAGTTCGGAAAAATACCTATTCGTCTTTTTCTTTTTATAAATCTTCTTAATATGTCTATAAGTCTTTCTGCTTGAATATCTTCAGAATTAATATATATATGATTCTTTTATTATTAAGTATTTCAATTTTTTTGCTTTTATTGTTCGTAAGCATAACTTGTGTATAAAATCTGTTTACTACTGTATCTAATATAGGGAAATGATCATTTTGTTCTTCTTCTTGTGAATGAATCGTGTTATCTATACTCATGTTATCAATTTTAAAGTTAAAATTTGGAGCTTTCTCTCCCTCCTCAGTTGTGAGCGTCTCAATCACATTTATTTCATCTGCTTCGCAATTAATTCGACTCATAAAATCTGCTGCTTTGTTTTCTTTCCCTTTTATATAATCTATACTAATGTTATATTCCCCGAGTTGTAGTAACCATCTCTGAAGTCTTTGATTTATATCTTTTTTCTTATGCTTTGTTTGCAACCATTTAAGTGGTTGATGATCTGTAAATAAGTCAAAAGCTCTACCGTAAATGTAGGGTCTAAAATAGTTTACAGACCAAACTATTGCTAATAGTTCTTTTTCTGTGACGGAGTAATTCCGTTCATGATCGTTTAATGTACGACTTGCGTAACATACTGGGTGTCCTTCCTGAGTAAGAACAGATCCGATAGCAAAATCACTTGCGTCGGTTGTGAGTTGAAATTTTTTGTTGAAGTCTGGGTACTTCAAAACCGGTGAATCTGTGAGGATTATTTTGAGTTTCTCGAAAGCGGCTATATAATTTGGATCATTCATATTAATTTTGGTATCCTTTTTGAGATACTTAGTCATTGGTTGCGCGATTTTCACGTAGTCTTTAATAAATTTTCTAAAATAACCAGTTATGCCTAAAAAAGACTTTATTTGTTTGGTATTTTGTGGTAACAGAAGCTTTTGAATGCTTTCAATTTTATTTTTATTTGGTTCTACCCCTTCCGTCGTTAAGACGTGTCCCAAATATTCTGTTTCTTTTGCAAAGAACTTGCACTTATCAACTTGAATTTTAAGGTTGTGTTGCCGTAGTTTATCCAGAACTTTTTGAACGCTAATAATGTGTTCTTTCAAAGATGAGCTAAATATTAGAATATCGTCTAAGTAGACGACGCATATTTGATTTGTGCATTCTCTAAGAACTGAGTTAATCAATATTTGAAAAGTCGCCGGGGCATTTTTAAGCCCGAAAGGCATTCTTGTGAACTCATAATGCCCGAGAGGAGTCGAAAAGGCTGTTTTTTTTTCTATCCTCTTCTCTAACTAAAAAAACAATCAAAGTGCTTCGTATCAATTTCAAAATGGTGCAGCACGCTACAAAAAGCAACAAAATTCTTCAATCAGTTACCAAGTTTATGAACTCCGGATGGAAGTATCCCCTTTCACCTGAATTGTCTTCATACCCAGCAGAAGGGAAAGCCTAGCAGTAATCGATGAGGTTTTGATGTTCAACAACCGTATCATAGTTCCAGAGTGTCTTCAAAAACGAATTCTGCAACAACTCTATCGATGTCATCCGGGCATAGACAAGAAACCATTGCCAGATGCCATGTTTGCTGGCCCAACATCGATGAGGACGTTACATTTTTTGTTAAACAATGTCACGCTACTTAAGTAGAAATAAAGATATTGAAGTTAAAAAAAAAACTTTATTCATAATATAATTGAATCTTAAGACAGAACGCAACATTTCGCGGTTATATTTTAGACTAAATTTATAATATTAATTATTGTTGGAGGCCGTCTCAGGCAGCTGAACACTAATCATGTCGTCAGCGTATTTCGTAGTTCCTGGAATTGTTATTGCGACCAATCGATTGCAAAATTGGTGGCTCGTGTTGCTGACGATGGAATACTCGCATTTGTCAATAATATGACATCCGTTCCGTCTGGGGTTGCTAACCTGGACGTAACCTCTCCCTCCTTTAGTTTGAAACTCTCCTGAGTTACATATAATGTTTGCTTTAGCTTTTTAAACTTAATGTATACATAAATTATTATAGCCATGATTGAAATTAATACAAATATACCGATACATACATTTAATAAAACATGATTTTTTTGTTTAAATTTGAGTTCGTTAATATGCTATATATTTTCAATTTGTTTCATAATAATATCATTAAAACTAAGTTTTTCCTTCGTCATATTAAGGTTAATTTCGTAAGGAATAATGAACCTTTCTTCAAATATATCTTTCTTGTTTACAAATGTTTTGTTTTTGAATTTGATTTCACAATTGTTAAAGTTTAATAGAAAATTTCCGTTTAATTTTATAATTCTTTCGTCACAAGAACTTGACAAATTTATATTTTGAACATTCTTTAATAAAATCAATCCATTTTCTATTTCAAAAGTTTTCATTTGGGAATTCTTTGTTTTCATGCAAATGCCATTATATAAACATAAATTAGATTTTTTCACATTTTTAAAGTCAACATTTTTTTCATATTTGTATAGAGTTTCATTTAGTTTTATAATTTCTTCGTCATTCATTATCAATTCTTCAAAGTACATATTTGTTAAAGAGGTGACTAAATATTTGTTAGTCTCTATAATTTCATTAGGTATTTTAATTACAAAAACAATTTTTTCATTTTTATATAAGGCTGTACCAATTTTTATATTTTTCAATTTTTCGAAACTTTTATCATATTTTATTATTTCTTCTTTACTTAAAATGTTACTTTCCATTATACCTGTTCTACAAGAAGCAATATTATTTTGAATGTGTTCGACATTGTCTTTTATAATTCCAATTTTTATTAATGATTCTAAGTATAAAAGTTTGCTATTCAATTTTACAGTTTTGCTTTTTATATTATTGAATTTATATAAAATTTTGAATCTATCTTTTTCAATAGTTTCTTTTAAAGTTAAAAAGGTTTGGTTAAAACTATTATTAATGAAAACTTGTTTGTTATTTTGAGTTATAAGTTTGTGATTATTGTCAGTTTAAGTAGAAACACTAGTATGATCCATTTGGCCTGAAAATTTAGTTGGTCTTTTTATATTAGAAGGATGTATGTTTTCTAGCTTAAGTTTTCTATACCTAGGTTCGTGTTTGTGCCTGAGTGCTTTATAATTTCATTTGGCCTGAAAATTTAGTTGGTCTTTTTTATATTAGAAGGATGTATGTTTTCTAGCTTAAGTTTTCTATACCTAGGTTCGTGTTTGTGCCTGAGTGCTTTATAATTTCTATCTAAACCTTCGTCTCTTTCTTCATTATATTCTTCTCTTTCTTTATTTAGTTTGTTGATTACTCTATCTTTTATATTTGTCAGGACCTTTTCTTTATCTATTCTACCTTCTAAGACGTCTATTGGTTTACATTTAATTGATGAATGCACTGATATATTGTACCACTCTACGCACTTATATACTCTTTCTTTAGATGTTAGCTCTGATTTTTCTGCGGTGAGTACTCGCATTTTTTCGCAAATAGTATTATGAAACCTTTCGATGTCGGAGTTGCCAGTATGGCTGTTTGGTTTCGTAAAGTGTACTTCGATATTTTCTTGTCTTAAAAAATCTTTTACATGTGTGTTTTGAAATTCGTTATCTAAAACAATTTTATTAGGCTTGCCCTTAATTGAAAAGTATAATCTCAATTTTTCTTTGAGGGTAATGCTATTTTTGTCTTCTAAATAAAAGGCTATACAATGTTTTGAGAATTTATCTATAAAAGTCATAAAGTTGTTTTTGGAAATGGTGTAATTATCTGCGTGTACTGTTTGATTGTTATCAGTTGGAGTTTCTGTGTGCTCGAATTTCGGCTTAATTGGTTTTCTATCGTACTTAGCCCGATTACACGTATCGCAGTTATTAATATATTTTTGAATCAATTCTTTAAGATTTTTGAAGTAAATGAGTTTTCTTCATCATCATCATCATCGGCTCGACAACCGGGGTCCGGTCCTGGCCTCCTTCAACAAGTCTCTCCACCTATCCCGGTCTCGAGCCGACGCCATCCAGTTGCGCAACCCAAGGCTCCGGGCGTCCTGGTCTACGCCATCTCTCCAGCGCAAGCATGGTCTACCACGCTGTCGTCTGCCATAGAATGTACCACAAAGAACTTGTCGAGCAGGTTCCTCTTCGCTCATGCGGGCTAGGTGCCCTGCCCACCGAAGTCTACCGAGCCTAATTTTTGTCACGATATCTGCTTCAAGGTAGATTGCGTACAATTCATGATTGTACCGTCTCCGGAATCGTCCTTCCTCACATATGGGGCCAACAATTCTCCTTAAGACTTTTCTCTCGAACGCGGCTAAGAGGTCAGAGTGCCTTTTGCTAAGCATCCAAGTCTCGGATCCATATGTGAGTACTGGCAGGACCATGGTCCTGTACAGCAGTAGTTTTGAAGTTATGGTGAGATTTCTGGATTTGAAGAGCTTTGACAGACTGTAGTAGGCTCTGTTGGATTTGAGAAGCCACCCGCGTATTTCTTCTTCTATATTGTTATCGGCTGCTACTATTGACCCAAGGTATTTAAAGGATTGCACCACTTCAAATTCGTGCTCCGCTACCTTGATTGTTTGACCAACTGTTCCTCACGCATTCGACGCCACCATGTACTTTGTTTTACCTTCACTAATGTGCAGCCCCAGATTTTGTGCCGCCTGCTCGATCTGGATGAAGGAATCGTGTACAGCTTGCTCGGTTCTTCCGATGATGTCGATGTCATCTGCGTAAGCCAGTATCTGGCTGGACCTGTTGACGATGGTCCCTCTTGCTGCCGTGCCAGAGTCACGGATTGCTTTCTCCAACGCCAGGTTGAAGAGGAGGCAGGCCAAACCATCCCCTTGTCGGAGTCCATTAAAGATGTTGATTGGTCTGGATAGCGATCCGGCTATTTTTACTTGGCTTGTTACGTTGGTCATGGTCAACCTACATAGTCGTGTCAATTTATTTGGGATGCCGAATTCTCTCATGGCTTTGTAAAGTTCTACCCTGGCTATGCTATCATAGGTGGCCTTAAAGTCTATAAACAGGTGGTATGTTGGGATGTTAAATTCTAGACATTTTTCCATCGCCTGCCTAAGGGTAAAGATCTGATCAGTTGTTGATTTGCCTAAAATGAAACCACACTGATATTGTTCGATGATGGTTTTAGCGTATGGGGTTATCCGCTCTTGTAGGATAGAGGAGAGTATCTTATAGGCGGTACTCAACAACGTGATACCTCTATAGTTGCTGCACGTTGTGACATCTCCTTTCTTATGTATGGGGCATATTATACCTTTTCGCCAGTCTTCTGGCATTTCTTCATGCTCCCACACGTGCACTATAATACCATGAATTGCCTGACGTAGAGCTGGCCCACCGTGTTGAAATAATTCGGCTGGTATACCATTAGCTCCCGGGGCTTTGTTTTTCTTTAGCCGGTCTATAGCCTTCTCAACCTCTTCTATGCTTGGTGACGGTAACATAGGGTATTCGTCTTGAAGCAGTGGAGCCTCCACTTCAGCAGTGAATTGACCATTTAGCAATTCATTAAAGTACACTTCCCATCGCTCCAGTATGCTTTGTGGATCGGTGATCAGATTTCCCTCTCCGTCCTTGCAGTATGTGCAGCGTGGTGTGTACTGCGTCATGTTTCGGACGGATTGGTAGAACTTCCGCGCCTGATGCGGACCTCGCTCTCGGCTTTTTTCTATTTCACAGATTAAGTTCTTCTCCCAGGCTGATTTTTTCTGTCTGTGAAGCCGTTTTTCTATTCTTCTGAGCTCTTTATATTCTTCTTCGCGTGCCCGCGTTCTATGAGATTGTTGCATTGCTCGGTACGCAACATTCTTACGTTCATTCGCTAGCTTGCATTCATCATCAAACCAGTCGTTCCGATTTCTACGACTGCTGCCTAAGATGGAGTAGGCAGTACTAATGACAGTATTCTTAAGGCGTGTCCACTTCTCATCTACGCCCAGCATACTGGCTCCAGGACTTACTCTCCCTAAATCAAGTGATTCTAGGGCGAGTCCTAGCGCATTACCAAAGGTGTTACTGGCATTTTCATTGCGCAGGGCGGCCGTGTTGATTCGAACCTGATCGGCGGATGCAATACGTCTTCGCAAGGCAATCCGCCCTCGGAAGACCATACCAACAAGATAGTGATCCGAGTCGATATTGGCGCCTCGGTACGTTCGTACCGTCATCAAGTTCGAGTAGTGGAGACGGTCTATCAATACGTGGTCTATTTGGTTACGAGTGACTCCATCAAGTGATACCCAGGTGGCTTTGTAGATATCTTTACGCGGGAACCTGGTACTCGCAACGACCATGTTTTTCGATGCTGCCAATTCTAAGACTCGAAGTTCATTGTCATTAGTGTTCTCATGCAAACTATGGGTGCCTGCGTAATGCCTGAATACCGGCTCCCGACCTATTTTTGCGTTCAAATCCCCAAGGATTATTTTTACGTCATACCTTGGACAGGCATTGAGGGTCCTCTCGACTTGTTCGTAGTAAGTCTCTTTTTCTTCGTCTGAGGACTCCTCCGTAGGTCCGTGAACGTTAATGAGGCTGATGTTCGTAAATTTACCTCGCACGCGAAGGGTGCATAGCCTTTCGCTTATAGCGTTAAAGCCGATGATGGTAGACTTAATTTTTTCGCTGACTAGGAAGCCTACCCCGAGCACATGGTGTTTTGTATGACAGCTGTAGTATACGTCATATTCTTTCTTCTGTAAAACACCATTCCCTGTCCATCTGATTATGAGTTTTCTTAGACCTGCATAATTTTCGTTTATGCCTGCATGCCCTGTTTCATTTTTATGATATTAAGCTATCTGTTTAAAGGTATCGTCTTCATTTTTCATATTTTGTGCATGGTACATACATTTATAAAATTGTATTTGTTTTGTGGGGTCAAACAACTCGATCAGCTTTAATTGTACTAAATTGTACTCGTGTTCTGATAGTTCGGAAAAAATACCTTTTCGTCTTTTTCTTTTTATAAATCTTCTTAATATGTCTATAAGTCTTTCTGCTTGAATATCTTCAGAATTAATATATATGATTCTTTTATTATTAAGTATTTCAATTTCTTTGCTTTTATTGTTCGTAAGCATAACTTGTGTATAAAATCTGTTTACTACTGTATCTAATATAGGGAAATGATCATTTTGTTCTTCTTCTTGTGAATGAATCGTGTTATCTATACTCATGTTATCAATTTTAAAGTTAAAATTTGGAGCTTTCTCTCCCTCCTCAGTTGTGAGCGTCTCAATCACATTTATTTCACCTGTTTCGCAATTAATTCGACTCATAAAATCTGCTGCTTTGTTTTCTTTCCCTTTTATATAATCTATACTAATGTTATATTCCCCGAACTGTAGTAACCATCTCTGAAGTCTTTGATTTATATCTTTTCCCTTATGCTTTGTTTGCAACCATTTAAGTGGTTGATGATCTGTAAGTAAGTCAAAAGCTCTACCGTAAATGTAGGGTCTAAAATAGTTTACAGACCAAACTATTGCTAATAGTTCTTTTTCTGTGACGGAGTAATTCCGTTCATGATCGTTTAATGTACGACTTGCGTAACATACTGGGTGTCCTTCCTGAGTAAGAACAGATCCGATAGCAAAATCACTTGCGTCGGTTGTGAGTTGAAATTTTTTGTTGAAGTCTGGGTACTTCAAAACCGGTGAATCTGTGAGGATTATTTTGAGTTTCTCGAAAGCGGCTATATAATTTGGATCATTCATATTAATTTTGGTATCCTTTTTGAGATACTTAGTCATTGGTTGCGCGATTTTCGCGTAGTCTTTAATAAATTTTCTAAAATAACCAGTTATGCCTAAAAATGACTTTATTTGTTTGGTATTTTGTGGTAACAGAAGCTTTTGAATGCTTTCAATTTTATTTTTATTTGGTTTTACCCCTTCCGTCGTTAAGACGTGTCCCAAATATTCTGTTTCTTTTGCAAAGAACTTGCACTTATCAACTTGAATTTTAAGGTTGTGTTGCCGTAGTTTATCCAGAACTTTTTGAACGCTAATAATGTGTTCTTTCAAAGATGAGCTAAATATTAGAATATCGTCTAAGTAGACGACGCATATTTGATTTGTGCATTCTCTAAGAACTGAGTTAATCAATCTTTGAAAAGTCGCCGGGGCATTTTTAAGCCCGAAAGGCATTCTTGTGAACTCATAATGCCCGAGAGGAGTCGAAAAGGCTGTTTTTTTTCTATCCTCTTCTCTAACTAAAACTTGGTGGAAGCCTTTAGCTAGGTCTAAGGTTGTAAAGTATTGAGACCTTCCCAATTTATCTAATATAGTGTCTATATTAGGAATTGGAAATTTGTCATCAATTGTGGCTTCGTTAAGCTTTCTATAATCGACCACAATTCTCCATTTCATTTGTAATAAATTGTCTAACTTCTTAGGCACAATCCGAAGAGGACTATTGTATGGAGAATTACTTTTTTGAATTATACCTTGCGAAAGCATTTCTTTAATTTGTTTATTGATCTCTTGTTCATGGATTTGGGGGTACCGATAAATTTTTGCGTAAATTGGTCTATCTGTTGTAGTTACGATTTCATGATGAATATCATGTGCACAACTTAATTGTTGTCCTTCGCGAAAAAACAAATCTCTATTTTTCTTAAGGAGTTTGTCTTTTTTCTGTATTTAAATGATTACCAAGAAGACAATTTGGTACGTATTGGTCATCTTCTGTATTGCTTTCTAAAATATGTATTTCTTCATACTTGTGAGGACATGCATTTACAAATTTTATTTTATTCCCATGAATTTCTATATATTCTTCCTCTAAATTAATTTTTGCATCTAAAGGTTTTAGTAAGTTCACTCCTAATATACCATCAAAATGTTTGTCTTTAAAGGATGTGAGTTTCCAACACATTTGAGTTTTTCATTGAATTCATTTGGTAGCTCTGTTATAATTTCGGTGTCTATTGTTGTATTCCCGTTAAGGGTATTAAATATTACTCTTTCTTTTAAAGGAATTCGTTTGTAATTTTGTAATTTGGTCTTGTCGAGTAATGTAGTAGTTGAACCTGTATCTATTAAACATTTTATTTTATTTTCTCCTATATTCAATTCTATTATCGGTAAGTCCGAATTGGAGGCTGTGAGTGAAAATTTACTTCTTCAACAGATTGTTGAACATGATCGCATTTCATTGGTGTATGATTATTGTGTTGGCCTAATGCCCTCTGATTTAAATTATTATTGTTATTGAAATTGTTTCTATATTGACCTGAATTGTTACGATTTTGGTTAAAATTGTTTCTATATTGACCCGAATTGTTTCTATTTTGGTTAAAATTATTGCTATACTGACCCGAATTGTTTCTATTTTGGTGATAATATTGATCGTTTTTGTATCTATGATATCTATTCTGATCCTGTGGACTATTCTGAGCTCTGTTTGTATTATTATTAAGGGTATTCAAATTTTTATGGATTACTGGTATTTGTCTATTAAACTTCTGTCTACCTGCCTGGATCATACCCGTTTCTTCGAGCGTATAGTATGCGTCTCGTAAATTATCTATTTGTCTACTTATTACAATGCTAGCGTGATTAGGATCGAGTCCATTAATAAAAGTTTTAACTATCATGTTTTCTTTAGCTACTGGTGAGAATTCATTCGGTTTTTCTATATCAAATTCGTATTTAGTATTTAATTTATCTAATATATCTCTAAGTCTTTCGAAATACTCACTAACATTATTGTTTCTGGTACTGATGGCTGGGTGGTGTAAGTTGTAGTAAGTTTCCCGAACTCCAAAGTTCCTGATCAATTCAGCTTTTATGTTGTCCCACGTTGGATTCGCTCCCAGCGTCCTTATTGCTTGTAATGCTGGTCCTTGAATTTTGTTTAACACGTTCCTTTGAAGAATGTAATACTCCAATGGTGTTCCCACAAAAAACGGCAGGAAAATCTCCACTTCCCTGATGAATGAAGCCAGGGCGTACTCTGATGT
This sequence comes from Baccha elongata, assembly GCA_951217065.1. Lineage (NCBI taxonomy): Eukaryota > Metazoa > Arthropoda > Insecta > Diptera > Syrphidae > Baccha > Baccha elongata. The sequence continues at coordinate 823,466 of CATNUY010000075.1, forward strand.
ACCCCAGTATTCTCTGATCCTTGAGGATTCCTTCATCAGCTCCGTTACTCCTATAGTAGCTGGTGCAGGACCTTGTGGTTGTGCTGGACCTTGTGGTGGAGCTTGAGCCTATTGACCGTGATTGCCTTCGTCTGTTGTATTCTGCATCTTGATTTATTTTATGTTTTGTTTGATAATATAAGTTTATCACTTTGTTTGATTTTATTTTATTCTTCTTTTTATTTTATTAATAGTTAATAGTCGAACTAAAATGATTTACAAACCGGCGACCCAATATTAATTTCAGTTTAACTTGGTATCACTTTGTTCACTCTTCACTGCCAATATTAATTTTAGTTTAATATGGTAGATATGTCACTTTGTTCACTATTTTGCACTTTTTTTATTTTTGTTCTTTAATTTCAATCTTCGGATTGAAACCCTCTCAACTGCGCCACTTAATTAGAAATAAAGATATTGAAGTTAAAAAAAACTTTATTCATAATTTAATTGAATCTTAAGACAGAACGTTACATTTCGCGGTTATATTTTAGACTAAATTTATAATATAAATTATTGTTGGAGGCCGTCTCAGGCAGCTGAACACTAATCATGTCGTCAGCGTATTTCGTAGTTCCTGGAATTGTTATTGCGACCAATCGATTGCAACCTGGACGTAACCCGCTTGCTCCTTCACGGCAAAGTTTCCAGTCAAAACGACTCTACAGTCATGGCCAATAAACACATCTGCGATGGAACGGGTTCATGTTGACATTGCAGGCCCTAGTGAGGGTGCTTATTATTTTGTCATAGTGGACTCATTCTCTAAATGGTTGGAGGTCGTGCAACTTCCAAACATGTCATCATCTACTATAATCAACAAACTGACTGCTTTCTTTTCTCTCTACGGTGATTGTCAACAGCTGGTCTCAGATAATGGAACGCAATTCACCAGTTCCGAATTTCAACGTTTCTTGGAGAGTCGAGGTATTCAGCATCTACGAACAGCCCCATACCACCCACAGTCTAACAGACAGGCAGAGCGGTTTATAGATACGCTTAAAAGGACACTTAAGAAACTTAAGCAGGAGGGAACCAGTTCAGAGAACCTACAAACATTTTTGCAAACATATCGATCTACACCAAACCGCAATGTTTCCGATTTCAAATCACCAGCAGAAGTATTCATCGGCAGAAAGTTAAGAACATCACTGGACTTAGTAAAACCATGCCAACATAAACCGATTTATAAAAACGAAAAGCAGAATCTACAGTTCAACAGACAACACGGTGCTAAGAAATGGAATTTCGTAGCAGGTGAGATGGTATGTGCTAAAATTTATCAAAAAACAAGAATCACTGGGATCCAGGCACAATAATCGAAAAGATAGGAACCGTCAATTACAATATTCCTGTCAACGATGAAAATAAGAGCAGACTTAGTCGTTCACATACGAACCAAATAAGGTCTAGACACTCTGAACCCAACAAGCAGCTAACTACCAACACATTCCTTGATTTGATGGACTTATTTCAAGATCAACCAATATCGACTCAGCATGATCCCGAACCACCAACTGAAAATGAAAATTTAAATGGATCAGTCCTTGATTCATCGGACAATTTCGAAGATGCGTTGGAAACAAGTTCAGAAACTTCAGGTCTACAAAATTCACCTTCAGCGACTGAGGATGTCTTCCAGAGGAAGTAATATTCATCTCTTTCTAATTATATTAGAAAGAGATGAATTTATTGATATGTATATCTTATTACATTACATCTTATCATTGTTTTGCTTTTGGTGGCTTAACCGAATGATAGTTTCTCTTCTTTTATTTTATAATTAATAAATACTGATTTTATAAAGTTCTTTGTTTTCTTGTATGACCTGAGGTCATAACAAAAACGATCGTTCGATTGTTTTTATTTATCACTGCGATGATCACCTTACGCAGAGAGAAAATGTAGATTTTGACTGTCACTTATCACAAATCACATTAGCCGATTCCACCCCAGATGTCAAAATTGTGTATACATTTTTTATGTTGAAGGCGTGTACGAAAGTTCAATAATTTTTTTTGTTTGAAATAGATTTACAAATGTCATTTAGATTGAAACAATCAAAAATAAGATGCTTAATTGTTAAGATATGACTGGACAGGTTGGAGGGTTGTCTTTTTTCAGGAGATGGCTGTGTTGTGTGAGTGTGGCCAAGTCGTAGTTGTAGAAAATACTAATTCATTTTAGTAGTTATTTCTGTTGGATACATGATTGATTCCATGTTTGGGTTGAGGCTCGAATAGTGATGTGTATGTTTTCCAATCTTCTTTTCAATCATCTTTTCTTCTGTGTTCCCAGTAAGCTTTTATCACATTTAGGAAGTCTCTTTTAGAAGAGGCAAGTGTAGTTACATCTGTTTGTGCAAAGGCATTTTTAGCTGCACTGTCTGCCAGATCGTTCCCTTTGAAACCTGAGTGTCCTGGGACCCAGAAAATCCAAAGTTTATTCTTGTTTTTCAATATGTTGTCAAGAATGCTTTTGCTTTAAGAGCAAATAACAACGTTTCTGGCTATAATGTTTGCTATCTCTGTATCTTTGAGGATTGTATATGCTTCTGCAGAAAAAACTGAGAAGTAGTTTGATAACCTTAAAGCGCTTAGGACATCACCTGCCTCCGAGACGACAGCGAGTCCTGTACCATTATCAGATTTGGATCCATCTGTGTACAGGATGTCCCATGAGTTTTGTCTCTGTATATTTGTAACTTTATGGAAGAGTTGCGAGTAGGTTTCTCTGTTTGTAGAGTCTTTTTTGAATGCTGACAGTTTGATGTTTATGGTATCAGTCGGTAGAACCCATGGCGGAGTGTTCCCAAGTGTCTTTTTGTAAATTGTTGCAGGGATTCCAATGCTCTTACAAGTATTGAGGGCGAACTACATAGTTGAAGGTTTATTTGGTATTTTTCTACGGAGTAAAATTTTCTTGGCTTCTTCAATTATTACAGATTTGTGCGACTGGCAAACTTTTAAAGCGAGGCGAGCCGTAAGAAGATCTCTGCGGTATTCGATTGTTGGAAGGCCAGCTTCGGTGAGCATATTTTTACTGGTGTAGTTCCAAAGACTTTCAAACTTCTTCTGATCGCTGTGTGGTAAGATCGTTTAAAAATTTGGAGTGTTGTTTTTGCACATTTCCCGTAGATTACCAGTCCATAGTCAATCTTGGGTTAAATAATTTTTTTTGTAATGTAAATAAGTGTATTTTTATTTAAATGGATCAGTCCTTGATTCATCGGACAATTTCGAAGATGCGTTGGAAACAAGTTCACAAACTTCAGATCTACAAAATTCACCTTCAGCGACTCAGAGGATGTCTTCCAGAGGAAGTAATATTCAGACTTCTGGTTGGAAGGATTATGACCTCTTTTAAGTGGGGGAGGTGTTGAGAGCAAGGACAATTATACTGCTTAGGCAGCACTGCATATTAAATAGCCATCCCTGGCAATCACCATCTGCATTTAATTATATTAGAAAGAGATGAATTTATTGATATGTATATCTTATTACATTACATCTTATCATTGTTTTGCTTTTGGTGGCTTAACCGAATGATAGTTTCCCTTCTTTTATTTTATAATTAATAATTACTGATTTTATAAAGTTCTTTGTTTTCTTGTATGACCCGAGGTCAAAACAAAAACGATGGTTCGATTGTTTTTATTTATCACTGCGATGATCACCTTACGCAGAGAGAAAGTGTAGATTTTGACTTTCATTTATCACAAATCACATTAGCCGATTCCACCCCAGATGTCAAAATTGTGAATACATTTTTTATGTTGAAGGCGTGTACAATAGTTCAATAATTTTTTTTGTTTGAAATAGATTTACAAATGTCATTTAGATTGAAACAATCAAAAATAAGATGCTTAATTGTTAGGATATGACTGTACAGGTTGGAGGGTTGTCTTTTTTCAGGATATGGCTGTGTTGTGTGAGTGTGGCCAAGTCGTAGTTGTAGAAAATACTTATTCATTTTAGTAGTTATTTCTGTTGCATACATGATTGATTCCATGTTTGGGTTGAGGCTCGAATAGTGATGTGTATGTTTTCCAATCTTCTTTTCAATCATCTTTTCTTTTGTGTTCCCAGTAAGCTTTTATCACATTAAGGAAGTCTCTTTTAGAAGAGGCAAGTGTAGTTACATCTGTTTGTGCAAAGGCATTTTTAGCTGCACTGTCTGCCAGATCGTTCCCTTTGAAACCTGAGTGTCCTGGGACCCAAAAAATCCAAAGTTTATTCTTGTTTTTCAATATGTTGTCAAGAATGCTTTTGCTTTCAGAGCAAATTACAACGTTTCTGGCTATAATGTTTGCTATCTCTGTAGCTTTGAGGATTGTATATGCTTCTGCAGAAAAAACTGAGAAGTAGTTTGATAACCTTGAAGCGCTTAGGACGTCACCTGCCTCCGAGACGACAGCGAGTCCTGTACCATTATCAGATTTGGATCCATCTGTGTACAGGATGTCCCATGAGTTTTGTCTCTGTATATTTGTAACTTTATGGTAGAGTTGCGAGTAGGTTTCTCTGTTTGTAGAGTCTTTTTTGAATGCTGACAGTTTGATGTTTATGGTATCAGTCGGTAGAACCCATGGCGGAGTGTTCCCTAGTGTCGATTTGTAAATTGTTGCAGGGATTCCAATGCTCTTACAAGTATTGAGGGCGAACTACATAGTTGAAGGTTTATTTGGTATTTTTCTACGGAGTAAAATTTTCTTGGCTTCTTCAATTATTACAGATTTGTGCGACTGGCAAACTTTTAAAGCGAGTCGAGCCGTAGATCTCTGCGGGATTCGATTGTTGGAAGGCCAGCTTAGGTGAGCATATTTTTACTGGTGTAGTTCCAAAGGCTTTCAAACTTCTTCTGATCGCTGTGTGGTAAGATTGTTTAAAAATTTGGAGCGTTGTTTTTGCACATTTCCCGTAGATTACCAGCCCATAGTCAATCTTGGGTAAAATATTTTTTTTTGTAATGTAAATAAGTGTAATTGTATGAACTTAACTATTTTTCGAGAATAAAAATCTAACTATATTTAGCCTTGTAGCTAGCTCTTTTTTTAAGTAATAAACAATGATCCTTAAAAGTAAAACGTTTGTCAAATGTAATACCTGAAATACTTAAGGTATTTAGATTAGGTATTTTCAACGGCAACCATTAATTAAAACTCATCGAAGGATTATAGATACGGCAGTCAGTCGTTGTCACCGCTTATATAAATTTGCTATATCTTATAAATTGAATAAAAATTGTTTCTTTTAAAATTAAAAGTTTCTTTGGTTCATATTTACAGAATCAGAAGTGTGATCACTTGCCTACAATATCGGCAACAATTATCGGTCCAAAAACATTTCTCAGGGAAAAAGCGAAATCTAAAAATCCTTGGTGGGACGGCGAACGGAACATTTAACATACGAAGGGATAGAGATAACCTCGACGTACCCGAATAAAATAAAAAAAAACAACGTCCAACGTAAGGGAAAGAGATAGACTCAACGTACCCGAATATAAAACACAACGTCCAACGTAAGGAAAACAAACAACAAATTAATTTTAACGAAAGGAATTAATTGAACGAAAACGTTTAAAACTAAAAAGGCAGAGATAGACTTACGAACCTCGAAACCAAACGTACGAAAGAGAAAGGAAAAGGTAAACAAACCAAAGGAAAAAAAAACCAACGTCTAGACAACGAGATAGGAAAAACAAGGGAAAAAAATAATGATTAAATTCGAATGTTTAAAAGTTTCCCAATTAAATAGCCTTCTGTAAACGAAAAACCAACGAAGAATCGGTAAAAAAGCACAAAAGGTTGCTTAATTGGTCGAATTTTATGGGTCGGACGAGGTAGATTCGGAAGAAATAGAAACGAGTAAGATGGCTCCGGCAGAATCATGGCCATCACAAATGGACGAGTTGAAGAGTACGATGACGAATTTGGCGAAAATCGTAAGTGAATTGGCTGTGAACGCGAAATAAGTAAATCCAGCAGCTACACATCAATTGCACACGAACATGGGCAGCCAAAGGATTCAGTCTGCTTCTCAGAACGTACCGACAACATCACACGGTGCAGGTTCCACGGAGGATTCATTGTATGGAACGCCAAACAGTACGCATGATGTCATAGGAATCTTACCCGACTTCGATCCAATTGAACGAAATCTATCATCTCAGCAATTCATCAACAAAGTTGAACAGCTACGTTTCATATATTCATGGAGTGACGAAATGATCCTCTTTGCAGTTCAATACAAGATGAGAGGAATAGCGAAGATTTGGATTGATGCACTGCCAGTATTTCAAATGTGGATGGATTTTCCTAGTGCTCTCCTTAACGATTTCCCTAGTTCCATTAATATGGCAGAGATACACCGAGAACTAATGAAACGAAGACGTAAGCCAGGCGAGTCATTGGTGGAATTTTACTATGCAATGCTTATCATCGGAAGACGAGGTAAATTGAATGATCTTTCGCTTAATTCATACATAATTAATGGTATTAATGGTCCCAACATTACACGAACACTGTTGGCCATTAATTTCCGAACGTGCAACGATCTTTTGAGGTCACTAGATAGTTTGTCAACAACGGTCCGTGTATATTCTTCAAGAAGTGTACCAACACGTGCACTAGCGGAAACAGAAGAACGTAAGGCAAACACAGGACGAGATACAAACTTCCAAAAGAGTATCAAATGCTACAACTGTAATGAGATGGGGCATATATAATCGAAGTGCTCCCAACCATCACGAAGGGCGCGATGCAATGTTTGCAACAAAGTGGGCCATGAGTCGAAAAATTGTTGCGCAAACAAATCGACCATCGCCAAGGTCGAACAAAACGAACAAGTTGCTTAGTTCATTCCTCCCGTCAGAAAGGATGTCGTTTTCTGTGGACAAAAATATTCAGCTTTTGTGGGTACGGGAAGCGATCACTCGTTTATCGACGAATCAATATCTAAAAAGAACGTAGTACGGAAAGAATATGTAAAGCAGCTAAAAGGATTTGGAGGAGTCATCGTAGAATTAAAAGAAGTAATCGAGTTAGATCTGCGAATGGATAATCAAGAAGTGCACATAACGTTCCAAATCGTGAAAGACGAAATTCTACCTCAAAAGGCGATGTGCTCTGTAGAAAAAACCACCGCATGAGTCTTGACGCCGGCGTACTGCATATTTACTCGAAAACATCTGGTGTTAAAATCATTAAAAACCGACCAATATAATAAGTACACGATTTTAGTCAACTAAAATGCTGACACGCTGGGAATCGGATTTTTCTGCTTTTCCCACATAACATCAGTGTTGATCATTTTTTGTATACTAATTAATATTAGGTTTATTATATCATCACATTACCTATTTATGTATATCCCAATCCCCCCAAAACGCGTGAGACCACCCACACAAAATGTATAATAATAATAAAAGGTTAACGTCTTGTCTCACGCGTTTGAAACCCAATCCTCTAGCTGCCCGTTCGATTGGGTACATATTTTTCACAACTATGACTTGGCGAGAAATGTGTACCTAAAGTTCGTGGCAGTTGCTTCTTCAATTTCATGCGGTAATAAAGTGTACACATTGTACCTAGATACATAATTGTTGTGGTTTTTCTTTATTTTGATTAATCATTTCGAGTTAACGACAGTATAAACATTGGCGACCGTGACAGGACCTAACTAAAAAGAGTTTAGTGGCCTGTAAAACAAACTATAAAAAAAAAAAAAAATAAAATAAAACGAACTACATATCAGTTCTTAGTGTGTTGTTGTTAGTGAAGTGAATTTAAAATTAAAAAAAAAAATATATAAACATAAACATGACATTATCGATGGAGCAACTCGCCGATCACCAAGAAAAAATTGGTAAGGAGATAGTCGTTCTCGCCAGGAACTATGGAAAAGATGGTGCTGCGAGAAAAACCTTGATATATCTTCAACAAAGGTGGAAAACCCTGGACGAACTTTGGGAAAAATTTGATAACGCAGACAGCGAAATCAGAGACAATCATCCGGACGTTCAGGATCATGAGTATTTCACCACCGAGTATTTTGACCAAATAAACAAAATATACACAATTATGAAAGACGACATAATGCGTCTACTCGAAGCTGAGCAGAAGGATGAGCAGACGGAGCCACCATCAGGACCGAATGCAGAACAGCCAATTGCAAGGCCTTCAACGTCGGATACGTCCCAAGCAGGACAACCATCAGAAAAGTCCCAAGCAGGACAACCAGCATCGTCCCCAGCAGGACTATCAACCGGGGTATCTAAACCACAATTTTCAAATCATTCTAAAACTACAACACCTCTGACCATGGAAAATAAATTTCGATTGATTGCTAAAATTTATCAAGCATCTCTCAACAAGTGCTCCATGGATTTGAAAAACATTTCTCCGCAAGAGTATATCATCAAAACAAAAACTCTTACGCGTAGTTGGGAGGAGTTAACAGCGGCATATCAACGACTTGGGGACGGTGCAGATGCAGTGGACATAGAGCTGTATTTTGACCTCCAAGAACAACTTGATCTCAAAATATCATGTCTACCAAGTGCTTCTGCACTGAATGAAACCACCAATGCTTCAATGCAGTCGGCATCAATAAATCTGCCGAAAATAGAGATACCAAAATTCGATGGAAGCTATCTCAATTGGCCACAGTTTTATGATTTATATACACAAATGGTACACAAGCAACCTATCTCACCAGCTCAGAAGCTTTATTTTCTGAGAGCTAACGTCGCCGGAGATGCCCACAGTTTAATTCAACACTTTCATGCAACGGACAGCAACTATGAGGTGGCATGGAAAACACTGGGGGATAGATTTAACAACAAACGGTTATTGTTAACCGCTCAGCTCAACAGGCTGCTTCAACAATCTAGTGTAGTAGATAACACTAAAAGTTTAAAAAGGCTGCATGATACAACCAAAGAAGTGTTGCAAGCCATTAACAATCTTGGCTATGACACCACAGGATGGGACCCGCTACTTGTCCATTTGCTATCAGAAAGAATGGACAAGGACACAAGAATGCTATTCGAAGAATCCCTTGATGCACCGAGAAGCTGTCCAACAATGAAGCAGCTTCTAGAATTCTTAGAAGGAAGGTTCCAGACCCTAGAAGCTGTGAGCCGAGAGGACAAAAGGAAAGTGGCGGTGACGGTAACCGAGAAGCCAAGGGAAGTTAATTTTAAGTTATGTGTATTTTGCAAGTCAGTAAATCATAATATATTTAATTGTAAAAAATTTCTCAATCTTTCAGTAGAAGAACGGAATCAGGGGGTGCGAAGGCTTCAACTCTGCACCAACTGTCTTCAAGCAGGACATCCTCTTTCAGCGTGTCAGCTGAGAGATTGCAAAACTTGCGGCGGTAAACACAACACCTTGCTGCATTATACTACTCTAAAGCAGCCAAACCCAAGCAACACTTAAGTGGTAAGTCGTGTACTTTTCATATTGGTCGGGGGGATGAACTCCCATCAGGTTCATCGGGTAATACTTCATTAGGGGTTAGCACACAAAGACGCCAAGTTCATCTTGCTACCGCCATTGTAAATCTCATAGCTGAAAATGGTATGCGAATTCCATGCAGAGCTATGCTCGATTCTGGATCTCAATTACATTTCATAACAGCATCTATAGCTCAGCAGCTGGGCTGTAAAAAGCGGAGAATGGATATTCCAATAAGTGGAATCGGGGGTAAAGAAGATCATTCCAATTTTATCATTGACGTCTCAATGGAATCAAGAACCTCTTCATATAGGTCAACTATTGAGGCAAGCATCATGCCAAAAATAAGCGATTACAAAGCAACCTTTAATACAAATTTACGAAATTGGGTACTGCCTCCGAATATCATTCTTGCTGATCCAGGATCTATTGATTCGCACCGTATCGATTTGTTGATTGGTGCCGAAATTTTCTTTGATCTTCTGCTACCAGGAGAATTCAAAGTTGCAGCAAATATTCCTATTTTGCGAAACAGCAAATTAGGTTGGCTAATAGCAGGTAGCGCCATGGACACAGTTCCAAAATCATTCTGTCATCAAGTGACAAAACCGACCCTAAGTTCATTAGATAAACTTGTCCGATCATTTTGGGAAAGTGAATCTTTTGAAGGCGAATCAAAGGTATATAGTGAAGAAGAATTCAAGTGCGAAGAGCATTTAAAAAATAATGTGACCACCACAGCAAATGCTCAATCTGAAGTTCGACTTCCTTTTAAACACGATCCTACTAAATTACTAGGAAATTCTCGTCAAGTAGCCACTAAGCGTTTTTATTCATTGGAAAGAAAACTGGAACGTAACAATGAACTAAAGGAGTCCTATGTAAAATTCATGAACGAATATGAACGTTTAGGTCATATGAGCCCAATATTGTCAGAAAATGACATACCAAAATCAAATTTTTTCCTTCCACACCACTGTGTGCTTAAACCTGAGAGTTCTTCAACGAAACTCCGGGTAGTTTTTGATGCTTCTGCAAAAAGCACTTCGGGCCATTCACTAAATGATGCCCTTATGGTTGGTCCAACAGTCCAATCTGACTTATTTTCTGTCATTTGCAACTTCAGATTGCATCAGTATGTATTTACTGGGGATATAAGCAAAATGTATAGACAAATATTAATCAACCCAAATGATAAGGCTTATCAACTTATATTATGGAGGGCTGACATTAACAGTCCACTGAAAACTTATCAACTTAACACAGTAACATATGGAATGGCACCCGCATCTTATTTAGCAACAAGATGTTTAGTAAAGTTAGCTAATGACTTTCAGGATACATATCCCAAAGCATCAGCGACTATTTTAAATAACATTTACGTTGATGATTGCCTTACAGGCGCAGCTTCCATCAATGAAGCCAAGATGCTACTCGAGGAGACTGTTTCCTTATTAAAGCAGGGTAATTTTGATCTCACCAAATTTTGTGCAAACGATCCGCTTATTTTAAAGGACATTCCTGAGGAAAACAAGGAGAAAATGTTAACCATTTACCAATCAGAGGTAATTAAAACACTTGGTTTAATCTGGGATCTAACGTTAGACAAATTCAAATTCGTGTATAATTTTAAAGCATTTACCAGCAATGAAAACTTGTCAAAACGCGACGTCCTTGCTGATTTGGCTAGATTTTTTGATCCATTGGGTCTTCTAGGACCAGTTATATTGCTCGGTAAAATATTCCTTCAAGAACTATGGAAATTAAAATATACTTGGGATGAAAATTTGCCAAATGATAGAGCCTCAAAATGGTTTAACTACTTATCTCAATTTTCAGAAATACAAAAATTAAGCATACCGCGATTCGCTTTAATTGATTCTGCGGACACAATTGAGGTACACGGATTTTCAGATAGCAGTCTAAATGCTTTTGGAGCATGCATATATTTGAAATCCATTGACAAAACTGGCAAGATTTGTACTCAATTGTTGTGTTCAAAATCTCGTGTTGTTTCTTTAAAAACAGTAAGCATTGCTAGATTAGAATTACAAGCGGCCGTGTTATTAGTAGAATTAGCACAAAAAATAATGCGCACTATCCCTAAAAAAATTGACACAGTTCAATTTTATACTGACTCCACAACAGTATTGGCATGGGTAAAATCACCGTCATATACCTGGGAGACATACATTGCTAATCGTGTAGCGAAAATTCAAGCTATAACGGAACTAAAGCAATGTAATTATGTAAGAGGGGAGGTGAATCCGGCCGATCTTATATCACGGGGACAAGGGATGCTGGATTTAATCGAATCCAAAGTTTGGTTTGAAGGACTTGAATTCTTGAAAGAACCATTTAATATAAAAATGGATTACACAACTCCCATCGAAGTCCCTGGGCTTCGAAAGGTAAAAACTGTTTTGTTAAGCTCACAACAAATGAACTTTTTTACCTCTATACGACATAAAAACTCATTCTACACTTTGCAAAAAATATTCGCATATATTTATAGGTTTTTTATAAATTGTAAAAGGCGCATACATACGAATAAAAGCACTGGTGAGTTGACTGTAGAAGAGCTTCAAAACGGAACAGTTTGGATCTTGAGATTCACTCAGATGAATGCATTCCCTGACTATTACGTTGCACTCAGTCATGACAAACCTCTCAACATTAACTCTAAAATAAATTCATTAAGTCCATATTTTGATGAAACTACAAAATTAATACGTGTAGGAGGAAGACTTAAAAATTCTAAAATTCCTATCAGAGCTAAAAATCAAATATTGCTTCCTAAAAATCACATAATAACAACACTGTTGCTGGAACATACTCACAAAGAATATTTACATGCATCCCACAGAACACTTATATCGATTTCCAGACAACAATACTGGATCTTAAGTGCAGGCATAGAAGCACGTAAAGTTCTTTCCAGATGTGTGAAATGCTTTAGAGCAAAACCCAAGTCCATAGACCAATTAATGGGTAAACTACCCAAAGAGAGAGTAGTGCCTTCTCGCCCATTCTATTACTCTGGGGTAGATTTCTGTGGTCCAATAAAGACTCACTACAAAGTTCTAGGAAAGGCTCCAACAAAGTCGTATTTGGCAGTATTTGTTTGCTTTTCTACAAAAGCAGTTCATATTGAAGTAGTTGGAGATTTAACAACTGAGTCCTTTATTAACTGCTTAAAGCGATTTGTTGGTAGAAGAGGTGTATGCCACACTATATTTTGTGATAATGCCACAAACTTCGTCGGCGCCAAAAACCAATTAAAGGACTTGAAAGATTGGTTTAATCTTTCTGAAACACAATCCACAATTAATTTGAGTTGTTTAAGGTCGGGAATCAATTGGAAACACATCCCACCTAGATCACCCCACTTCGGAGGTCTTTGGGAAGCCGCAGTAAAATCGGCCAAAACATTGTTGTTAAAGTTCTTAGGACAGGCATCTCTCACCTATGAGGATCTACTAACTGTCGTCATTCAAATTGAATCTATTCTCAATTCACGCCCACTCACTCCTATTTCATCAGACCCAAATGACTTGGAGTCTTTAACTCCAGGTCACTTTCTTATCGGTGCTCCATTGACATCGCTTCCAGAACTCGACGTTAGTAATCAAAACATCTCAAGATTAAACAAATTTCGTCAGATTCAGCATATCCAACAGCACTTTTGGCAAAGATGGTCAGCTGAATACCTCCACCTTCTTCAGCAGAAGTTGAAGTGGAAGGTACAGTCACAAAATCTAGAGGCTGGAACAATGGTAGTGATAAAGGATCCAAACCTGCCTCCAATGAAATGGAAGCTGGGTCGTGTATCCGAAGTTGTCAAGGGTACTGATGGATTAGTGCGAGTGGCAAGCGTCAAAACCGAAACTGGTATTTATCAACGGGCAATTCACAATCTATGTCCCTTACCAATTGACAATCAATGTGAAGTAAATCCATCCGAATCTGAGAAAAATTAATCCAGACGCATATTAAGAAGTGGTAAATCCATTCGCAGTGGTTTACTATCAATTGTTCTCGCCATTTTCTTGTTATTACCCTTCGTATCATCTTTAGATGACCCAGTTAAAATGACCAAGTTTCAAGATGCCGCAGGTATATACTTCGAAGATATCGGTAGTGTTAGCACTGTAAGCAGCTTTTGGAACATTTATGTCTATTATAATTTATCATCATATTGGCAAGAGATTGGAGAAGTAAACTCTTATCTCAAACGCATTGATGAAAAATGTTCAAATGAACTGAGAAATAATCCATATTGCTTGCCCTTTTTATATATTTATATTTGCTTAATTCAAGCTCATTAATATTAATAATAACAATCATTAAATAACTTAACTTTAATATAAATTGATCTTATTCTATTTTAAGACTAAAGAGTATAGGTTTATGGAAGATTTGAATAGAGGTTTCTTCTAAGGGAGGAGATACTAGGATGGAAATCAAGGAGATGTTGTGCACTGTTGGCTGAACGTAACATTCTAGTAATTGGGTTGAAGTGGGCATAATTGGTACGGTGAGTAGGAAGGCGAAAGAAGGGAACAGATCTAAGGTTATGTGGATTCGTGTTGACGAAAATTAATTGCAGAAGAGGAGGAGAATCGATGGCTCCGATGATGACTTGATGTATGAAAAGTATGTCTGCAACAGCACGACGTTTCGCAAGGGTGTTTAAGTCGATCAGTTGTAAACGATGTTCGTACGGGGGAAGGAAATGAGGGTCAGACCATGGGAGGTTTCGTAAAGCGAAACGGAGGAACCTACGTTGTACAGCTTCAATTCTAAGTGAGTGGGTGGATTGATAAGGAGACCAAACTTGACTGGCATACTCAAGAATTGGTCTAACAAACGTTGTGAAGAGAGACTTTGTTACATATGGGTTTGAAAATTCTTTAGACCAGCGCTTTATAAAACCAAGGGAAGAGTTTGCTTTTGCAATAATATTATCTATGTGAGAACGAAAGTTGAGCTCTTTATCACATAAAATGCCGAGATCTTGAATGGAGGCAACTAAGGGAACCGGGACATTGCAGAAGTGATATGTGCGAGATGGTGAAGGGAGGCGTTTACGAGAAAAAGTCATATGTTGACATTTAGTGACATTGAGTTCTAGGAAATTTTTAGTACACCATGTATGAAAAGAATTCAAGTCTCTTTGAAGCAGGGAAGAATCAATAGGAGTAGATATTATTTTAATAATTTTCATGTCATCGGCATAAATAGACAGGTTAGAAAAAGAAATAAAGTTTTCAACATCATTAATAGTAAGGACGAATAAAAGTGGCCCGAGATGACTGCCTTGAGGAACACCTGAGGTGGCATGGATGGGTTTGGACACAGAACATCTGAACACAACACTATATTGGCGGTTTTCCAAGTAAGATTTCACCCATTTTATAAATATTGGAGGGAATCCGAAGGCTCCTAATTTAATATAAATAATTTGGTGAGAGATCTTATCGAACGCTTTGCTGATGTCAGTAGTGATTACATCAACATCGTACCCTTTTTCCAGAGCACAAAGCGTCATTGAAACAAATTGAGTAAGGTTCGTCGTAGTGGACCTGCCCTTAATAAAGCCATGCTGTAGTGGAGAAACTAATGACTTACAATGAAAACAAAGAGAGTCATAGACGATACTTTCAAAGAGCTTAGGTATTGAAGAAAGTTTAGCTATTGGACGATAGTTTGATATTTCATTCTTATTGCCTTTTTTGTGAATTGGAAAAATAAATGAGTTTTTCCATAAGGTAGGGAAAACTGCTTGCGAAAGAGAGAGATTAAACAGAGTTGTGAGAGGTTCGCGCAGCGCGTTAGCACATTTTTTGAGAAAAATGGCTGGAAGACCATCAGGACCAGGAGAAAAGTCATCTTTAAGTAAGCTTATTTTTTCACTGACAGATGAAAGAGAAATATCAAGAGAAACTAGTGAAGTTTGTGAACTGCTTGACAAATACTCAAAATATTCTAAATCAGGATTATTAACAGCATCGCTATAAGACTGACTAAAAAAATTTGCATATAGGTTGACAATTACTTCGGGATCATCAGATGAGGTATTGTTAAAAATGAAAGTAGAGGGAAGACCATCGGATTTCCTTTTAGAATTGATAAATTGATAGAACCGCTTCGGTTCAGAGATAAGGCAAGTCTGCATTTTGTCAAGATATGCACGGTAAAGTGCATCGCAGAGGAGAGAAAAGTTGGAAGAAGCTTGTTCGTAATTTAAAAAATCTGAAAACGTTCGGGATTTTAAATAGGTTTTCCATAACTTATTCCTAGTGTTACGAAAAGTTCGCAACTCCTTGGTATACCAGGGGGGTGAAGACAGACAATTCTTTTGGGGCACGTAAGGGACACATAGGAGCAAACACTCAAAGATATTGGAATAGAAGTATGTCAGGGCAATGTCAATGGGGGTGTTAGGGGACAAAAATAAGCTGAAATCAATATTGTTTAAAAGGATCTCGAGTTGGTTGAAGTTGGCTTTGCGAAAATTAAAATGAAATGAGACTTCCGGATCAATGGCAGAAATACCTTGATCGATAGTGAAAAGAAGAGATAGAGGGGGATGATATCGGTCAAGGGTGGAGAGAAGGAGGAGACTTTCGGTGACGATTGAATTGCAAGGGTCAGAAGAAAAAATTAGGTCAAGCTGCCTCTCCAAGTTGTTGGTGATCCCACTCATTTGAAATAGGCCATATTCAAATAATCGATCTGTGAAAAGAGATTCTTTTTCTGAAGTAGTATTGCTGGGAACAAAGTGCAATTCATCCTCAGACGAAATCCAAACAAGGTCAGGTAAATTGAAATCACCGACGATGATAAAAACATCACTGGGTTCCGCGGCATCAAAAAGCGAATCAAAAGAGTCAACTATTAGTTTATATGCAAGAATGGGCTGCGCTGGGCGAATATAACAACAGATAATGTAAAAATACCGATTATAGGCAGAAACCTTAATGCACACGAATTCAAAGAGTGCCGATTTAGAGACTTCGACAAGTGTTGCATTCAATCGAGTGTGAACGGCCAAGAGAACTCCACGCCCACAGGAAGCATTATCTATGATTTGACCATCAGCACGAAAGACAAAAAAGTCAGATGTGAATAGTTCGCTGTCAAGAATACTGGGACAAAGGTTCGTCTCTGTTAAGGCAAAAATGTCAAATGGCAGTTTTTGGGAGTTAAGATACGTAGTAGAGGTTTTGGAACGGAGCCCCCTAACGTTTTGGTAATAGAGAGATAATGTAGTTGGGGTAACGCCTATAGAGGATAAATTATTAAGGAATTGGTTATTGTTAAAGACGAGGCTTATGACTGAATTTGAAGGGAGAAAGTTTGGAGTTTACATATGAAGCATACGTAGCAAGGTCTTTCGAGACCGTAGAAGGAGAGATATTATAATCCCTGTGAAAACGAGTATAAATATTGATAAGTGTAGAAGGGTCGGTTGGGAGGCCTTCTTTTTGTATCAATACTAAGACGTTAGTTTTGGTCTTGCCGTTAAAACAAACAGAGTCTGGTTTATCGTGTAAGTAAGCAAGGTAAAGACGAACATTATCGTATAATTCGCTCTTACGAAGCCTTGCCATAATGTATCGGCCATCGATCTCATCAATTGTTGGCTTAGGGTTAGCAAATTTTGAGGTTAATTTGACAGAAGGTGGAAACATTGGGTCGAAAATTGAAGGAGGAAAAGTGGGTACATTGGTGACGGGAGTTTTATTAAAATAGCCGTTACTGTTAGAATAAGAAAGGTTCGGATTAGAAACTGGACTTTGGATGGATGAATGAGAGGTAGGATTCAAGGTGTGAGAATGGATAAAATTACTATACTTAGCGTTAGAAGAATTGCTCTTATTTGAATCGACATTAAATGATACGCGGGTGCGTTCGGAAAGAGTGGAGTCTTTTGAGATTGGGGTCTTTTTAATATTGGGATTGTTTGTGGATTTGAAACTGGGAGGGTTGATCTTAAAATTAGTATTATAATTTTTTGTTGAAGAAATATTATTTTTTTTTAAAGTTCTTGTAATCCATTTAGAAATTTTTATTTTTTTTTTTTTGATCACGCTTCGACACAGAATGTCATCAATAGAGCAAAATAACGATCTTATCCACAATTATCACACCTCGCATAACAAACAGATTAGAATTGCTAGATGTCCTTTCAATTTTATAGGAAACGTGGCGCATAGTCTGTTTGGAGTACTTGACCAGGATGATGCTAAAGAAATAGCAAACCAAATTTCTATGGTTCATCAGGATGAACAACATCTTTCCAATCTTTTAAAAAAACAAGCTTCAATTGCAGATTCCACCGTTAACCTTTTAAAACGGAGCAGTAAGCAACTTAATCAACAATATGGACACCTTAGAAACATTTTTGAAAAGGCTTTTAACGGCATTGAAAAACAACAGGAAATCACTGATATCAATCAACAGGTTTCTGCACTAACATCCTATTTAATTTTGATCATAACAAATCTTGAAAAAATACAAGATACTTTACTTGATGTACTTCTCAGTCTAAACAATGCAAAAATCAATCCTTATTTTATCTCACCCACACAATTTATTGATCAACTTCAACTAATAAGAAATAATTTACCACCTCACCTTAATCTTCCCAAAGCATCTGTTCTGGATATGTTCAAAGTATCTTCAGTCAAAGGACGTAGTTTAAACGACTCAATAATTTTTGAAATGATGATTCCTTTAATTGACAATCAAGAATTCCAACTTTTCAATCTTATTCCTTTTCCAATTTACAAAAATGGCTCAAGCTTTTTAGTGGGAGTATCATTTCCATACTTTGCCGTAACTTCAACAAGAGATAGATATTTCTCACTAACTGAAAATGAATTACTTTCATGTAAACATTTTTCAACAAAACATTTTATATGCAATCGCCAAATACCGACCAAGATTCATCAAGGCAATGGTTATGATTGCGAAATATCCTTATAAAATCATTTAAATGATGCACTTGTTAACTGCCCATTAAAAGTTTCCCATCTCTATGATCAATGGATCAGCCTGAGAAATTCAAACAGCTGGATATTCTCTCTAGCGGACACAGAGACTGGTCTTCTTGTATGTGAAGGAAACACTAAAAGCTTAACTTTAAGTGGCAGTGGTATAATAGAATTTTTAAGACCG
The DNA here is from genome assembly GCA_951217065.1 of Baccha elongata. NCBI lineage: Eukaryota > Metazoa > Arthropoda > Insecta > Diptera > Syrphidae > Baccha > Baccha elongata. Next base: position 842,151 of record CATNUY010000075.1, read on the forward strand.
TGCACCTTAAAGCTACCGACCGTCATTATAAATGGACGAGTGTTCAGCAACAGCACCTTAAACAATTCATTTTCGCCATCCATACAAGTTTTCAAATCAGTTGAAAAAAACGCACCACCCCAAACTGCTATTGCATCCTCTATTAATGCAACAATTGATGAAGAAATAAGGAATATAAAAAGCAAAATCAGTGACGTAATCCAAGGTTTAGATAAAGAAACGGAGTCAGATAACGCCAACATTCATGACTACCATCACTACGGTATAAGTTCGTTTTTATTTATAATCCTAATAGCATTTATCTTATTTTACATATATAAAACAAGGAAACCTACCCCGCAACCTAGACGAAATACATCTCGTTTCGAGGTAGAAACACCTTTTTAGAGTTTTTTGAGGGTTTTGAACCCTCAAAGGGGGGGAGTTTGTTAAAATCATTAAAAACCGACCAATATAATAAGTACACGATTTTAGTCAACTAAAATGCTGACACGCTGGGAATCGGATTTTTCTGCTTTTCCCACATAACATCAGTGTTGATCATTTTTTGTATACTAATTAATATTAGGTTTATTATATCATCACATTACCTATTTATTTATATCCCAATCCCCCCAAAACGCGTGAGACCAGACACACAAAATGTATAATAATAATAAAAGGTTAACGTCTTGTCTCACGCGTTTGAAACCCAATCCTCTAGCTGCCCGTTCGATTGGGTACATATTTTTCACAACTATGACTTGGCGAGAAATGTGTACCTAAAGTTCGTGGCAGTTGCTTCTTCAATTCCATGCGGTAATAAAGTGTATACATTGTACCTAGATACATAATTGTTGTGGTTTTTCTTTATTTCGAGTTAACGACAGTATAAACATCTGGAATTCCCAAAATCGGTGACCTGTTAACTGGGAGTCAACGCAAAGAGGTGCTAGATCTCATCTCTAGGTTTAATGGTTGCTATGGTGAGGATCTGTCTCACTTGGGTCGTTGTAACACAAATACTAGGGAGATTGCAGTAACGACTAACAACCCTATTGTTGGATAACAATACCAGGTGCCGTTTGTCCTTAGGGATAACTTGACTGCAAAAACTGACAATCTGCTAAAGCATAATATTATACGCCGAAGCAAGTCGCCACATGAAGCATCGGTGGTCTTAGTTCCGAAATCAAACGGAGAGTCGAATGTGCATAGGTTATCGTGCATTTAACGCAGTTACGGCGAAGAAACAGTGCGTGATGCCTGTTATAGAAGAACAGTTGGCGCAATTAACAGGTAACAAACTCTTTTCTACCTTAGATATGACAGCGGGGTACTATCAAATTCCTTTGACGGAAGAAAGCAAGGAGCTGACAGCATTCTTAATTCCAGATGAGCTGTTCGAGCAGAACGTCATGCCATTTGGTTTAATCAACGCACCAACGGTTTTATAAGAAGTTATTCAAGAAGTATTCAAAAATCTATCGTGCCGTAAAAATGTGGTTAACTACGTCGATGAACTAATCATAGCTACCAATACATTTGATGAAGGTATGAAGGTGTTAGAGGTGCTAAAAGCGATTACACGGGCTAGACTTACGCTTAGACCGTCAGTGTGTTGTCATGGAAACGACAGTTAATTTTCTGGGACACGTCATTGGTCCTGAAGGCATACGGCCAGAAGAAAATAAAACGAAACGTATTGAGGAATTTCCAAGAAAGCAACGGAGGTACGTCAATTCCTTCTTAAGAAAATTTGTCCATGAGTACTCTCACATTTCTGAACCGCTTACGCTCCTGAAAAAGCAAGTCAATTTCCAGTAGGAACATGCACAAGAGGAAGCATTCAAACGTCATAAGACAGCTATCACCACTGAACCAGTTCTCGCACTTTTCGACATGAAGAAGGAGCACGAAGTACACACAGACGCATATTCTATTGGACTTTCTGGAATTTTAATGCAACAAGAATCAGCTGGATTCAAACCAGCTTCGTACTTTAGTCGTCAATGCAGGGAGTCCGAAAGTAAATTTGCCTGCCAAGAACTAGAAATCTTAGCTATCGTTGAGACTCTGAAGCGATATAAGATTTATCTGCTAGGTACGAAGTTCCAAATTATTACGGATTGTAACGCGATTGTAACAACAAAGAAGACATCACCCTTCCCGCCACGCATAGCTAGATGATGGTTAAGATTACAGGAATTCGACATTTTTGGCAACGCATGGGGTTTGGGAAGTATTCTGCGACTGTACAATTGTGCCAGCCTATGTCTTCAGTGCTGGATAGTCGGAAGAGGTCGAAAGTGCAGAGGATGCGACCAGTTGGAGCTTGAACGCCGTCAATATTTCTTTTAAATTTATAAACTTCCGCTACTCCCTGTATTTTCATTTCCCTAAAGATTTCCTCTTCTGGTACGTCTGCAAGGTAGGGCGCATAAACTGTTCCTTTGGAAGCATTGAGGTTCGTATGAAGAGTAACGTTTATTGGGAAAAGATTGGACTTATTTCAAGATCAACCAATATCGACTCAGCATGATCCCGAACCACCAACTGAAAATGAAAATTTAAATGGATCAGTCCTTGATTCATCGGACAATTTCGAAGATGCGTTGGAAAAAGTTCACAAACTTCAGATCTACAATATTCACCTAGAGCGACTCAGAGGATGTCTTCCAGAGGAAGTAATATTCAGACTCCTGGTTGGAAGGATTATGACCTCTTTTAAGTGGGGGAGGTGTTGAGAGCAAGGACAATTATACTGCTTAGGCAGCACTGCATATTAAATAGCCATCCCTGGCAATCACCATCTGCATTTATTTATATTAGAAAGAGATGAATTTATTGATATGTATATCTTATTACTTTACATCTTATCATTGTTTTGCTTTTGGTGGCTAAACCGAATGATAGTTTCTCTTATTTTATTTTATAATTAATAAATACTGATTTTATAAAGTCATAACAAAAACGATCGTTCTATTGTTTTTATTTATCACTGCGATGATCACCTTACGCAGAGAGAAAGTGTAGATTTTGACTGTCACTTATCACAAATCACATTAGCCGATTCCACCCCAGATGTCAAAATTGTGTATACATTTTTTATGTTGAAGGCGTTGACAAAAGTTCAATAATTTTTTTTGTTTGAAATAGATTTACAAATGTCATTTAGATTGAAACAATCAAAAATAAGATATGACTCGACAGGTTGGAGGGTTGTCTTTTTTCAGGAGATGGCTGTGTTGTGTGAGTGTGGCCAAGTCGTAGTTGTAGAAAATACTTATTCATTTTAGTAGTTATTTCTGTTGGATACATGATTGATTTCAAGTTTGGGTTGAGGCTCGAATAGTGATGTGTATGTTTTCCAATCTTCTTTTCAATCATCTTTTCTTCTGTGTTCCCAGTAAGCTTTTATCACATTCAGGAAGTCTCTTTTAGAAGAGGCAAGTGTAGTTACATCTGTTTGTGCAAAGGCATTTTTAGCTGCACTGTCTGCCAGATCGTTCCCTTTGAAACCTGAGTGTCCTGGGACCCAGAAAATCCAAAGTTTATTCTTGTTTTTCAATATGTTGTCAAGAATGCTTTTGCTTTAAGAGCAAATAACAACGTTTCTGGCTATAATGTTTGCTATCTCTGTATCTTTGAGGATTGTATATGCTTCTGCAGAAAAAACTGAGAAGTAGTTTGATAACCTTAAAGCGCTTAGGACGTCACCTGCCTCCGAGACGACAGCGAGTCCTGTACCATTATCAGATTTGGATCCATCTGTGTACAGGATGTCCCATGAGTTTTGTCTCTGTATATTTGTAACTTTATGGAAGAGTTGCGAGTAGGTTTCTCTGTTTGTAGAGTCTTTTTCGAATGCTGACAGTTTGATGTTTATGGTATCAGTCGGTAGAACCCATGGCGGAGTGTTCCCTAGTGTCTATTTGTAAATTGTTGCAGGGATTCCAATGCTCTTACAAGTATTGAGGGCGAACTACATAGTTGAAGGTTTATTTGGTATTTTTCTACGGAGTAAAATTTTCTTGGCTTCTTCAATTATTACAGATTTGTGCGACTGGCAAACTTTTAAAGCGAGGCGAGCCGTAAGAAGATCTCTGCGGTATTCGATTGTTGGAAGGCCAGCTTCGGTGAGCATATTTTTACTGGTGTAGTTCCAAAGGCTTTCAAACTTCTTCTGATCGCTGTGTGGTAAGATTGTTTAAAAATTTGGAGCGTTGTTTTTGCACATTTCCCGTAGATTACCAGTCCATAGTCAATCTTGGGTAAAATAATTTTTTTTGTAATGTAAATAAGTGTATTTGTATGAACTAAACTATTATTCGAGAATAAAAATCTAATTATATTTAGCCTTGTAGCTAGCTCTTTTTTTAAGTAATAAACAATGATCCTTAAAAGTAAAGCGTTTGTCAAATGTAATACCTGAAATACTTAAGGTATTTAGATTAGGTATTGTCAACGGCACCCATTAATTAAAACTCATCGAAGGATTATAGATACGGCAGTCAGTCGTTGTCACCGCTTAAAACGAATAAGTCGCCTTCTGCGTAATATAAATTTGCTATATCTTATAAATTGAATAAAAATTGTTTCTTTTAAAATTAAAAGTTTCTTTGGTTCATATTTACAGAATCAGAAGTGTGATCACTTGCCTACAATATCGGCAACAATTATCTGTCCAAAAACATTTCTCAGGGAAAAAGCGAAGTCTAAAAATCTTTGGTGCGACGGCGAACGGAACATTTAACATACGAAGGGATAGAGATAACCTCGACCTACCCGAATAAAATAAAAAAAAACAACGTCCAACGTAAGGGAAAGAGATAGACTCAACGTACCCGAATATAAAACACAACGTCCAACGTAAGGAAAACAAACAACGAATTAATTTTAACGAAACGAATTAATTGAACGAAAACGTTTAAAACTAAAAAGGCAGAGATAGACTTACGAACCTCGAAACCAAACGTACGAAAGAGAAAGGAAAAGGTAAACAAACCAAAGGAAAAAAAAACCAACGTCTAGACGACGAGATAGGAAAAACAAGGGAAAACAATAATGATTAAATTCGAATGTTTAAAAGTTGCCCAATTAAATAGCCTTCTGTAAACGAAGAACCAACGAAGAATCGGTAAAAAAGCACAAAAGGTTGCTAAATTGGTCGAATTTTATATGTCGGACGAGGTAGATTCGGAAGAAATAGAGACGAGTAAGATGGCTCCGGCAGAATCATGGCCATCACAAATGGACGAGTTGAAGAGTACGATGACGAATTTGGCGAAAATCGTAAGTGAATTGGCTGTGAACGCGAAATAAGTAAATCCAGCAGCTACACATCAATTGCACACGAACATGGGCAGCCAAAGGATTCAGTCTGCTCCTCAGAACGTACCGACAACATCACACGGTGCAGGTTCCACGGAGGATTCATTGTATGGAACGCCAAACAGTACGCATGATGTCATAGGAATCTTACCCGACTTCGATCCAATTGAACGAAATCTATCATCTCAGCAATTCATCAACAAAGTTGAACAGCTACGTTTCATATATTCATGGAGTGACGAAATGATCCTCTTTGCAGTTCAATACAAGATGAGAGGAATAGCAAAGATTTAGATTGATGCACTGCCAGTATTTCAAATGTGGATGGATTTTACTAGTGCTCTCCTTAACGATTTCCCTAGTTCCATTAATATGGCAGAGATACACTGAGAACTAATGAAACGAAGACGTAAGCCAGGTGAGTCATTGGTGGAATTTTACTATGCAATGCTTATCATCGGAAGACGAGGTAAATTGAATGATCTTTCGCTTAATTCATACATAATTAATGGTATTAATGGTCCCAACATTACACGAACACTGTTGGCCATTAATTTCCGAACGTGCAACGATCTTTTGAGGTCACTAGATAGTTTGTCAACAACGGTCCGTGTATATTCTTCAAGAAGTGTACCAACATGTGCACTAGCGGAAACAGAAGAACGTAAGGCAAACACAGGACGAGATACAAACTTCCAAAAGAGTATCAGATGCTACAACTGTAATGAGATGGGGCATATATAATCGAAGTGTTCCCAACCATCACGAAGGGCGCGATGCAATGTTTGCAACAAAGTGGGCCATGAGTCGAAAAATTGTCGCGCAAACAAATCGACCATCGCCAAGGTCGAACAAAACGAACAAGTTGCACAGTTCATTCATCCCGTCATAAAGGATGTCGTTTTCTGTGGACAAAAATATTCAGCTTTTGTGGGTACGGGAAGCGATCACTCGTTTATCGACGAATCAATATCTCCAAAGAACGTAAAACGGAAAGAATATGTAAAGCAGCTCAAAGGATTCGGAGGAGCCATCGTAGAATCAAAAGAAGTAATCGAGTTAGATCTGCGAATGGATAATCAAGAAGTGCACATAACGTTCCAAATCGTGCCAGACGAAATTCTACCTCAAAAGATACTTTTGGGTCGCGATGTGCTCTGTAGGAAAAACCACCGCATGAGTCTTGAAGCCGATTTCTTGAGTCATGAGTCTTGATAACTGCAGATTTACTCGAAAACATCTGGAATCCCCAAAATCGGTGACCTGTTAACTGGGAGTCAACGCAAAGAGGTGCTAGATCTCATCTCTAGGTTTAATGGTTGCTTTGGTGAGGATCTGTCTCACTTGGGTCGTTGAAACACAAATACTATGGAGATTGCAGTAACGACTAACAACCGTATTGTTGGATAACAATACCAGGTGCCGTTTGTCCTTAGGGATAATCAGGCTGCAATAACTGACAATCTGCTAAAGCATAATATTATACGTCCAAGCAAGTCGCCACATGAAGCTTCGGTGGGCTTAGTTCCGAAATCAAACGGAGAGAGTCGAATGGGCATAGATTATCGTGCACTTAACGCAGTTACGGCGAAGAAACAGTGCGTGATGCCTGTTATAGAAGAACAGTTGGCGCAATTAACAGGTAACAAACTCTTTTCTACCTTAGATATGACAGCGGGGTACTATCAAATTCCTTTGACGGAAGAAAGCAAGGAGCTGACAGCATTCTTGACTCCAGATGGGCTGTTCGAGCACAACGCTTTCGAAACTCCTGAAAAAGCAAGTCAATTTCCAGTGGGAACATGCACAAGAGGAAGCATTCGAACGTCATAAGACAGCTATCACCAATGAACCAGTTCTCGCACTTTTCGACATGAAGAAGGAGCACGAAGTACACACCGACGCATATACTATTGGACTTTCTGGAATTTGAATGCAACAAGAATCAGCTGGATTCAAACCAGTTTCGTACTTTAGTCGTCAATGCAGTGAGTCCGAAAGTAAATTTGCCAGCCACGAACTAGAAATCTTAGCTATCGTTGAGACTCTGGAGCGATATAAGATTTATCTGCTAGGTACGAAGTTCCAAATTATTACGGATTGTAACGCGATTGTAACAACAAAGAAGACATCACCCTTCCCGCCACGCATAGCTAGATGATGGTTAAGATTACAGGAATTCGACATTTTTGGCAACGCATGGGGTTTGGGAAGTATTCTGCGACTGTACAATTGTGCCAGCCTATGTCTTCAGTGCTGGATAGTCGGGTGAGGTCGAAAGTGCAGAGGATGCGACCAGTTGAAGCTTGAACGCCGTCAATGTTTCTTTTAAATTTATAAACTTCTGCTACTCCCTGTATTTTCATTTCCCTAAAGATTTCCTCTTCTGGTACGTCTGCAAGGTAGGGCGCATAAACTGTTCCTTTGGAAGCATTGAGGTTCGTATGCAGAGTAACGTTTATTGGGCAAAGATTGGATAATTTTTTTTCTTAGATGAAAATTTCTGCAATTCTTTGAGATTTGACCAAAATTAGTAAGTTCCCATCGCGGAATTGGGTTATACAGGGTGATTGGTTTATGGTGCACCAAAAAGCTTGAGCGTGTAGGTGGAGTAAAGACAAGAAAAAAATCGTATGGGAGGGGGGGAGTAAAGATGGAGTAAAGACAAGAAAAACACTTTTTTTTTGGTTTTCCCAAATTTGACCTGCTCAGTTCAATTATTAATTAGGGGATTATCCCTTTTTTATTTTTTATTACATACCATCCGATTTTAAGCAAATAATAAAAAAAAAAACAATTAATTTTTTACTTTACTTACCAGTTTTATTTTTAATTTTCTTTAATTTCTCAAAAACTTAGATACATTTTGGCATCCGGTTTTTTGTTTTTGACTAAAAATTAGTAAGAGCATTGAATTTTGAAAATAAAAATAAAAGTTAATTACATGAAAATTTGAAAAAAGTTAGTTTAAAAATATTTTTTTTAGGTTTTTTTTTCAAAATTTTGAGTTTGAAAATTAATTGTTTTTAAACTGTTCACTTGAACAACTTAATTTTAAAATTAAATAAAAGAGTAGTTTTCTGGCTTTCCGAAAAAATATAACAACGCTTTGTATAATTCACCGTTGTTTTTAAATATTTTTTTTTTTTGATTTAAGTCATTTTTTTAGAAAATTGCCCCTCCTGCCTAAACGGGGAGAAATAGGCCCCCCTCCCATACATTTTTTTTTTGTCTTAACTCCACCTACACGCTCAAGCTTTTTGGTGCACCTTAAACCAATCACCCGGTATATTGGTACCCCGTACTTATACTGTCTATAGCCTTTTTCAATAGAAAAACACTAAATGAAGATAGAGGCTTTTCACTGTTGAAGAAGTTTGGATTGAGGGGTTAAAGTCCATGCTTGTATAATTGGGTTTTCTTCTTTTATTTCTAGGTTTAGGTTCAGAATACGCATCTTTGTCTAGTTCCCTAAACACATTGCCTGAAAGCACGTTTGGCCCGTGGGCCATTTTCACAGTTCTTATCTATGGGCCTTATTGCGAGTGTCGTTTTTCTATCGATAAACGACTTTTGTCGATAGTCGAACAACGAAAATTTTATTTGGTATTGCGAATCTTAATTGTGAACGAAAAATTTCGTATAAGCTATCGATCTTTGTCGTTCACATTTTTCTGATCGACGGCTTACAACGAGTTTAATTTTCTCACCAAATGTATGTTGATTTCTTTTTAAATATGGTTTTATTGTTTCTAAAATAACAATTGCTTTAATCACAGAGCAATAAAATAATAATTAAAAGAAAATAAAACGCAACATATGGGTTGGGTTAACAAGCACTGAAACACATCAAAATAATCTTTATTTACCTTACATTATAGTATTACTCAGCATTAAAGTACATTATAGTATTACTTACATTATAGACACACAGCAAACAAGGTGCCTTGTAGCTGATAGTTAGTGTAATATAGATACTCAACGCTTATTTTTAAGAATTGCATGTGATAGGACTGCGTTATAATTGCATCATAAAAAAATTCAGCCAGTGTTACACAGTTTTTGGCACGAGTACGATAACTTTGGCGCCAAGAATTGATAACGGTTTTTTGTAGAACAGTTTAATACAAGCATTTTTTACTATGGGTGGGGGGGTCTATCTCCCTCCGTTTGGGCGGGAGGGGCAATTTTATAAAAACAGTGCTAAAAATTTAAAACAAATAATAAAAAATAACGGTAATACTTACAACTAAGTTTTATGTCTTTTTTTAAAGCCAATACTTTTTTCTATTAGATGTTTTTTAAAGCAAGTGAAACCTATACATAGTCTTTGAAAAAACGGACTTTAAACTCAAAGATTGCGAAAAAAAAGGTAAAATAAAACTTTGAAGTGTGATTTTTCAAAACTGTAAAACAAAATACTACTTTTTTTTATAAAATTCGTTGCTCATATTAATTTTAAATCATAAACTGGAAACAAAATGATTTTATGTTTTCTGGTTTTTGAGAAAATGGAAAATTACTAAAACTACTTTTTTATAAGAGTTTTCGGCACGAGTACGATAACTTTGGCGCCAAAAATTGATAACTGTTTTTTGTAGAACAGATCAATACAAGCATTTTTTACTTTGAGTGGGGAGGGTCTATCTCCCTCCGTTTGGGCGGGAGGGGCAATTTTATAAAAACAGTGCTAAAAATTTAAAACAAATATTAAAAAATAACGGTAATACTTTCAACTAAGTTTTATTTCTTTTTTTAAAGCCAATACTTGTTTCTATTAGACGTTTTTTAAAACAAGTGAAACCTATGCATAGCCTTTGAAAAAACGGACTTTAAAAAAAAATTGCGAAAAAAAAGGTAAAAAAAAACTTTGAAGTCTGATTTTTCAAAACTGTAAAATAAAATACTCGTTTTTTTTTATAAAATTCGTTGCTCATATTAATTTTAAATCATAAACTGAAAACAAAATGATTTTATGTTTTCTGGTTTTTGAGAAAATGGAAAATTACTAAAGCGTATAAACAGTGAGGTATGTAAGGGGGGGCATGCTGCCCCCTGCAACCCCCCTGCTTGGACACACTATAGGATTTGGGGTGGGTGCGAGGTGGGGTGGGTGCTAGGTTGGGTGTATGCAAAGTTTCTGTTGCATTTAAAGATGCCCAAGCATCATTACAAAATCGAACCTACGTACAACATTCACCGTATATCAAAAAAAAAAAAAAAGAAAACTCTTATAAGAAAGTAGTTTTAGTAATTTTCCATTTTCTCAAAAACCAGAAAACATAAAATCATTTTGTTTTCAGTTTATGATTTAAAATTAATATGAGCAACGAATTTTGTAAAAAAAGTAGTATTTTATTTTACAGTTTTGAAAAATCACACTTCATTTTTTTTTTTACCTTTTTTTTCGCAATTTTTGAGTTTAAAGTCCGTTTTTTCAAAGACTATGCATAGGTTTCACTTGATTTAAAAAACATCTAATAGAAAAAAGTATTGGCTTTAAAAAAAGATATAAAACTTAGTTGTAAGTATTACCGTTATTTTTTAATATTTGTTTTAAATTTTTAGCACTGTTTTTATAAAATTGCCCGTCCCGCCCAAACGGAGGGAGATAGACCCCCCACCCATTGTAAAAAATGCTTGTATTGAACTGTTCTATAAAAAACCGTTATCAATTCTTGGCGCCAAAGTTATCGTACTCTCCCCCAGTTTTTAGATGATTTCCGTCACATTTCCAAGATTTCTAAAATTTTCTGTTTTAATTTATCTATTAATTGGAAATACTTTTTGACTCATTCAAGACTAAAAAGTATTTTTTTCCTACATGTACTATCACTGGCACTACCCCAAATGCAAAAATATAATGTTTATTCACAATAAGCGTTTTTGTTATTCACAGTAATAGATATCTCTGTCGATCAAGTTACACAACACCAAAACGAAAATTTATCGATGCTTTCGACTTTTATCGTATCGAAAGTCAAACGACACTCGCAACAAGGGCCCATAACTTGTTTTTTATTTGCACTTACTAATGGAGATAAAAAAAAGGAAAAAAGAAAAAGAACAGCTATTGAAATAGCGGGATAGGTACACACGATAACAAGCTTTATGCACACCAATTAGTGAAACGATGCTGTCGGCTTGGAGGTTAGTCGGTGACTGCAAAAAATACATTAATTTATTTTATGAATAGAAAATCCCATAAGACATTCTAGTATTCAAAAGACCGTTAAAACTATTTTATTGATGATTCGTTTCGTATTTATTTAAACATGGTGAGACATATGTAGCTATCCTCATTATTATTTAATTTCAGTTTGTTTATTTGCCGACTAATTAAAAAAAAACAATTTATGTAACAAATTATAATATATGTTTAGTGATTAATTATAATACAAAATATGCTAATAATAATTTAGATTTAAGTATAATAATAATGATGGAATTAAACCAACACACAATTTTAATGTTCGTTTTAATCTTAAGTAAAATGACTTTAACTATAATAATAATAAAAACGTATACTTTCATACAAAGAACACATTTATGTATGAAATATATCAAGTGTTGGTACTTATATACATATATGTATGTTAATGCAGAAAATAGGTTATAAAGTGAATTTGATTTTTAAATTTCGCAAAATTATTAAATTTTTTTGTTATTACATATAGGTTTTGCGATCTTTCGCTTTGATGCACATATATTTATAATTTTTTTTTAATTATTGTGTTGATTTTTTACTTATGTTTTATTGCGGTCAATAAGGAAGTGACAAAAATCAAATTTAATAGATTTATAGTTTCGACATTCGGAATATTCTCAATATATTTGTCCTTTATTTCTCAATTGCATAATACATATTTTTTTATTTTGTATTTATTATATTTTTATTACATGATTAATGATTCTGTTTGCTTATTTGTTCTTAATATTTTATTTTTTTACATTAAACGCAGAACAAATCGTATTGGGTTTTGGTCAACAATTATTTTTAAAAAATACCACCTCTTAAAATTAAAAACAAAAAATCAACTTTTATATAAGGCCTCGTTTATTGATTTCTTAATTGATTTGCAACTCTTAACAGTTAGTGTATTGTAAGGACTGTTTGGGTGGTGTGTGTGTTTTGGTAAAATAATATGTTATTTTTAAATTTAAATTAAGAAAATGAATGCAATTGGTTATAGTATATTAAAAGTGTTAAAGATGATATTGATAAACAAATAAAAAATAGTGCGACATCAATAACAGCATCTGTTATAGACCTTAAAAGTGAAATAATTTCCAATAATAATAAAAAGAGACAAAATAATAATTTATATTCTGCAGTGTTAAAACAAAATCAACCATCGGTCATTACTTATCCTAGAAAGGAACAAGAATCTAACGAGACAAGAAAAGATTTAAAATTGAATATCGATCCTACCGAATTAAATATCAACACGGTCACAAATAAAAACAAGAGAGGTATAGCTACAAAGTGTGCAGATAAGGAATCAACTGACCCAAAATGTATTAATTGCATTAAATCGAACGATTTACTCGGAATGAAGACCAATTGAGACCATGAGGCTAGAGATAAAAATTGTCTGGTCTATCTGCGAAAACTTAAAGTGCTTAAAGGACGCATTCAGTACTAGCAACTAAGTGTTTGGTACTTTAACGCGCAAGGACTGATAAATAATTTTAATCAAAAAGAGGCTATTTTATTTAACAATAAATTTGACATAATTGCTGTTTCTGAAACTTCATTTAAAAAGTGATATTACCAATAATGAAATCAACTAACCAAATTATACAGTTGTAAGATGTGATAGTACAAGTAGTCATACAGGAGAATTCGCAATATTTATAAACAAACGCTTGAATTTTAAAATAATAAATTGTGTTCATATTGAAATGAAAATGTGGTGTCTATTTGTACAAATATCCTACATCGAAAAATCCGAAGTGATTGCAGTACTCTACAGATCGCCTAGTAGTCCGGAGCGTGATTTTTGTCACAATTTTGCAAACTTATTGGATCAGTATATTTGTTCCTATCCTAATATAACTATTTTGGGTGATTTTAATATTGACCTCCTATATAGCCATACATATGAAAAGTAAATTAGTGAAATTCTTACAGACAACAACTGCAAACAAATAATAAATAAACCAACTAGAATCACAAATAATACACGGATTCTAATCGACTATGTTATTACGCCATTATAAAGATATATTTTGGCAGATACTGGTTAGAGATATTAAAATAAGTGATCATGAATCAATTCTGGTAAAAAATTCTGTTGACAGAACAATTTTCAGTAAAAATATAAAACCAATTCATGTGTTTAAGTATCAAAAAAATACTTTTGAATCAAATTTACAAAATAAAATCCAACTTTATCGAGTGAGTTAAAAGAATGTTTCTGAACTCCTTTTTTATAAATAGTATTAATGATATAAGTAACTTTATACCTACAAGAAGTCAAGATTGTGGTTATTTGTCAGAGATGTCAATTTCATTTATATTTACACCAATAGATCTTCATGAATTGTATACAACGTGTAAAAAAATTAACACAAAAAAAAGATTCTTCAGGTTTGAACATACAAATCCCATTAGATTGCTTCGATATGATCGGACCCTTAATATTAAACATTTTTAATGATCTATTATACTACCTATACCTAAAGAACAAAATAATATACAATGTGATTAATTTAGACCTATTAATATTTTACCAATTTTAGAAAAAATTATTGAAAAAGTGGCCCATGATCAATTGTTTAAATACTTTTCGAACAATAATGTTCTTATCCAAAATTAATCTGGCTTTCATTCAGATCACTCATGTGAAACGGCTCTTAATTGGCTGATTATGACTTTAAAACATCAACGTCAAAATAATTTCTGTGTTTCTGAACTTTCAAGGATCTTTCGGAACAATTAATAAATCACTTCTTTTAAAAAAAACTTCAAAAATATTGCATAAACAAAGAGTTAAATTGGTTTCAGTCATATTTGGGTGACAGAACTCAACGAACTAATATTAATCAGTGTTTATCTAATAGTGAAATGAATTTAATTGATGTGCCTCAAGGGACAATTCTGGGTACATTATTGTTTCCCATTTACATAAATGATATTAGCCAAGTACTCAAATATTGTACAGTTTCATTGTTTGCGGATGATGCTTTATTATTTATTCCCGGTAAAGACGTGCAGTTGATAACTGAATATTTAAACCATGACATTTATAGTTTATGTGAATGGTGAATGGGAATGGACATAAATAAACTTAAAATTAATATTGGTAAAACAAAATGTATGGTATCGAATGCTGACTTTGAAACTAATATCCAAATAAATAACAACCGAATAGAACAAATGCAAACAATGAAATATCTCGGTGTTGTCATATTGATCTAAATTTTAATAAACCGAATATATAATTTAAAACATATCGAAAAAAGTTGTTTTTTTGAAAAGAATTCGAAAACAAATCTCAACAATGTGCGCAATTAATATATACAACACAATCATAAAATCCCATTTTGAATGCTGCTCAACAATACTATACATGGGAAACTTATCCGACATCAATAGACTTCAAAAACTTCAAAACAAGGCGATGAGAATTATTTTAAAATGCAGATTTAACATCAACTTTATGTTATCGTGTCTATAATGGTTAAACATTAAACAGAGAATAACCTCCAATGCAGTAATATTTGTATTTAAGATAACAATAAAATGGTTCCTGATTATCTTTCATTAAATTTAAATTTTACACATGAAGTTCAACCTTATAACTTAAGGTCAAATAATAATTTTAGATTGCCATTTTATAGAGACAATAGAACACAAAACATGGTTATGTACAAAGGTTTAAAATTTTATAATGAATTACCTACCAAATAATATAAAAACGAATCTAATTTTCAAACTTTTAAGAGATTGTTAATATCGTACAAGAAATCAAATATTTAACTATTTTGATAATTATTAAATATTTTATAAATATTAAATATTTTCATTTTTTTTTAATATTTATAATCTATCATGTAATTTTAATATATATTTATAATGCCTTAGGCATCGAATTTTTCATCTTGTAGTAGAAAACAGTAAATTTATACTAAATAAACGAATACATAAATACATACATACTAAGAAAATAAGAATTTCAAGTTTTTGATAAAAAGTTAATTTTCAAGAATAAAATAAAGGTTTGGAAAATGTATTTCAAGACTTGCAAGCACAAAGTAAGGTGTTGGTAGAATACGATAATAATAAATAAGATCTATAATGATTTTATTTAACCGTCATCTGTTTTATGTTATCCGTCCGAGTTATTGTTTAGAAATCAAAGTGATTTTTTTGAATGATAGTATATCGCCAAACAATTTGTGTGTTGTAATTTGTAGTTTGGTGAAATAGGCCACTGGGCCGCTACCAAATAGGAGAGAGAGAACTACACTTTCTGAAAGTACTCCAAACATAAAAGCTTCTCAAAGCAACAAGAGGTCCAGAGGAAGAGCTCGAAATACCGACTTAGTGCGAGTGACAATGAATGTTAAGGTGACAATGCTATAACCGCACTTATATTTCAATTATTCATTCCAACACTGCCACAACCGCAATGAATATTCACTTTAAAAATGGTTGCAGCTAAACATTGGCCCCTACTGCGGTTGTCGAATATCGATCGCAAAAGTAACGATACATATGTAAGTGACATTCGACATTTGACAGAAGTGAATTTTTTTAGATGTTTTTTTTTTTTCAATTTTTATTCTAATGAAATAGTTTATTGTCATATAATGCTAGAAACAATTATAAGAAGGAGGCAAATAAGAGATGCCGCCTTTTAGAGTTGAATGATAAAATTTTATTTCCACAAGGCAACCTTTTACTTCCTGCCACGACTCCTCTTTAATTTAAGTTTGTTTTTAAGAAGCATCTAATTTTCTTTAGCTGTTTTAGTTTTTTTTTTGTTTCTAAGTTTGTTTCCGTATTTGCTTAAAAAAGTTTGATGGCCAGACTTCATAATTATAAAATAAATAAATAAAAATTATACTATCACAATAGAGGCCAATGATTTCCTTATTGTCGTATTTGATATCATTTTTTTTTTTTTTATTCTAAACCTATCAACTTTTTGAATCCAGGGCCCGAACAGTATGGCCTCTGCGAACGAATTAGCGTTCGAACTAATGAAGTCAATCGAGTAATCGTTATATCTCGTTAAATCGAATGAAGACATAATAAATTCACTATCTGAAATTGTTTTTGATCGCTATAATCGGCCTCAGTAGTTAGGTACACGAGAGACGATACACGAGGACGAGCGATTCCGTCTTCTCGGCCAAAACATACGATGGTCTCTCTTGTCAAATTATCTGTCAGCTGTCATTTTAGTGCCAATTTGAAGTTAGATGTTTGAATTAAACAACGGCATACGTTTGGTAATATTGATGCAAAAAAAAAAATGTATAACCTAATATATATTTACATGATTTATGATCGTTTTTCTGTATTAATAGTGAATTAAGTAGACGTAACAATTTGTAGTAAATAAGGGTTGTAGTTTATTCCTTTTACTACGAGTATTAATATACGTTTACTACATTTAACTTCATTAAATACATTAACTACTTCAATTAGGTAGCGGAAATATCAAATGTAGTTTATCCAGAAAAGTTGCATTTTTGCCATCACTTAATTGAAGCCAATTCTTTTCATCGACATTTTGTCGATTTGGCGGATGACAGTGACGTTACTATCATCTCTGTATCAAAACGGCGCTTTTCTGTGCTAATTGGGTTTATTCGGAACAGTTGTTCTGCGAAACCGCCATCTTACCATCATCTCTGACTATTCTAAAATTAGGCATTTAAATCAATTAATTTTAAGTGATAAAATTGCGAGAAAAGAAAAAAAAATAATAAAAACAATGAAAGGGAATGAAATACCTTTCATTTTTAGACATTAACAGATGATAGTGACGTCACGCAACGAAATGAGCCTACCTTGTATCGTTGTATCTGTTTATCGTGCCTTTTCCTTAAGTTTCATTTTCTACCTATATTTTTTTTTTTGCTTGTACATCTCTCTTTCTCAACTCAACTGCAGACAGCGTTGCCGGAAACATATTTTCGTGAGAGCCAGGCGCTGAAAACAAAAAGTGCCATTTGAAGCCATTGCGTGCCACGAAGAGAAAAATAAAAAAAATATACCTATTAAGTAAGTAACTCGAAAAATTCAAATAACCATAGTAAGATAATAAAATAAGTAAAGAATTAAATGAAAACGTGCCAAAAACTAATAATCAAAGACAAAATGTGGTTAGAATAATACTTTATAATGAAAGTAAATAAAGGAAATGTACAATAATAAATAATAATAAATAATAATATAAAGTGCCATATGAAGTCTTTTAGTGCCACATTTCCATTTATTTGAAAACGTGCCATAATAGAGCGTAGTGCCACATCGGCAACGCTGCGACCTGAGCGGCGATGCAATAATAGCGTCAAAACTATGTTTGGTGTGTATCCATTTTTAGTTTACCCCTTACCCCTGGTAAAGAAGTTTTACTTCAAAAAGAAAATCAAGGACATCTCATAATTTCATTATGTTTGCACCAGGCGTTTAAACCAGTTGAAAGAATATTTTTCTTTATAAGATTCAAGTATAAATTCGTCCTAAATATTACTATGCAAATTTTCAAGTTAATTGTTAAAACATATTAATTTATTTAATAGCCAAACAAAAAACAGGTACTAGTCACATAAGTGGTCCCAAACTGGTACCTACACTAGCTGCTCGTACACGTAGGACGGGATTCGGCACCAGAATTTCACTGCCAACAATAGTTATCCAGAGAAATTAGAGTGGATAAATATCTGTGCATAGATAGTCGGTAGTTACTACTGTCATAAAAGTTTTAAGTGTCTAAGTTAATCAAATGTTTCAATCCATTTGTATGACATAATAGAGCTATCTAATTTCAAAGTACAATTTTGTCTGTGGTTTTTTTTGTGGGTCATTTCACAAATCTTTGTCATTAAATCGCCTGATAAAATATAATAAAAATATTGGCGCAAAATTTTAAACAATTTAGCATCAAAAAATAACATATTTAGCATCACACTAGGTTAAAAAACTATTGGTTTGTGACTTAGTATAATGCTAAGTATGATGCCAAATCGTTTAAAATTTTGCGCCAATATTATTATTATAATTCTAACACCTGAGTTTATTCAAAGACAAAGGATTAAACGTTTCTCATTAATTCTTTCATGCGGCCTTCGTATTTACGCCTTGCTCACAATTGCGTGAGATTCAAAGCCAACCATGCTCGCCGAATTTGAAAAGAGTTAATTGCAATAGCATTTAGAGAGAGGCATCCCTTTTATGGTTATGAAGAGTCGAACTATTGTAGAGGTATTTTGATTTCCAAAGTAGATAGCGAAGTCTTTGTATTCAATGGAATCCGCTTGATAAACATAAATATTTGGAATATTGAATGAAACATTTTTTAAAGGATTTCTTAAAAAATGTTTCATTCGCTTCAAAAATATTCTCCTGCAACTATAGTCTGATAGAACAATTTCTGTACATAAAGAAACTAAAAGGGATTCACCTGGATTTTTTGGCAAATTCTTATTGGGAATGCAATGCTACTTGAAAGTGTGATTCGGAATTTCTATGTTTGGCAATATTTTGTTGTAAAAATTGATAATTTTTTTAGTATTCTCTTAATTCAGACAAGGTATACACAACTATTCTGATTTTCGAACAACTTTTAAAACGGTTCAAAAGATTCAAATCGGGATTCCCATTCCTTATCACATTTGTTTAACATTTTTACAACCTTATTAATAACAACCTATTCAAAACACCACCACCCGAGCAGTCTTTTTGCGTTGATCAACCCCAATCAATACTACCAATGGACTACCTGTATTGAACAACCCGATGACAAAAAGTCAAAACAATTTTTAGTTTTACAAATGTATTTTACAATCATTATTGATTAACAGCAATGTACCCCTATGAGCCAACAAATTTTATTTATATTTAGTAGTCTTAAATAATAAGCCAATTCTCAACATCAACGCCAACATGTCTTGAAAATCAGCAGTTGCTGTATGGATGAGTCAGCAAAATAAATATATTATTCCATAATGTGAAATTTCACGAGTAATTAGTGAAACTCTGTCTATCTACTAAATTTCAATTGGGGCAGTTTTCAATTAATATTTCCTTGTTTCCATGTGAGAAAAACGTGTGATGTTTATCAAATATTTTTAAGATTCATGTAATGTTATTGAAGAAAAGAGCACAGAAAAGTGAAATACTTTCTTTATTCACACCTATTGTGAGTTATACAGGAGCGAAATTCCACACAAAAATATCCCATTTAACTGTTACCTTATTGTGAGTTTTGTAAGTATTTATTCAGTGTGGAATTTCTTTTCATTGACGGCTTAATGTTTCCATTTATTTTTTGGAGGTGAACGAGACTGAAGGAGGCGGGAATTGTAAGATTTTATTTGTTTTTTATCAACAAAAGAAAAATATAGTTTATCTTTACGTTTCAGGAACAAAGCATAAAATAAAAATCAAAACAAAATTATGCTTAGTGGAATGCAAAACTCTGAGAGTAGCAGTTTTAAAAGCAACTTACCTTAGAGCAAAACAGCGCTGGAGAAAATAAAAAAGCAAGTTAAGAAACACTAAAAAGTGTACCTTGGTTAAATATTTTGTAAACATCAACATTATGTACATAGGTGAGACTGATCTAAAACGCTACGTACAACAGAAAGTGGCAGCATATAAAATGTATGAAAAAGAAACAGCATGTAGATCAAACAAAACATACAAATAAAAACTTCCTCTCCAAAAAATGCCTGGAAACGCTTAATATCTATAAGGTTTTTATTTAATTATCTTAATACGAGAAATTATTAAAGAATATTAAAGTTGTGATCTCGATTCAAACAATTAAAAAAAACACGAAGCATTGTTTATTTTATTTGAATGAGTACACATTTATTGGAGTAGCTACAATCAACATAAGTAGGTACTCCACTAGTGGACATAGTCGAAAATATGAATATCAGTATGATAATTAACTGCTCAGTTAATTGCCTTAGCGTTGTAGAATTCTTCGTCAATGTTGCTACTTGTATTGTAGTATACGTCACTCCCGTCTATTAAAATAAATCACTTATTTACTATAAATATATCCAATAAAAAAAAAATTTAAACTAATTTTTTTTTTTTAATTTTATGTAATTAACTTTTATTTTCATTTTCAAAATTCAATGCTCTTATTAATTTTTAGTCAAAAGCAGAAAACTGTATGCCAAAATGTATCTTAGTTTTTGAGAAATTAAGAAAATACTAAAAGCACTTCTTTAAAAAAAAGATGAAATCTGGTTAATCCAGTTAATTGTTTTTAACCAGATTAACCAGATTTCACTTTTTTTAAAAAAAAAAAAACTTTTAGTATTTTCTTAATTTCTCAAAAACGGATACATTTTGGCATATGGTTTTTGACTAAAAATTTATAAGAGCATTGAATTTTGAAAATAAAAATAATAGTTAATTACATAAAATTTTGAAAAAAATTAGTTTAAATTTTTAAAAAATTTTTTTTTTTTTCAAAATTTTGAGTTTGAAAATTAATGTTTTTAAAACTGTTGACTTAAACAACTTAATTTAAAAATAAAATAAAAGAGTAGTTTTCTGGCTTTCCAAAAAGATATAACAAGGCTTTGTATCATTCACCGTTTTTTCAATTTTTTTTTTTCCGATTTGTCAATTTTTTAGAAAATTGCCCCTCCTGCTTAAACGGGGGAAATAGACCCCTCTCCCATACGATTTTTTTCTTGTCTTAACTCCAACTACACGCTTAAGCTTTTTTGTGCACCTTAAACCAATCACCCTGTATATGTTATACACCAATTTAATACATTTAAGTACTTTTTCGTCGTGGAAAAATTTACTATAAATCTATCGGGTCGAAAAAGTTATGGAATGCCGATTTAAAAACGACACGACAAAGAAAACGCCACGACAACGAAACGACGAACGACAACTGTAATAAGGGTGAGTACTGTTTCCATTACAGAAAGGGGAATTTATTGGGGACTCATTTAGTTCTGATTCAAAGTCAAATTGCATTTCCGTGAAACTCGCACTAACCTTTAAAATTCCGGGCGAACCTAAATATTTATGGCAAAGGTCCTTACACTTTTGATCAAACGAATGGAATTCCACCACTTCAAGCTTTCGCTGACTGTTGAGCCTCACAGCCTTCTTAATTACTGTGCAAACTCTGAAAGAATTTGGTATTCAAATAAAAATCTGAACAGCTGTGATTAAACGACCTGATTTTGAAATTACGCGATCTGTTAAATTTCACTGTTCATATGAAAAGTGTTTTATTACTGTGGCACACATTTGATGGAGTTCCACGCTTATCATTGGAAATACCATTGAGTCAAATTTTCAACCCAACCTAAAGAAATGAAGAAAACCAAGGCAGAATGAACTTCTAAGTCCAATTTGTGTACAAAACTTGAATCAGAAAGCTAAATCGAACCGATAAAGGAATATGTACTTGTGGCATAACTTTTCATTGAAGCCTCACAGACATTTAATATCTGTATCTTGTAAATACCCAGATTTTTTATACTATGTATAAAAAAGATTTAAGGGCTGATATGTTTCTTTAGTTTATTTCATCATGAACAAATTAAGGGAATTAGGGAACAAGGTTACAACTTATGAAAGAACAAGAAGGAAGTACTAAGAAGAATATTTTGTCTATATGTTCTTAAGGTGTTATAAAACTAAAAAAAAAGGAAACTAAAATTAAAAAAATAATTTTCTAAATTAATTAATCAAAAATTAATTCTATGACATCTATAAATCGACTACACATTTGTTTCTTTATGTACAAATTGAAAATATAATAGCAACTTAAAACTATTAGCAAAATAATCCTTCCATACATAAAATAAGTATAATAATATTTATAATTAAACAACTTTTAATAATTTATATTTCAAATCATATTTGTATGTGACATCGTTATATTATTTTAATTGGATATTTTGTCTCTATTTTTTTGTCTGTACAATTCTTAAATAGTTTATTACAATAGTAATTAAATTTTTAGCGTTCTTTTCTTTTCCTTCAACATTTATTTTTTTTCATTTAATTTTTGTCTATAACAATAACATATGACTTAAAATTAAATAAAGCAAAAATATAATGTTCAAATCAAAGGAATAATAAACATATTTATATTATATTTTCATTTAAATATAGTTCACGTTTTATTGTTTTTTTTTTTAATTTTGTTTGTTATAGTATTAGTAACAATGCAATTATTTATATTCTTTTACATTATTAATTTTCAATATTTATCATTCGATAACTACATAAGGCAAAACGGTTAATAATTCATCATTATATGACCGCAATTGTAACACTTCGTGCCACTCTTTGAATTGTTGTGTTCGGGCACAATTATTGCCATCTTCGTCGTCAACGTCTTCGTCAACACGACGCATTCCTGTGCGATACTCTTCTTGAGCAATAAAATCGTTTTCATTTGCTGTTGCTGCTACTGCTGCAACACTTCCTAATTGCTCGTCATTTAGTTGAACACTTCTGTTATAATGATTGTTATTATTTTTATTACTACTACGAATACTACTATCTGAATTAATACGGTAATTACTATCGCTACTAGTTGTTGTTTTTGACGCTTCCTGCATTGATGACTCAACTACTTCTATATCTATGTCTATTTCGGGCATTATTACTGTTGATGAATCTGCTACTACTGCTGCCGACAATGGTTCAACTGTTTCAATATCGATTGACGTATCTTCTAATGTGGTAGTTTTTATAGAGTAGGGCTGCTCATCTGAAGGCTGCTTTATATCTCTAGATTGAGATACCATTTCACTTATATCGGTTGATGATTGCGTACCATAAACATTGTAACGAGGATTGACGACGTAAAATTTATGGTATCCACCGCTATTATCACGTGATTGCAGCGCAACGGCAGAAGGTGTTTCATCTTTGGAATCATCTCCACTGAGGGTAATGTATCCCTTATTGAAAACTTCTTGATGTTGGCGATATTCCGAAATTTGTTCAAGTTGCTGTTGTCGCTGACGTTCATCGGTTGATACATAAATATGATTGAAACTCCGCAGAAGGAAATTATTTCCCAATGGAAATTCTGGCTCTTGCGTTTGACTTTCTTGTTGATATTTTTTATCTTTTATTTCGTCTTCCTCTCGTTTTACTTCTACATTGGGTATTGGTTTCCTCCTACTATAATCATCATCATCTGAAGATGTAGTCCAGGATGTAAATGCTGAGGCTGACGATGATGAATCTGAAAACGACGATGAAGATGACGAGGATGGTGGATTACCAGCTCCAGCAACTCTCCTTTTACCTGGTGGCAATTTAATTTTACGACGTCTTTTCAACATTTTTCTGGATTTGAGATTACCGTTACCACTGCTTGAACTAGTTGTATGTTCCGTATCACTTTCGCTGATAGTCTCATCGTCACTTGGATCCGTACAATCACTTGTGCAACTATTAATTTCCAAAATTTTTGAGCCTATAGAAGTATGTAACTCGTAGGGGAAAAATAGTTGACGATGGAGCTTTTGGGCTTGTTCGATGCCTTCTCGAAGGCGTTTTTTTAGTTCAATGCGGCGCAAGTGTTTTTTCGTTAACTGCAGTGAATCAAAAAGTTCTTCTTTTGTAACAAGATCTTTTTTATGTGGAACTTGCTTTGTTTCATCAGCTATTTTTGTATGGTCTGAATTTTGTTTGTCATCATCTATTCCTTCAGAAATAATGACTTCGTTAACAACGGCAGGAGTTACGGGATTTGTATTTCCCTCATCGAGGTGATCAGAATTTTCATCAAAAACAATCGGAATAAGCTCGGCATTTTCATTATCTGCACCACTATCACGATCATTATCACCATTCTCTTTTAGTTGAAAATTATAAATGGCTAGATCCGTCGTTTTCGGTAAGAAGAAATCAGTTTTTCTTATCAAGTCGACAGCTTTGATTTTATTTGACTCAAGTGTCCTTAGCTTTTTACTTTCCCGCTGACTTTTCACTTCAAAGGATTGATCCCCCAAAAGAAGAGCGTCAACTCTTGATTGTGTCGTCGGCGGATATATCGAAGACAATTTGGTGATAGCGTTTTGAATCAGAGGAGGAGCTGGCGACATTGATGATGAAGACGGCGAATTAGTTTTACTTGGAGTCTTCTTAATTGTTAGAACTATGTGTTTATTGCCAGTTGTTGAAGACGTTATATCGCGGGTTACAACTTCGTGAAAATCTCTACAATCTTCCTCCGTTTCTTCTTCGTCGTCACCATCTTCCTCATCAAAATCATCGGGAATTTCTTCTAAATCATCATCATCGTCATCAACTGGTTGGTCATCTTCTTCTTCAGTTATAATATCATTTTCTGAGTGCACATGATAACAATCAGAGTCACCATCATCATCCAGACAACTGCTGTCTGTCATACTATTTGTAAGTCGTCTTGATGCTGCATAACTACCATTGACTATTTTAATACGCTTAACTAGAGGAGGAACTTTAGGCTGTTCTACGACCTCTTCTGCATCGAATTCAAAGACATCCGTCAATGAAGCCAGATGCTTTCGTTTTAATTGCTGCCTTTCTTTCTCTAACTGCCGCTGTTCCAAACGATGTAGTCGTAATTTCATGTTTATTGAGTTTTGGTTTTGCTTCAAACTGGAGTTACTGCAGCTACTGCTACGACGACTTGCTGCCACTTTGTTCAAATCATTGACATCGATATGAAGCATGCTATGGTTATTGTTAAGAAGCTTTGTGCAGCTCAAGTTGTCGTCACTTTTAATTATAGTGTTGTTGTTTATTAGATGTGGAACATTACCATTTACTATGAAAGGCTTTTTTTCATTGATTTGTGATTGTGTTTGGTCGTTATCAAGCGAAGGATCTCCTTTTGAATACTTTCTGGAGGATGAAGTAATGAGATTATTGATAGTGTGACAATTTGGCTGGGATGAGTTTTCAAGCATGTTACTCAAAACAATCGTTAGAGGACTCGCTACATTTTTAACAGATTCCGTTTCTGATTTGACTTTATATTCATCAACTTCAATTGCAAGAACTGAAGTGTTTTCTATAATATACTTGATTTTTTTTGACTCTCGTTCATTGCACAAGTCACTCTTGGTCTCATTTGTTTGGAGCAATGCATCAATTTTTGTTTCTTTAATCTGATTAGTTTTTGATTGTTTTTGCTTCCTATCCTTTTTCTTCTCTTTTGCTTCCTTCTTTTTTAATTTTCGATGATAGTGATGCAAACGAAAGTGTTGTCGTCGATGAATATTTGCGACACCAAGGAAAGGCAGTGGTGGTTTATCAGACTTTATGATAGTGTTAGGCTTATAGTAGTTTGAAAATTTTATGTGGCTCAGGTCTTTCGGTATTCGCTCTGTCACTAAACAACCATACCTTGGCACAACATTCGAATGGAGACAATGGTTTTCCGTCCGAAGACTTTCACTATCGATGACATTTTGTGGTATTGAATGATCCCAGTTACCGTTAACATTTGGTATAAAACAATTATGAAATGCGTGGATATGAAATTTGGTTATTTGATTTGTTTGGATTTCGTAACGTTGCTTGGCTTTACAGGCAGGATCTTCGATAGCTTCATAAGTTGGGAAGTTAAAATACAAAGGCATCATGGAGTCCGTAGGCTCTGGCACTGGCTGCGCCGCTGGCAATTGAGGTTCTCGTATAGGCGACTGCTGTGTGAGTGGTATTTGTTGCCTATTTTGTTGTTCGAACTCAGATGATTTTATTGATTTTATGGAGTGTCCTTTACTTTCGGTAGTATGTTCAAGTTTATTGGTTGACTCCTCTTCGTGATGAGATATAATACCGTTTTTAGTTTTACTAGCCGCTTCTACAAACATATGCAACGGATCGTTCTCGTCGTCAAAATCAAGATCAAATATAGATTTTATTGGTTTATGATTTATCGGAGGCACAACTGGTGATGTAACAGCTGAAACTGGTGCTGACTGTGAGTGATGGGGCAGAATAGAAGGAGAACTTGATCTTGGTGGTGGTTTTTGTTGTCCTATAGGAATTACTCTAACCGATATGACAGGTTCTTCATCGTCTTTGTTTTTAATTGCATCCACAGTTTCTAGCAAGTCTAGCGCGTTGTCATCATTTTTTGCTGTTGTAACTGCTGCATGGACCTCAGGTGGGATCTCACGCAGAGTACATGAACATGGGATGTCTTCGTAAGCTTCCCAGTCGATTTTTTTCGTATCAACCTCAGGCAGCAATGCCATTAATTCTTTTATTTGTTCATCAATTGAGACAGCTGGAGCCGTACAGCTTTCGGTTAAACCTTCTGATTTTTTGATACCAGTCGAAATGGATAGTTTAACGCTGTCATGCGAGGGTTCTGATGTATTTGAATCACTATCAGACTCATAGAGCTCATCTGAAAGGGTTGTTTAGAGCACAACACAAGAAAGGAAGTGAAAAAGGAATTATAAGAAAATTGTTTTTGTTTCTATGGATAAACGTATGTTTTTAAGAATATTGCACGTGTATATTTGTTAAAAAATATTTGATGTTCTGTACATACCGGCAGCTATGCTATTGTTCGATGCATTTTTCTCTGGAGTGGAGCGAGCTGCAGTTGACATAGTGGCATTTGTAGAATTAGCATCAGAATACCTCGGTGAGTGCAAGGAAGGTTCTGAAATAGTAGGATATTATACATTAATGGTGAATCTTAAGCAAAATAAATATTTTGTACAACATTATTTGAATATCAACTAACCCGAACACGACGATGCAGGACGTGATGTGGCAAACCAATTTATTAGCGTTGGCGATGATGTTGCTGATCCCATTTTACGGCTCTGAATATCTATAAGAAGTTCTCTAGTGGTTTTAACTTTTTTGCTCGAGCCCAATGCTGGACCCATCAGAAATTGCGAGCTTAAGCCAGATGATTGTGCCAGAACTGAGTCAACTCCTTTCGATCCTTTTTTGCGACCACGTTTTTTAGGGACTTTTTGTTCAACAGGTGGTGAAGAGACTGCATTGCCCATAATTGGTAATACAGTTGTAGGTGTCGAAGGTTTGCTGGAAGCATTTATAGATCGCTGGCTTGCCGTTGCATATGATTTTATAGACTCCTTGTTCGATTGTTGTTGTTTTAACGTGTTAATCATGTCTTTTGGGAGTTTTGTTTGACTCTGTGCCATCCCAGGAGAAGATTCAATTACCGGTTCATTGAATTTTTCATTGGAAGACTGCTTTTGCTGATATTGTCGCAAATCATCAACTGTTATTATGCTCAAACTGTCCTGATTGACCACATCGATTAGATCTAACTGCGATGTTCGACTATTGGAAGAACTCTCATTAGAATTTCGACTAAATGGATGAAATGCTGAAGTTGATCCAGTACCGCCGCCACCGCTCACCGAATCTCTGCTACTATTTATTGCAGCTTTTAAACTGGTGCATGGAAACTCACCAGCAGATATATTCTCTCGTCTTTCTCCTCCCCCTTTATAATAACTAGAACTAGATCCAACTTCGATGCTACCGCAAGAATTTTGTTTAAATTTGCCAGCAAAAGTTAAATCGCCATCCGGTTTATCTGTAGATGAGTCCGGTGGTTGATATTCTTCGTTTGCAGTTGATGGAAATCTCTCTGTCCCATCACCACCACCGAAAGCATCGCCAACTCCACCACCAGCTCCAGCTGGAAAAATGCTCATCGAGCTATTCGACAACGATAAATAATCCTGGATGCCTGAAATAGGAAAAGCAATACGCGAAGACTCGTCAATGGTCGGTTGAAAATGTTCAGACTCTGTAACTAGTTCATCACGCTCGCTTGAACGCTTTTTGTCTTTTCTTATTCTTTTATTGTTGCTATTGCTGATTCCGACTGTAGTACGTCCACCAGCTGTCCCGCTTGTTGTTATGCTCACGACTTCAGTTACTTCAGCAAAATTTGAGCTAGAATTTGAATCGTGAAGGTCTATAGTTGATGTTATAATTTGATTACTATTATTTCGATTGGATGGATAAGCCGTTACACGACTCGTCGTCGTTTGCTCATGGCATACAGTTTCAAATGTAATTGGACTACTTGAATGTTCCATAAATGTCATTACCACCGGAGTGTTTCTGTCTTTTCGTTTCGTTGATTTGTGTGTGCGTGGCGAAGAGACCCCAGCTAATGCAGTTTTAATTACTTCTGATGAAGCCGACGGTTGTGACTGATTGTCATCATCGTCTATTATGAATAATTTTGGTTCATTAACTGCATTAAGCGGTGGAACTTTGGGACTTAACGCGGAGGGATTTGCTTTTTTTGGGACGTTGTTCACGTTAAATCCTGTGATAAGGTTTTTGAAACTCGTTGGATGTTTCACTTTGCTTTCTGCAGTTGTCGCTGGTGAGCTATTGTTTGTAATAGTACGATTGGTAGTTTTAACAAGGGCACCATTCGATCTACTACCTATTGCTGCATCGGCTGTTGTTGCTGCTGTTGCAACCGATTTTTTGTTAAATGTAAAATTGGCACTTCCTGTATTACTGATGCTACCTGTTGCCAGAGTTGTTGTCGTTCTGCTTAAATCAACGCCGATCGAAGACAAAGAGTTGTCGAAATTTTCGCTCAACAATTGTGTGTTAGTGTATGGCGATGCTGGTTGCGATGTACTCGACAAGGGCGGCTTAGGCACTGGTTGTTGAGTCGGAGCTGCTTGTTGTGTAACAGATGAGGCGGATTCCGACTGTGCCTGTGACGTAATTCCAAACATTTCTCTCCATTTCTTGAGCAGATTTTTGGTTCGTATTGCAAGGATATTGCTTTTGTTACGCCTTCGCAATTGGTTGATATGCTTAGCGAGTCTGGTGGTTTCCAATTGCTCTTTTGTAATCGTTGCTCCTTCGAGTGCTGATATAACTGCAAGAACTGTATCCATGTTAACCACCTGAATAAAATAAATTAAATAAAAAAAAAAACTATATACTTAAAACACTTGGAAATTTGCATTGTACTACTCACATCATAATTCTGATCTAATGCTTGTGTTAATCGAACCGTCAAATCAAGAATCAATTTGTTGCTCATTTAAATAAATTAATTAAAAAAATGATAAAGTGTTGTATTACGTGCGGGTGGGTTATCACCTGCCGAAGTGTAATACTATAACACAATTCTTACTTTCGGTTTTCTTTTTTTGCTATATACAATGTATGATACAGAGTGAGTGGATACGGTTATAACTTATCACTATTTGTTTGAATTTCAAATTACACGTCCTGCCAGTTTTTGTTCCCTTTGTGTGTCTTTTGAACAAATTCTTAGCAAAACTGGGTTCTTTTAATATCCTGGCTGCAAGTGGGTGAGAAAATGCTGCTCTGCAAAATTAGAGTACTTAGATCTCTTCACGAAAAAATCTGTTTAAAAGAAATTAGACAATATTAATTAAATACTTAACCGTATATTTTTATTTAATATATTAATTGTTTGGTACATAAATAGTCATAGTAATATGTTATTTTCATATTTTCAATGTTAGATAGTCGTAAGCAAACTTCCCAAGTAGAAAGCAGTGCGTTATTGTTCTTACAAAAGCTGACTATTGATTATGACAGTTTTTTTTTTTTATTTAATTTCAAACATTTAATGTCATTTTCCATTCATTTCACTCCGAAGAGAAAGGAAAGATGATTTTAATGGAACGGTGAAAAACCATCCCTATTTCAATTGAGTATGTGGTAGTGACCAAAGATTGTTTAAATTTAATTTTTATAACCTCAAAAGAAGCAAAAACGAATTAAAAGGTATTTTTTGTCAATTTTGTTCCTATTCGCACTTATAATTTAAGTTTTTGAATTTTAAAAAAGAAATGTAAACACTGCGCGTATATTTCCATATGGCTTTGACCATATGATCGATGTAAAAAATACGTATGTGTAACACTCCCAATTCAATTCCGGAAGGCGAATTAACACTCCCAAACAGCAATGCGAACAATGAAGGGAACGGTTTAGGGAGGTTTTTTTTTCACTCGAAAGGCCTTCCGAACGTTGAATGGCAAATTAAATAAGTAAATAGCGTCACAAATTCATTGTTGAACTGTCAAATGACACATGCCCATCATATGCATTTATTTGTTAATCAGTCGATTTGAATCCTTTGCGTTTCTAATTTCATGTCAGTTTTATATAAAAACAATGAACAAAGAAATTGATTTAAGGAAATAAAAAGAAAATTGTAAAAGTATTATGCTCTTATTGATTTAACTTTCAATCATAGGTACCTTCTATAAGGCAAGATGTCGTGGAAAAATATTAAGAAAAACAATCAAACATGAAATTACGATGATAGCGAAATGGAAAAAAGTGGTGTCTCGAAATTCTGTCCCTGTGTCTGTCTGTCAGTCTAATGATTTTGATTAAACTTCACATGATATTAAATTCCTTTAGGATGGTTGGAAACGTAATTTCTTAAAAACGGCAGCTACAACATAATGGTTTTTTAATCTTGACTTTCTTGTTAACGACTCAGCGGATTTCAACTAAATCTACTTTCTAAAAAGGTCTATATAGCCAAACGATAATGTTTTACTTAATTTTTTCATGACTTTCTTTTTTTTTTAATTAATATTTTTCATAAATATTTTTTATACAAATGTTTAAAAAAAGTTTGAAAAAATCTTTTTTTTTTTTAAACTGTAATATTTAAAAAATAACTGGCATACTAGGATTTTCTAGTAACAATTTTCTGAACAGTTTGCTCTGAAAACCATATGCACAGACGAAAATGTTTGATCGTTTTTTCATACAGAATATGACCCCTGGTTTGTTATAAATTAATTTTCTTATTATTATTATTTTAATTTATTTATTTATTTTAAATTTATTGAAAGAATTTAAAATATCATTTTTATACAAACATTAAAAGACACATCCAGGAAAATAACGCACGACCCAGTTGTGCCTTTTTAGGTTAAGCAAGTTATGCAGTCGTACAAAAAAAATGTTTGAGATAAGAATCAAACATGACATTACGATGCTAGAGAAGTCTAAAAATGTTGGTCGGGAAATTCTGGCTGTCTGTCTGTCAGTCTGGATATATAAGTACCTACAGCCTAAACGGCTAAGCAGATTGGTTTCAAATTATGTAGGGTTCATAGACTATTCCTTAGAGGAGAATTAAAAATTTCTGTTTTAGCCTAAAAAACAACCGTAAATGAAAATCCAAGTGAAGTGTTGCCAAAGACGAAGCCTTTCATCAGAAACTTTTTTCCAAAAAAGCTTTCAAACGCTATCTTCAATAGAACCATTTTTTTGTACCCTGACTATCTCGTTAATTTAATCACCGTTTTAAATGAAATTTGATATTCAGATAGTAATGCAACACCTGATAAATATTCCAAAAAAGAAGTTCGAAAAAAGTTATTTCTTTGAAAACTATTCTTTTTGGTAAATGTAGTTTTTTTTATTAAAAACAGGTCAAATGAATTTCCAAGTCGTTAGCAAGAAGGTTACTTGCCACAGGGATAAGTTCGTGAGATGCAAGTTTGTGGAAAAGGGCATTTCTCGAAATTGTGTCAAAAGCTGACTTAAAATCAACAAGGTGTGCAATGCTGTTCAGACTAAATATGTTATCCACTGTGGAGTAGCTCTTCCGAAAACCAGCTTGAAACTCATTGATAATATTATTATTATTATTATTATTATATTTATTCTTAGTTATAAAATAACTTTAAAAAAAAATTACAATTTCACAATTTTTAGTTAGCAAAACATTATTGGGATTTTACATATTGTGTTACTAGTTATTTAAAACAATAAAAGTTTGTTTCATTTTTGATGGTAGTTGGCAGACTGTTAGATACTCGCAATTTACGGTACATCAGAGTTGTGTGTGCTGCTCAAGTTACATCTTCCTAGCCTGAAGTCAGCTGCAAATTGAAGGTTGTAGGGCTGCACGTTAATGCGGTTCAGCAGCACAGAGAAAGAGACGAAGCAATTCGAACAGTTCCTTGGCATATATATTCAAAATTCAATCCAATTCAATTCTTCTATGATGATGATGGTTAAGCATGTCACAAATAAAGCAAGCAATGATCTGCTGGCGTGTGACTGCAACGGTGTGTCTTCTTCAATGAACGGTTCAATTCATTTAAAGAAACTGGATGCTATTCAAAAAATAAATGTACCGTATTGGAAGTGCGATGTACTTGATGTTGTGCAGCAAACCTGACGTTTGTTTTGCCATTTCCCAACTCAGTCGCTATCAAGATGCTCCTGGAACTGAACACTAACAAAGTGTCAAACGATTGGAAAGATCTCAAAACAACTTTAAATTATGAATTGGTTTACAAAAAGAACCCAGATGAAAAACCGCTTATGGATTTAGCTGATGCCGATTATGCTTCAGACACGAATGACAGGAAGTCTACATTTGGATTCTTGTATAAAATTTTCGGCTATACAGTGAGCTAGACTTCCAAGAAACAGCAAGTGGTAGCATGTTCCACCGAGTCGGAATATATAGCCTTGGCTCTAGCTGTGCAAGAAGATATATGGTTGCGGGGACTACTCTTCAATTTGCACATCGTAGTAAAGAGTATTCCGATTTTCAAGCTGCATTAAAATGGCCATAATATGGAAAGTAAGCGAGTTAAACATATTGGCGCAAAATTTTTAACGATTTAGCATCATACTTAAACATATTTAGCATCACACTAGGTTAAAAAACTAGTTGGGTTTTGACCTAGCATATTGCTAAATACGTTCTAGTATGATGGTAAATCGTTTATGATGTTAAACACCACTTCTTAAGGCAAAAGTTAGAAGGCGAAGTCACCTTGCATTATGTGAGTACTAAAAATCAACTGGCAGACATCATGCCGAAGGCGTTACCACCACAGCAGTTTAAATACCTTGCCGAAAAACTTGGATTCATCCTTCGAGAAGGGGTGTTACAGTAAACGATGCAGTGAACGAAGAAGGACTTAGTTATAAAATGCATTAGTATATATAAATTGTTGTATTATATATTGTCAAAGGAATTCCTTAGTATGTACTTAGATCTCATGTAATAAAGTTCTTTCATAATAATACTATTCTTAAAGCAAATCTATAGAACAGAATTTTCTGCGTTAGACACGGAAACAAGTATTCCGACTTCAGAGAAATAGTGACTGAGGTACCAAAAGTTCTAGGTCCAATTTTGTACCTTTTGTATAAGACACGCTACGTTTGCTGTCGAGACTGTGGGCAAAACTGTTAATGAATCGAATATTAAATTTCAAAATGCTCTAAATAATCTCGATTGGGTAAAAACACGGCGGATAGCGCTTAATGATCTTAAATCAGATCA
Source organism: Baccha elongata (assembly GCA_951217065.1). Taxonomy (NCBI): domain Eukaryota; kingdom Metazoa; phylum Arthropoda; class Insecta; order Diptera; family Syrphidae; genus Baccha; species Baccha elongata. The sequence goes on from CATNUY010000075.1 coordinate 875,990, forward strand.
CGTGGACTTTACTTACAAAAGAAATAGTGGAGAAACCTGTCTTTATTTATACTGCTAGTAATTTGCAAATGAGGCAAATATCTCGTTATGACCTTCGATTCGAAACAAAAATGGAAGACGCTTGTAAAAAATAAATGCGAAGAATTAAAAATTGAATTAAGAGAAATGTACTGGGGTAGAATCGCGTAAGATGATAGTAGATTGTCACATTTTTGATCACTATTTGTGATCACATTGAGTTTTCCTTCTGCGTAAGGTGATCACATGCACCAATTCAACTCAATTCAACTTTGTTCAATTTGTCAGTGCCATTTGTGAAAAACATTGTTTCCGTAGTTACATTCTCAAGTATATTCATTGAAATTGTTAGTTTTTTACTGAATAAATGCAATAATCCTAAATTACTATTTATTTTCGATTGTTGTATACTGCCCTCATAAGCGAGAAGGTAGCAACTCAATTTTTTTAATTTTTTTTATTTTCTTGATTTGTTTAGTCTCAAACTCTGAAACCTGATGATAATTTTTACTAAAAATAACGTATATTATTTAAAAATAGAATAAAGTTATTAAGTAAAGAAGTTTTGCAAAAAAAAAACTGTCGAAAACCTAAGAAAATTCGTCATTTTTCAGCACGCTTCGCTAAAAATTGTAATTCGAGATACGACATTCTTGCTTAGGAGGGCAGTATACTCATATAGTAAAAGAAAAATAGTTTTTGTTGATTTGGTGACTAAAATTGAAAAACAGAGAAAAATTGTATAATGTTTTGTATGCGTGTGTTAGCTTTAGTCACATTGCCACAAAAAAACAAATGAAACGTCAATTTTATGTGCAGGTGACAATCACAATATTTTTATGATTGGTTTTTCGCTATCACTATGAAGTTTTTTCCTCAGAAATCAAAAGGAATTGCTACGCTTGATGCCACTCGAAAAGATGATTTTTAAACATTAAATGCCAGTGTCAAGCATCTTGTTTAAAATACAAAATGCATATTGATTTATCCATATGTGCTGTATTATTTTTATTTTCATAAATGTTTCTGGATGTTTTTTAAATGTCTTCTAAATATTACAGGTTGCTTTTCACAGCACACGGCAATTATAGTTTATGATTTTGTTTACGTTTCCCCTTAAAATCATCGAGCTGTGGTTTATTTCGTTCATGAGGAGGTAGGATTCCCCCGAAGGATGTGTTCATAAATGTACGCTAAGCTAAGATCACACATGTGTTTTCAGATGGTTAGTACCAGCTAAAAACACATGTGTGATTTTAGCCCGCATATCTCGTAATGGAAGCAAAATGGCAACTTGTATTTTTATTTCGTGGTTTTTTTAATTTTTCTTTTTTATTTTTAATATCGGGTATCCTTGTATTTTATTTACGTATCTAGACTTTTTAAGACACGACACAAGTGCAAGATCAGATACAGCTTAAGTTCAATGACTGCAGTAAGATTGTTTTGAGGTCAATTTATAAAGTCCACATCTCAAACAATCGGCGTTTAAA